>VZRR01014165.1:1552702-1567395 GCA_013398015.1 Oreocharis arfaki | reverse complement strand
AAATAATTAAAATAAAATAAATAATAAACAAATAATAATAAAATTATTTTTACTGACCATTTCCTACAAGCAGATGCATTTTAAGCAGTTTTTCTTGGTTAGACTTGTCACAGAGCTTTTCACATGTTCTTAAATGCAGTCTTTAGTTCAAAACGGCAACATCCTTCTGTGCACTGCTGTAAGAGATGTGTGACTAACCTGGCATTCTGATGTGTAAATGAGACTCAATGAATGACGGTAAGGTTTGTGTGATAGCTGTAGGATACATGCGGGCAAAAGGCAGTTATATAAGGTCATTTGGATGGGAAATATCAGTAAAAGGTAGGCATAAACTGAGGTAGCTTCATTACTACTTATGTCTCTGACATGCTATGATATAGAATAAAGAACTCACAATTACACAGGGCTACATTCAGACATGCAGCTGCTACATCTCCCATGTGTTCTGCACCTCATGCACACCTTGAAAAACAGACAAAGCTGGTTTCAGTGGCTTCTTAGGCTCATGGCCACTCTTCTTCAATAGAGAAGCCGGAACATTCTTTGATATTATGGTCCACAAATTCTGTCTGTAAAGGCGTAGACTTGACAAGTTTCTTATGGGGGCTTAGGTATTTCAATACCCTGAGGCAAGTGCACAGGAGAAACGTGACAACATTCTCACAAGTTTTAACAACAAACTTTAACTGGCAAACTTTAGAAAATAATGGTACTTGGCAAATTTTAAAGCAACATTCAATCGAAATAAAGCAATTCACAAGGCACTGAGTTAGCAAATTCTAACCCAGCCAACTTTAAGTTACCCAGATTTTGAGTAGAAGAAATTAGGAGAAGAAAGAATGAGAGAGAGGGAGAAGATGAGAAAAGGGGCAGAGGAAGATTAATAACCACTGCTTGAAGTCCAGCACAATCTTACCTACTATAAAATAAAAATAATGGATTGTGCCCATGTGTATGTCTTTGTGCAATTGCTTTTGTCTGCTTTGGTCTCCTGGGGCCCTTCAGGTGGAGCTTGTGGTGTGCCAGTGGCTGCTAGCCATTCTGGGCTGGACTAGAGTGTCCAAGACCAGGGTGTGAAGCAGTGCACCATCTTACTCCTTGTAGAACTTGTCCTGGTCCACCCCTACACACACACACACTTCAGTTGTTTTGAGCCAGTAATATTTTTTTCCATCTCTCACACCAGATTTTATAACATCTCTGTACATATTCCCTCTTCCTTTCCTGTTTTGTTTCACGGTCATGTTAGAAATTTATTCTCCTTTTTCTTCTCTACATTTTGTGTTTTGTATCTGAACGTGCGGCTAATGTAAAATTGTGCTGCGTGAAAACTATCTTCTATAGATATCACTGTAGGCTTTAAACCCTTGGTCTTTTTGAAATTAGTGTTTTTATGTCCAACTGTGGGAGCCGGTGGGCCTAATGGACAATGGACTGAGAGATCCCATTGGTGGGACAGCCCGTACGAGATTCACCGCCTGTCTAGGGTGAGAGAAAAGGCCGCTCCCAGGATGCTTTGTTTCATTATGTTGATGTCCCCCAGTTCTGCTTCCCCGGTTGGCCTGTCGTCCTCCCCACCCCCTTTTCACCTCATCTAGAAGGTTCTCCTATTTCCCAGTTCCCCCCATTGGCCCTTGCTCCCTTGCCACTCTCTCGGTTTCCCCATTGGGTCCCTTACCCAAGCCCTGCCTATGTACCGCCCCTGTGCCCTCAGTTCATTGGTCCCTGATGTTCTCTCTGCCCCCATATATAAACTTAGAGTCCCTTTTGTTCTGGATCTTTCGTCTCCGGGATGCCTTCCTCCCGTGGCTGCAATAAACCTCCCACGGAATACCATATAAAGACCTTTCCCGACACTTTGTCGTCAGCTTATTGAAGAAGAAATATACTTCTACATCCAATATCCATTATACATCTAATGATTTATCAATATGATATTATAACCTTCAGAATAGGACTTTGGAGAATCATTTACTGTCTGAATTAGAGTACTCTTCTGAAAAAAAACAAAAAAAAAAGTTTTGGTCAGTTTTCTCCATAGTTTTCTTCTTTGATTAAATCAGAGTGCTAAGGATCTCTTAATGTGTGGTACCACTTTGATTTTTCACATCTGTAGACCAACTCAACACCATATCCCTTTTTTGATTAGGGCATGAAGAGAAGCTTTTGAGACAGTCACACCAGTACCACCCCATGTGAAATCCCACTCCTCCCCCTTTTCCCTCTTCTTGGCAGTGTCAAATATCATCAAGCTAAGATCTATGGGTCTGCTAGTTCTTAATGCATTTAACATGCCACATGGTGATAAGATCATAGTGCTTATATTTCCTTTTCAGAGAGTAAGATTCCCTGCAGAATCCAAAATGAATGACATTTTATATACTACACTTGAAATCTTATTAAGAAAGACAAAAAATCAGTTACCTATATTCAGTAGCATAAGTTATACGGCTTTAATTCTTTTTTAGTTAAATATTAGCTTGGGCTGATCTCTTATTGGCTGACAGAGGTTATCCTGTCTGTTTTTTAAAGTGTCATTCCAGTGTTAGCTTTCTTCTCATTGTGTGATTTCCCCAGTGCTGTAACACTAAGAACCAGTTTCGTGAGTCAGTGTGCTCCTCAGACAATATTTTCAGAATCTTTTCAGGTAGGTTGCAAAAAATGCTGGTTTTGGAGGTACTGTTAGAACTTTTCTTGACTTATTGAATAAGTTGACATCAAAAGCTTCTTTATCAATGACATATAAAACAAAATTTACAAAACATTTCGCATTTTTAGATATCAAATGAGCATTAGAAGTCATAGCAGCAGTGAAGTTCATCAAATGCATGGTCTTCAACACTTCCTAGATAATATTTGAAAACTGAACTTTTATACTCCTGCTCTTATTTTAACTTAGCTCTTGGCTTCATATTGCTATAAAACCACATCATATCAACTATAATAATATAAAAGTTCAAGTGTGACAGTTTTATGCTAAGATAAAGCAATTTAATTAAAATAAATATGTGGTGCAAGGTTTTTAAACCCAACTTGTCATATTTAGACACAGAAAAAAAAATTGTATCTCTGAAACACTCAATTTCCTAAAGCAAACTGCAAGAACTTGGTGAAGTTATGCAAATCTTAGTACTGTTTTGAGTATATTCTTGATAGATCCAAAACATATAAAGGTTCTTTTTGTGCCTAAAAGCAGAATCTGAGATAATTCTTATTTAAATAAAAATATTTCATGCTCTTCTTTAAGATTATGTTCAGTTCTACAACCTTTAATAAGAAGAATGGGTTTGCACAATATACCCTTCAAGAAGACTTCTTGTTTTAGAATATTCCTTTTCCTTTTAAAATGTTGTTAATTGTTTGTCTTGGGAAAATCACAGGGTTATTATAATAGGAAAATCCTTCCTTCTTTTGCTGTTAATTTCTTGGTAGGAATTAATATTGTGATCTGCAGTCTGATGTTCTACACATCTAAAGGAACTTGGCAAAGTTTTCACATTCAAGAAATGATTGAAGAAGCCATAAGCTATGTCACCTAATTCACATTAGGTAAAGATCAATGATGCTGTATAATGCCAGCCAAGTGTTTTCCCTGAATGACAGGTGACAACAGTGGAATAACAAAAATTAACTTGGCAAATACATGGTAATGAAATACGTGGCAAAACTCTAAATTGCTACCTTTGTTGGCAATGTGATTAGTTAGATATGTATTGTGAATATTTTGTGAAGGTGAAAATTAAAAGATTAAACTGTGGCTCAGCTGAATTTTCTGGGTAATAAGCAATCAAGCTGATTATCAATAAATATCCCGGCCCTTTTTGGCATATGATATGCTACATAATGTGAATGAGTTTGGTCCAATGTGTCATATGTTACAGATTGCATGTACGGCACTTACTTTCTTCTCTACACAAACTCTCTGCCACAATGGAATAAAAGGTATTGTTTCCCAAGCATTATTAATCCTTTTCTTTTCAAATAAATAAAGAGGAAAAAAAATTAAAGGCATGGGGAGAAAGAAGAAATTAAAAAGAAAAATACTATTTTCCCCTTCCAAACCTGATGAAGCATGACTGGTAGCAAAGCCAAGGGCTAAAAGATGTGGCAAGTGGAATCTGATTTAAAATACAAGATGACTAATGCTAATGCAGTGTAAATATCACTGAGAGTGTTAAAATATCATAGTATCTCACAAAATAGCAGCCAGAGAGTTAATACTGAAAGAACTCTGGTAAAGTTAATTAAGACTGGGAAAGCTAGCCATCTCTACTTCTATTTTAACACATAACTTGATGGAGGGCTCCAAAAGTATAAATCAGTGGGTAAAGCTAGGTTCGCTGAAAAATCTATACTGAATTTGACTAATTCCTTCAGCTTAAAAAAAAAGGGAAAAATTGACACTTTTACTAGTTAAGCAAGTTCTTACAATATTTGGTTTCTAGGAAACGAGAAACACACTCAGGTGTATTATCAAGCCTGTTTCAGAAAACGGATTTGATTTGAGGCTGTCCATAACTTAACTGAAGATTTTTTTTTTTTTTTTCCCCAAGCAAAACCCTACTCTAAAGTAGATTTTCTGGTTTTATCCATTTTTCTATAGTTACGGGATTCCACGTTAGATTAATTATAATTACCTTACAATAAAGTGTTGAAACCTTCCTCTAGGTGTCTACAGGTGTGTTTAAGCACCTATTATAGTCCACAGAGATAATTCTCAATCAAAGTGCCCTCTGAGACACTACGAGATATCTAAGACATCTCTATGAGTTTAACAGATAACAGCTCAGGGTTTATGATGACCTATGACACTTTGCTGTGAAACACAGAATCATGGAATGAGTTGGTTGGAAGGGACCTTAAAGATCGTCTAGTTCCAAATCTCCTGCCATGGGCAGGGACGCCTTCAACTAGACCAGGTTACTTAACGCCCCATCCAACCTCTCCTTGAACATTTCCAGGGATGGGGCATCCACAGCTTCTCTGGGCAACCTGTTCCATTGGATGATGAAGTTGAGGAACACACTTTATTTTGGTGACTACAATGCCTAAAAATTATTTTGTGGGCAATATGTTGTTGCCTGAAGATAGTGTTCTACCACTTGAAATGTTAACCAAGACATGGGCATACCTAGAATGTGCTATCAGGACTTTTAGAAGATGTGCTCTTCTGGAGATGTTCAAGAGGCATCTGGGTCTGGTTCTGGGTGATGTGGAATGGTGGTTTAGGGGTTATAGTAGATGGTTAGATTGGATAATCTTGGAAGTCTCTTCCAGCCTTGATGATTCTATGATTCTGTGGTTCTGGGATCTATGATTCCTGGATCTTCCCACCTGAAGAGTGATCAAGGAAAAGGGACAGAAAGCAAGGAGTGTGGTATGAACACTTTAACTGCATCATTATTAATATTAAACTTTTTCTTCATATATGTCTTCTTTCTGCAATAATTATTTTTAATTAAAAATAATTCTTGATCAAGACAAGTTCAGATAGAGTGGGCCTGACAAGCTGTAGTCCCTAGCCCTTACAAACTCAGTAAAGAGCTTATGGACCTGTCAAATTGGAAATATGATATTACATGGCTACAGAATTATAGGTCAGGATTTTACCCATGACCTGTTTCAAACCCATCGAGCAGAGACTGAATTTGGGCCAAATTCACCAACACATTTGGACTGCTCTGATAATGCAGAATAATGAAGAGCTGATTATTCATCCTTCCATGAAGGACCTGTAAATGCACTGACAGTTGAGGAGGTTGAAGCAAACAGTGTGCTGGTAGGTCTGACTTGCATGTACCAGGCACAAAATAAATTAAATTATTTTTACCTATGAATATTGTCAAATAACCCTAGAGCAAACATTTTTCAGGTGCTGGCTCGACACCAGATTTGTCATTCACGAGTCAGTCTTCTTTAAGAACAGATATCTAGAAGAATATTTTATTTCAGTTTGGCAAACTGCTGAAATGAGGTGTTATTTAGTCTGCATTTTCGCAGATATGGCTGTTGAATAGTTTTTGGAAAGTTGCTTTCCTTGGTAGTCCCAGCACACTCTACTGAGGCAGACAAGCACGATCACATTTTCACAACTTTATACGACTGAAGGCACCAGATATATTGCAATGAGACTCCCACTATAAAATACAGGGGGAAATTGCCTCGTGTTCTTTTTTTTTCTATGAAGAAATAAGAACACCTATAAACATCTTGAAATAACAAATTAAGAAAAATAGATTGCTTTATAAAATATTCATGCAGTCCTTTCATGGGAAGACAAGCCAGTGATTTGCAGAAATTAAAAGGAATTCATATTCCTGAATTAAAAAAAAAAAACAAACCCTAGACATTTAGTCTATAAATGCTTCAATATAGAAAACTGCATCACTCTCCCTTAGAAAAAAAAGTGTGAAAAATATGTAAAATAATTATGTACTTTAAGATGTAGACAGACCTAAAAAAATTGCTCTGAGCAACATGATAGCGAACCAATGTGGAGGCCAAAAGTAATAGTCATTTACTCATGGCGTCATAGGAAACTAGGAGAACATAGGCTAAACTTGTACATCTGTGTCTTCCATGTTGTAAATCCAGGAGCTTATTACAATAACACATGAATCTGAAAATGGAAAATCTGCTAGAAATATAAATAAGAAAAAGGAAAATTCTGAAAGAAAACTTTTGAAATTAAATGATGTTTAGCTTCTAAACAAAACTTGACTACTCACATTAAGAATAGCAAAAAAATGCAAAATCTGGTACTGCTTTAGGAATGACAATTTCTACTAAATTTATTTAGAATAGTGATAAAAAGAAAGGGGTGAAGTTCCTTTAAGTCTCTTTCGTTACTTTATTCTAGCATCAATTAGAAGTGGTCTTGATGTAGTAAAACTTTCCTTTTTTTTCCCAGAATAGGGATTTCTTAGCGTCCTCTAAATGCAGAGTAGAGCTGAGTGCAAAGAAAGGCACCTAAATGTAGAAAAGGAAAGGACAGATGGTTCACTCTCACAGTCTCTCTAAAAATAATTCGTAAAGTCCTTGTAATTTAGTTCTATTTGTCCGAACATTAAAGAATATATGGTCATGTTAAAATTTCGCTAAGTATTAAATCTTGAATTGGATGAATAGCTTCAATTTTGCCAGCTTTAGGACAAAGTGAGGAGTTATAGCAGTTCTTTGGAGGCTCCATAGGAGGATCATCCTGGCTGGATGAATATGTTATTTGAGGGTTGTTGACAAAACTAAATTTTTTTTTAAAGTATCAAAGCCTTTTAGATTTTTTGTTTTGTATTGGTTTGGCCCTTTGGATTGACATAGGTGGATGCAACAGTTAATGGAAAAGCCCAAGAAGCCACTGATATCTCTTGTAATATAATAAGGACAGCATTGTAAGCAGTTCATAAATGAATATTTGAGTCCTGTTTTTCATGGCCGTGTTTGTGCATATCCATGTATTTGCTGGCCTTCACAGTTCTGTGAATTTTGTTTAACTTCTTAATAGCCTTTTTAATAAGGTGGTTTTAATTAAAAATATGCAAATAATTTACCAATTTGTGTAATAATAGTTTTAAATACTCTTCTATTAACTAATCCTCCAATCAGCTTTCTTCAATGTGCTGGCCTTTCCCCTTTACATTTTTTTTTTATCTTTTAGAATAATGGAAGATGACATATCAAAAATTGTGGTTGTTGCTTAAATATAGAATGCCTTTTTTGACTTAAGCAAAGAAAATGTCACAAGATTAGCTGTACTACTCCATCATCCAAAATCACTTGATTTATACTTTTGTCCGTATATTTATGTCTTGGATAAGTTATAAATGATACCTGAGCATCCTTTTGAGGAAAGGCCATTGCTTCTTCATAGTTTCTTTACTGGGTATTTACTTTGTTATAAAAATTTTCCCCCTAATGAAAGGAAGGGAGAAAAAATTAAAATCTGAGAGGAAAGCACAAGAAATATCCTTCTATAGTCTTATTAATCAAACCGTGGACAAAAACCACTAGTTACAATGATAAAATGTAATTCTTTCATTTTATCTAGTGACATGTGTTCAGGTAAAACAATATGTAAAATCTAAATGTGTTTTAAAGATTTTTTCTTCTAATAGCCTACTGTTTAAGACAGAACATCCTAGTGCAGCTATGGATTTCAGAATTTATTCCCTGCCTTAGAATTCTGAAATTTTGCAGAAAAGATCTGCAGGATATGATTACATCATTTTGTTAATGTCTTCAAAACTATGTTAAAGACCCATCTGGTGTCTGATGTACAGAAACCAGTAGTGGAGAAACCCGGAGAATACACTACATAAGCATAGTAAACATTTTCTTAGAGCTTATAGTGGCTTATTCTCCAGAGATTTCCTGGGCCAGAGAAGGCATCCTTGGATAAATCTTTCAGCAGATTTTTCATGAATGAAGTTATTTAAATTAAAACTACTACCCATCTAACCATTTAATAAATAAAAGGTGAAAGAATATAATGTAGGGTATTTGTATGGTGTGGATAGAGGTTTTCTCTCTGATATTTCTACATAAATAGAGATAATTTTTGTGTTTGGGAGCACCAGAGAAGGAGAAAAGGTTAAAAAGATAAATTCAATGGCCATATTATTAAAACTTTTTCAGAAACACAATATTATGGACAAGGTCTAATCAGGTTTAGTATCCAGCATATTCACAAAAAAAAGTAAGATTAAAGAATAACATTTCAGGGGAGTATGGAAAAAAAAGAGATGTCTGTAAGCAGCTAGAGGTAAGTCAATAAGGCAAAAACAAAGGAAAAGTTCACAGTTCCTCTCCATACATCTCAGAGGAACAGTCCCAAACAAACAACTTCGCAAAAACTGTGGATTCTGTATTCATCTTACTCTTCAGTGTTAGACAAACTGTTGAGATGAAAGGCTATTATCTTATACAATATGCATGATTTATCTATATGCTAAATTTCTGTGGGGTTTTTTTTGGCTTTTTATTCATTTTTTTTAAACAATTACTTTAATAGAAATATTTACAATTCAAATTTCTCTTTTCATCATTTTTTTAACTTTAGGGTGAATTTTATCAACATTCAAATCAATAATTCAGAACTTGCTAGAGAATGAAATAAGTATTTGATAATCAAGACAAAATAAGGTATCTTCTATATGCAGGCAGCTTTTTCTCAGCTTCCAGCTCCCATGAATATCACAATAACTTGAAATAGCACTTTAAAAGATTCATTACATTTACTACAGTTTTTACACCCTATGCTTTTTCCCATGCATCTAAATTTGTTTTTGAGATCTACTTCTCTTTAGCACAGTGTGTTCTTATTATCAAAGGCTCTTAAAAATAGAATCAACCAGCTAATTGCCAGATATTTCAAAGTAGACAGATGATTGCAAAAGCAGACAAAAGTGTCGTGAACTTTCCAGAAAGGTCTGTCCACTTAGCCATCAATGGAATGGATGAAATGTACTCAGAAATCAGCCTGTAGCTGGACTAATCACATCTAGCTCTGACCTCCTAAAGGGAAGATGTCTGTAGTCACTGATGAGACACAAGTGTCTAGCATCAGTGGGATGATTTACCATTTTGAAAGGGTTCTTATTATGAAATGAATCCCTCTAAAATCTCTCTCTGCTGTACTCTTCTCTTTGCTCTTGACTGTCTACCCATGATGGACATCAGTTGCCTAAACATCAGAGTCAGGTGACGTGTCAAATCTGCCGGACTAGCAAATATGTTCAGAGAGGAGCAGAAGGAGAACTTTGAGAGGCACTATTTTGCACAGGCAGATGGAAAGCTAGCTAGTATATGTTAGATTAACTCAAATGATTCTGGGCTTTTAAGGTGGCAGAGTGCTTGCTTTTACAGAGGGATTGAACTCCAGATTACAGGCAGCTCTTAGTATTTCTGAGCTCCTACTGTATCAAAGGATCCAGAAACAACACACAGCACTTGATTCAGTTACTTTTTGATGTGTATCTATTGTCATTTGAAGTGCCTAGTGGTACTCTAACTGCTCTCTAGATGCATGGGCGTTTCCTTTGTCATTTCCAGGTTCTTTGGGTATGTCGAATTGCCTAGCACTGCTGAAGCCTTAGTTCAGTCAGTTGAGGAAAGCCTTTCCTAACACACCCCACTCTAAGATACGTTTACTTATGAACTCTTAGAATTAAGACCTCTGTTTAAATACTCCCATAACTTCAGTTGTAGCAACTTAGAGTTCAGCATTTACGAAAACAGGAAAAAAACTTAGCACAATGATGAGGATAAACTCTGTCAATAATTATCTTAATAATACTCAGCCACATTTTGGTAGTATATAAAGAATATTATTTTACTTTCCTCAGGGCAAATCAGCAAAATTTGTCTGAAATACCTTCATGACTAATCCTTAAAAAATTCTTCCTTTTCCAAATATTTTGCTCACTATTTCTGAATATTGACATTTCTTTAGGAAAATTATTTTGCAAGCAGACACAGACTTTTCTCTCTGAGCCTCAAGGCAGATTCTAGCCTGGTCCCAGACTGGGTAACTGAAGTCAGTAGGTATAGAATGGTGGAGAAAGTCACTGTGTTGGTGGTAAGAGGTTCATAAAGTGTATTTCAGAGGTGGCAGAGACCTCAATGATTATGATGTCTTGGTCCATTAATAATGTCTACTTGACACTGTTATTTCTATATGTTAGTCTGAACCAAACTTCCACCCTTGCATGACTGCTTGCCTTTCTCCGCAAATCCAATCAAAATCTTGAGACATCTACTCCCAGCCATTAAAAAAGAATGAGATCCTGATTTTTTTCTTTTTTTTTTCTTTTCTGTCTGCAAACCAATTTTTCAACAGACCACTGCATTGAAGTGATTAGAAGCTTTAAATATTTGCAGTTATTTGAAAAAAAAATGTTTTGCACAAATTTATTTATGATATATTAACATTTGGAGAAACATTATGCACTGATTACGTTACCATGGAAAATAAAGTGTTTGAAAAATGGTACAACTGTATTGTCAAAAGTAAAAAGCAAAACAAAAGTACATTTACAATTCCTTTCTCCTGAGCAGTGATTGTACAGAGAAACATAGAAAAAAATGCAGGCAGATACTTTTGTCTTTATTATGTCCATGGATTACATTGTGGTAGAAAGACGTTTTTTGCAATATTAATGTCATGTAACTAAACAGCAGTCCTCAGGACTTTTCCCTGTGATGCTAGCTGAATAGCTGAGAGGAATAACTTTGCTCAGGTAGAAAAAAGGATAAAAAAATTAGGACTTATCCTTTGTTTTCTCAATTTTTCACAACATTCTTAATGAAGACAAAATGTGTAAAACAGAGACAATGAGCATCTGAAGGAGGAACAATACTTAAAGAAAGAATTACAGAGGATTTTTGAGTCATATTTCATTTCAATGTAGCTTTGTTCTCTCTGTATTACATCTTTTCATTTGTATCAAAGATAAGAACAGAATTCAGTGACTCCAAAGGGAAAACAAAACAAAACAAAATAAAAACTTTCCCTAAAGCTGTCTGTAAAAATAGCTGCTGTATTCCATACTTTTGGTTAGTGCTCATGTAATATATTATGCAGTGTATACCAAGCACACACAGTTCTAGAAAAGATCTTATCAGCTTAAATGTATCCTTTTACATCCCACAGAGATTTTAAGAGAATGCTTATCAGATGGGGTACTTTCCTGGAACCAGTCGCACTCCACAATATTCTCATTTCATTTTCTTATAAGGTAACACTTCACAGATGTGAAAGATTGTTTCTATGAAATTATATCACATAATGTGAAAAGAGACAGGGCAGGATTACATTTTTATCGAAATAGCTACACTGCGCTAGCAAACCCCTCAACAGTAGTGGAGCATGGTCATGGGAGAGCATGGCTTCCTCCATCGTGAAATCCTGGTTATACTGACAAACTAAAAAGCATAGTTCATACATGGACACTTAAAACATATTTGTCTATTTAGCACCTGTCAAAGGCTAACTTCATTGGCCTAGCACCCAAATGAGTTCATTTTGCATTTTATATTTTCTCTCCAAACAAATCCCTCTCTCTATAGATGGTGGGTATCAAAGAGGGTAAATTGACACATTTGGTGTTACAAATCAGTGTTAAAAAGTGGTAAGACTGTACTGTCTAATCTAAATATGGGTAAAATTATTTTTTAAAAATGTTTTTGTTCTCATCTACTATATGGGGTATTCACCTTAGCGTAAATAGTGACTACCATTGATTTTATAACTACTCCTAAATTAGACACAGGCATAATTCCAGTACTGAACATCTGACACAGGCATAAAGTGGATATACAACATATCCAAGAATCAGACCAAACATTTGTTAAATGTTTACACTTCTTGCAAAGGATGAAAATTCAGTGGGTACCTTCTGAAACTGATGTCTACATGGGTGGTGATAAATTTAGCTTTCAGCTAATGAGTCTTATAAAATAGAAAAACTAATATTAATTCTAATAATGTTATGCATAAGAGTGCAATTAAAAACTGAACCCTTGATGCACCAAACAGAGCTGTTATTGGAGCCACAGAAGAGCTCATGGACTGAGAAACATCTATTTTAGCAACATTAGAAGTTAAAATGTCTGTAAATTGCAAAGGTCCTGTTCTCAATTTTAGAATTGAGTTTACACAGAAGTATAATTTACTACTCTGTTGCTTGTGTCCAGAGATGGAGGACATTAATACAGATTTAATAGGGAGTTTGGAATGAGCGTGTGTTTCCCACGGCAATGAAAAGAACTGCCAACATTCGGCTGATGTGATTACTGTTGTTTGGATTTCATTGTACATATTTACCACGAATAATACGTTCGTGCAGCTATAGCCATTCCTAAGTGTCATTTTAGTATTTGAAATGGAGGTAAAAAATTAAATAAAATAATTTATCCTTTGAAATTAGAAGTGCTTTTTTTTCTAAGAGTAATGAAGTAACTGAATTTAAAAATGCTATGGAAGATGAAAGCTGGTTAAAGGACTCTAGATATAGCCCGTTATTGGAGGAAGTTCTGTTGCTAAGCAACAAAACCCATAAAGTGTTAGGCTCATAAAGCACTGATTAATTAATATACTTAGTAGATAGTGAACAAAGTCATAAATTGCACTTGAAAGGCTATATTAAACAACCAGGTGAAACATTTCAGGTAGCAGCTTCAAAATTCTCTTAAAATCGGAGCCTATGATCAGACTTCCATTACTCTCAGTGGAGATCTAAAACTGGTCACTGATGCAGATCTCAGTCTAAATTTATCTGTGTTGAGTATACAACATGATGAAGGCTTACTATCTAACTTTGAAAGACAAATCTGGCTGATGTCAGTTGTGATAAATTAATAGTCTCAAGGATTGCTTTGCTAAGAACATAATTAGAAATATACTACCTGGTTTTTGGTTATAAATCAATAAGAAAACTAAACAAAGGTTACATTTTTATATATAACTTTCATATTCTGATGCTGAATATGCTGAGACTGCTGCAAAATAAGAGAAGAATGGCTTATATTGTAACACAATTGAGTAATTACAGAAACATTTTAAAAGCTTCAACCATGTAGGAGAAACTTGAATTGAGGGATCTTGAAAGATAAAAAAATAATAATATTAAATACATTCCAAAAAATTTTGCTTTACAGTGTCAGAAGGCACACAGGATCATGAAAAATTAATCAAGGAAGCCTTATTAGAAGTCCTGTACAGAAGTGTGATTCTGCTAAAGATTTGCATCACTGAAAGGTCCATAATGTCAGAAGAAAGAAAATGGAAATGAAAGGAGAAGATACTAAACATAATTGTTGGTAATTGGGGTAATTCAAAGATCAAAATGCAAGTAGTCCAGAATGGTAAGAACATGAAAATAACAGTTCACTCCAAGAAACCTTGGTTAAGATAGGACTACTTCAGGTATCTGTATCTGATAAAAAACCAGCCTAATCCAAAACCAACAGACAAACCAAAATACCCGCAAAATGAAACTCTATGTTCTTGCTGCACATAGATACATATGAAGTTTTGGAAAGGAGTCAGGACACAAATACTGGGGGGAAAAAGGTTGGCTTCTGCCAAGGCTTTTTCTGTAGAAGACAGAAAAATCCTCTCTCGGTAACAGATAATCAGGAACTAGCTTTTGTGATTGATCACAAAAAATATACAAAATATCCCTAGCTTCTCATCAAAAAATCAGTGTAAACTGAAAAATACGATCAACTACACTATTGGGCTTCATAGTCTGCACCGTCCAAGTTTAGAGAACATTGGCAGTTCAGAATCTCTTGGGGAATTTCAGAAACTCGGCCAAACACCTGTTGAGCTAAGTGGTTTGAGTTTTGACATTTTGGGGTAAAGAATTAGACTCTAGATGGTATTAGACAGCTATCCTCTGATCTGAGCTCAAAGAAGGAGGCATAAAATATGCCTAATTTTTAGAGAGCTTATTGATAATAATAATAATAGTAATAATAACAGATATACCTTGTAAATGCTAATATATACCTTCAAAACCTCCACTACCTCGTACCTGCAATTTCAGCAGACATTAACTTCAACAATTTTTACATATGTTGCCTTCTTCAAAACAATGCAGAATTAAAATGAGCTTAAGAGCAAAGTATTTGTTATTTTTAATAATTTATGTTATATTGCAATGGTTATATTTATTTATTATATTTATGATTTT
>VZRR01014165.1:1525312-1551722 GCA_013398015.1 Oreocharis arfaki | reverse complement strand
AGATAAGCAAAGCTTGTGTTCCCTTTCGCTGGAATCTGTGCCTAGTTGCTTCGCCCTTTTGAAATAAGCTCACACTGCTCTGTTCTACAATCCTTTTTCCTGCTGAGAAGCACTTAATAGTGAGAAAAGGCTCCTGGGTATCAATGAAGCTACTCAGAAGAGCTGTACTGCTCAAGCTGAGTAAGGGCTGCAGAATCAAACCCGCAAGAACAAGCACTGAAAGATGTGCTGTTAAAGCAATTAGAGTTGTAAGCAGGATAGCTCCCCTTCTGGGATTTTAGTGTGAAAATGAAGGTCTAATAACATTTGTTTTCATCATGTTGACTTGCTGAGCCAGTCACAAGGAAAGGCATGATGAAAAAAAAAAAAAAAAAAAAGACCAAAAATAATGCTAGGAGAACACAATGGCATACACTATCCTAAAGCTTCTGGGAGGGAGCATACTATTGACTGAATCAAGCGGTGTGGTCTCACTACAGTGCTAATAAATAGTACAGCTTTGTAACTATCATTTAGGAGATGAAAAATAAGCTGCAGGTAGGGTGATGCTTCCTTTCTGGGATATTATCTCCTTACTGGTTCCATTTCTTTTATTAATGTATCAGATATTCCTAAGTGTACATTAATAAACATAACAATTAAATACGTATTGAATGACTGCTTATTCTTTCTTGGATTTTTTAAACAATGTTGCTCTCACTCTTTAGTAGTAACTTTAGTTTACTGTGTTGCACTAAATATTCATTAATATTCCATAAAATGAAAAGGTTGGAAAAAACACAAGGTCCATAGGGATTGACACCATGAATGTCACTAGCTTAGACAATGAATGTTTACAAGATATTGCCCACTTTTTAATATTGATATTACTGTTTATATATATGTATATATATATATATATATATGTATATAAGCACTACATATATGTATATGTATTTGCAGAAATACCTGCAGAGATTGGTCCTTATTGTATAGATGCCATCTGTCATCTGTGTAGATGTCAAAAAGGACCTGTTTCAAGGTTTGGTAGCAGAAGGTTTAAGGTTATAATTCTGCTATGGAAGCAACAGAAATAGATAACAATATCATTTCATGGTAGCGAGGCCCAGAGAAGCTAATAATAATGATTTTAGATCATATGTTACCAATATATCAGCACATGCTTTCTGATTAAATATGTGAAAATCCATATCTCAGCAGCTTTTTTTCTTTTTGAAAATGTAACTTCTTTCAATAAATCAATGAGTGTTTGGTGGAGATTTTGTTATGTGAACCAAGCAGAATCTTAGAATGGGAGAACAATATGTTAAAAGAAATTTGTTCTGAAAAAGGAATGCTTTGATACTGGAGACAAGCAGCACAGCAGGAGCTTAAACAAATGAAAACAACCTTGGTGTGTGCTATTCTTCTCTGGTGACAGCTTTGTGGAGGGCATCTAGCTGTTAGAGAGCAATTTAGGAGAAGGATCTGGCAGCATGTAGCATCATCGTATCACAACAAAGGAAGAAAATGAGATCTTGTTCTTTTTTTCCCCATGAAATTCATACTGATAGTCTCTGCTTTCTATGTTGAATGCATTTATTTGGTGCACGTGTGCAGTGGTGTAGAGGGATACTTTTGCAGTAGTATGCATTACATTTGCACTCAAGAGATGTTCCTGCCCTTCTGGAATTCTTTGTATTGGTTTGTTTTTTCCGGAGTCGCTCAATAAAGAATTTGTGGTTGGAAAGATTGAAAAGGAGAGATACATTTCCCAGTGAGGGAAAGTAGCTTCAGAGACAGAGACACAATGTTCCTTCTTTTTACCCCGCAGCAAGAAACCGTAGATGGCTCAGGGGAAATGGCAAAAACATGGGCATACTTCTTACTGGAGCACTAATAACATTCTCCCATTTTGCATCACTCATATTCTTGATGACAGTTGCTGTTTCTCCTCATGTGTTGCCAATCCTCCCTCTGCGCACAGGACACAGTGTGATTTCCTGCAAGAAGCAGTTCATGAAATAGCAAGTACGAAATTTCTTCTCACTTCACAGTTTTTCATACAGTACCTTTTCAAGGTCTTTGCCACCAGGGACCTCTAGCATAATGCAATGCAGCAATGACTTTCTCCTCTCTTTCTGTCCCAAATAATGTTACAAGAATGCTGCTTTGCTGACTGAACTTTCCCGATTTTCCTTCTTTTCTTTTCTTCCTTGATTTCCTTCCTAGCTTGTTAGCAGCTGGGGTCACACTGCCTAAAGAATCATTAGTACGGAACAAATACATTTTTCCTTTAATAGAAAGCACCCCTGTCCCACTTCTATGTTACAGTTAGAAAAAGAAGTGTCATTTGCAAAAAGTGAGCTACTACTTCTGTAAAAAGAAAAAAGGAGTTTTAAAATGTTTTTTCTTTAAGAATCAAAGACATACAAACAAATATCTTTATTAATGGTGATGCTATCAGTCCCAATGATGCTGTTACAAGTTTGAGATAATACTTGAGTTTATTGTAGGTATTGATTATATAATTCAGTCTTATAATTTTTTTTCATGTACACTTTTATCAAGAGTTTTAAGCATTGCAGTTTCTTCACTTTAATTTTTTTAACCCTGAAAAAAACAGCAATCAGAAAAGTTCAGAAGAATAACAAGAGCCAGCTCCAAAATTAATGGGAGACATCAAAACTTCCCTTCATTTCTCTGATGCTGACGTAAGATTTTTACAGGTATCTGTAATAATTAGGAGAGTTTAAAAAGGAAGGAAGCACCAAACACATGCAACATAAACTTCAAACAGTTTTCTGAAACTGAAAGAAGTTTTTTCTTTTCCATCAGAGTTCAGAGGATGAAAGAAAGAAAAGGAAGAAAGGAAGAAAGGAAGAAGGGAAGAAAGAAAGGAAGAAAGGAAGAAAAAAAGGAAGAGAGAAAGAAAGAAAGAAAGGAGACCTAATAAGTTAAGTTTGTTTTCTCAAAGATGAGCAGAAACACAAATGTGGAGGCAGCATGTTCGGATTTTTTCTTTGGGGAGCGAAGAGGGTAGGAGAAGGTCCTACTGCAAATTGGGAGGTGACTGTAAATGTCATGAAAAGGCACGCTGCATCTTAGGCATTGTCACAGTCTTATTCCCTGGCCTCTAAGCATTTCTACTTTACAGCTCTCAATGAAATTGCTTCTGATCTGCTAAGAACACTGATATCCTCCCTTTTACAACAGAATGCCCTGGAACAGGACATATTTTGGTTGAATCATGATTTTTCTCAAATCTCTGTATGACTAGTAGAATCAGAAGTCAAAATGAACTAACTGGTTTTCCTTTTTTTTTTTTTTTAATCTTCACACAGCATTACAAAACACATATATTAGCAAACATTTTTTTAAATTATTATTTATGTTCTCTTACATAAGTCCTAAAACTGGGTATTAGAACTGGGGAACATTTAAGTATATTTAGGTGTTTAGATCAAGATCCTACAGTCATAAGGCTTATATTCAGACAGAATATGTAGTATAATTAAATAAGAAGGCTGTTAGAAATATTTAAAATTCAGTATGATTATTAGATTTTTTGAGCTTAGAGATTAGAATTTCTTTTTCTTTTTTTTTTTTTCATATCCCCAGGTTATTTTATATAGCCATATATATAAAAATAATAGTGATAAATACACAACTAATGATTTCACTGCTCTGTGAACTGGCTGTCAATGTTCTTCTGAAATCTTAGCAAGGAAGTGAAAGAAGAAGAGCCAGAGACAAAAAAGCATGTCTACCTGCATTTGGTTTTTTTTGCTCAGATGCAGTGTTTTTAAGCAGTGAAACAGGAACAGGATAAAGATGCCCGTGGGAAACCATTTGACTGCTGGGAGCAACAAAAAAAAAGCCAATTTACAGATTCCTACCTGTCTCTATTGGTATACTTTAGATTCTAGATGAATCCAAAAAACATGCCAGGTCTGAAAGATAAAACCTCAAACATGTGATAGTCCATGTCTTGCAAAAACGATGGATGCATAACCTCAAATACTTGAATTTCATTTTTTTTGGTTTTGACATATTAATTAATATTATCAGATTGAAGAGTAGAAGAAGTATTTTAGATCATATTTCTTTATATTTAAGTCATATTTCAAAAGAAATTAAATATTCAGAAATAAAACTCAAGTGGCATGTTGCAAAATGTCATTAGAAATTGATTAACACGATGTCCTCATTCTTCTGCAGACTAGAGTATGGCTCTTGAAAATTTTTTCTTTTATCTATTTGTCCCCATCCTGCTGCTATTTTTGCTACTCAGGGAAAGGTTTCCAGCGCATATCGTCTTCCATTTAGAAGCCTTTCTGCTGTGGGCTATAGTCAATGATTTAGCTAGTTTCTTGTAATGCTTGGCAGAGCATCCTCAGCCTTATTTTCACAGCTAAGCAAGATTTTGCTAGATGGTCTCTGTATTCAGAGTCTTTTTCAGACAACTCAAGAGGGAAAATTGCTGATTATTTGAAAAAATGCTGTGTTGTATTTATTGAGTTAAAAAAGCAATCTTTTCTTAGGATGATGTGGATAATTTATGTAACTCAACATAGCTAAATTTTTTAAAGAAAATTGTGCCTTTTTTTTAACCCTTACAATGTGACTGCAAGGAGGTAGAAATAAGTTCCTACCTACTTCGATGTGACATTAACAATTTTAGGCCAATGTCTCAATTAATGACTTCTGATACAGCTTTCAAAGCAAATTCAATAAACTTCTGACTCCTAACAGATTTGCAAAACAGACAGTCTCCAAGTAATATATTTGATTCCAAGTCACATTTCTTGTTAGTTCTGTTCCTGAAATACATTCCCTCTTTTGATAAAGACAATCTTATTTTTTTTCTAATTCATGACACAGGAACCCATTTTAAGCTAAATAAAAAAATCATCTCTGGCAAGCGTCATTCAAATAAATTATCACGTAGCACAGCCACATAATACATTTTGTTCTTTACCTGTTCTCCCACATCCTGAGTGCTCTAACCATTGTGCTATAGCACAAAAGAAAGGCATCATTCTGTGGAAAAAAGAAAAATGAGATACATAAAGGAAAAATAGAGAGAAGCAAGTAGAGCAAAAGGACCCTTATAGAGCAACAGGAAAGCTATAGCACAGAACTTTTGTGCATTAATCCAGTCTTACTCCTTCTTAGGAATTAGATTAACACGGCATTCTGTTTAAAGAATCATTCATGAGGGAAAAAAATACTCACAAACCTTCAGAACTAAGTTTTGGGGAAATTAAAGGAAAAGTCTGATTAATTTTGGCTTGTTTGTTTGGTTGTTTTTTTTTTAAATCTTCCTCTCAGACTGTTTCTGCAAACAAGGGTGGCCTAGTCCAATATTTATTCTGGACAGCAATAAAGAAGAAAATGGGGTTTTTTCAGACCTAGAAAATCAAAATCAATTTAACTTCAAGGTCTTTTTATGAAAGTTCATCTTGATGCTTGTACCATCTTCATCATTCTGCTTAATACTGCATTCCACTCCGTTAATATTGGCTCAGAAAAGTTCTAAAATTATTCCCTTGTACAGGAACCTGTAACAAGACAGCTTCCAACACTTTCATTAACCAGATGTACATGAGGCAGAAGACATGTCTCCAGGATTGTTTGTCAGTGTTGCAGATGCATCAGAGTTTGCATATTCTGTCCCTGAGGTGGTCTCATTTCAAGTATCTCCAAGTCTGTACATCTATTTCCAATGAAATCCAAGGACTTTTCAGGATAACTATTGCAGTATTGGATGGAAGGTATTAAACTTATGAAAAGGCAGCTGAAAACAAAAAAACCCAAATAAACAACAAGAAGATTTGCATGGTTAACTGTAGAAAACAGAAAACGTAGAAAAAGAGTATATAGGCCATACTTTCCCACTCTTCACACACCTACCCCAGGACTATTTAAAACCTTCTCCTTCTACAAAGCGTTTGCAGTGGGGAGTGTGTTTAAAATTCTTTTTTAGAATATTTTTACAATCATTGCACAGAAATCAACACTGTCAAAGACTAACACATCTTCTTCAGCACAACTGTATTTTTAGTCCTCAAAAAAATTCTAAGCATTACATAGTCCATAATATCAATTTAGATGATTCAGAATTTCTGAAGAGACTAAAAGGGCTTGGGGTTTTTGTTTCTCTAATAAACTCAAAATCAACTAATTACATGTTTTTTAAGAGTTTCAGTAATTTATGGATTCACTCACGGCAACTAATACTAAAATAATAGTTGTGAGCTTATCCTTTATCAACAATGAGCTTTCATTTAAGATAGGCTTTTATTAATCTGATTTTTTTGGACATTCTTCCTGTTTAGCTACAATGATCTAAATTCCTCTTCAAGCCTTCTAAGTCAATTATGTCATGTCAGGTCTAATCCTTGACCAGGTCCTCAGTTATCCAAGGTATGTGTTTTATTCACAGTCAATGTGTCTAGAGAATGTGACAAAGTCTTTTCAATTCCACTTCTGCTGGCAGAACAATGAGATCAAGTTTTAGGTCATCACTTAATAGTAATTTTACTCACATTCCTATTTCTTCCTCTTTTATTGTTTTGCTTTTGAGTTACAGAGAGAGAATGCCTTTAAGGGAATTCAGATGTTTGCTTCATTTAATATTAATCTATCCTGATTAGCATTACAAAGTAGGAGTTAAGCAGCATGGTTGCAAGACTATTACCAAATCTCTCTCCTGTATCAGAAATAATTCTAAATATCACAATCAATGTCAAGGTGAAAGTAACATCTGCCAGGTTTTATTTATATGCATATATACAGGTTTTTTTTAATAGCTCAGAAATAAAAAACTACTTTGAAATAGAGTGTGTCTTGTTCCTCTTTCATTCTTTTAGAGTCTGATTTCCTAAGGCCTCCGAAGCTACCCCAAAATTCTTCATTCAGGAAATTTATTTTATTATTATCTTTATTAAAAAGTCACTTTAATTTTTTTTGTTGTTTTTTAATTTAAGTCTGGGGTTTTTTAATAGTGTTCTATTAATTTCATTGCAAAAGGTATATTTTCATACATTGCCAACTCCACTTGATCAAATCTATTTTTTCATAGAAAAATTAAGTCTTCAGTAAAGATTACCATCAGGAGTACAAAATGGAAAAATATATTGATCTTGCATATTAATGTTGTACAGTGGTTGACATAAATGGCAAATAGAACTATACTGTGTCTTACTAAATTATAGACAGTAACTATTTTAGGGATCTGCTTCACACTGATTTAGATGAAAAAAAATTTCTAAATGCATTTGTGGGTTTAGACCTCAATTTTTAAATGAGAATAAATTGTGTTCTTACTTTATTAGGCAAAGCTGAAAATATTGCTAAATAGATTGTACAGCCTATGCAGCCTGCCTCACTTCTGTGATGCAGAAAGTTGAATATAGTTGTAAATATTTTTAAAAATATTTTTTGTGATATTATTTTTTAACTAGTTGCAATATTTTTGTTTTATTCCTAGACTATAAGAGCATGGTGAGATATTTACTACAATTGAATAAATATTTCATTTTTAGCATGTGTCTCTTAACTGCAGATTTAAGTGTGATGGGAATTCATTAGTCAAGCAGGAATAGTAAATTGTCACAGATAATTTATGGGGATACAGAGGAGGCATAATGTTATAGGTTTATGATTAGGTAATGAAGAAGATTATAATGATGCACATCTACAAGGGGGAAGTCCCAAGACCAGGGAAGCTTTTATATATATTTAACCTCTCAGCACTGTGAAATGACTATCTGAAATCTTTGAGAATTACTCATTTCTTGTAAGAATCCAAATTTAGATTTTTAGTGAATATTTTCTGCTAAATTTCTGAGGGATTTTTTTGAATTTCAGACCACCCCAATGTTTTATCAGTCTTGAAAGCGTAGCATTTCTGTACTCTGTGTTGTAGACATTTTCCTAACTTATATAAGTCGGAGTTCTTGTCAGTTTAAGGAAAAATGGAAGCCCATTTCTTTATTCTGTGGATGAAACTGGAGAGTTGAGAGTTCATTACAATCTTGCTCTGTTTGTCTCCAGTAATTTGTTCTCTACAGTTCACTGAAAATGACATAAAATTTGTTTATTATGGGATAGATTTCCTACCTACTGCTTAAAAATATCGAAGGTTCTTCATGTATTAGTTTCTTCAAATTTCATTTTAATTATGCCTACTAATGTCACCATTTTTCAACAAAGACTTAAAGCTTTCTATGTTTGAATTGCTTGGGCACCCCAGTGCAGTTGGCTGCAGCTGATAGCAGTATGATGAGATGTATAGATTTAAGAGATTTGGACTGTTCTTTACACATGGATAACTGTACTTGCATGACTGAGGCTGAAGGCTGAGTAATGTTATAAAGCCAGTCTTTTTCTTTGTGACCATGGATTTATGAGCAACAAAGACTATATCAAAACTATTAAAAATGGACAAAGTGAGATGCCTTGAATGGCAATTGTCAGTGGAATTTATCACATGTGACCTGTAAGTCATTAACGTGTTTGTGGGCCTACATTGTCTTGTAACAGTACTGAAGTAACCCAAATTTCTTGAAGTTCAGAAGAAAATAATTTGGATTTAAAATTCATTTTCTGAATTATTTATAGCCTTGAAAATGTGATAACTGAATAATAGAAGTTATTAATATCGGAGTCAAACAAATACATCATTGTAGTGCAGGACACATTTAAGAATTTGTACATCAAGGTGCCAGAAATATATTGCTGTATCTCATTTCTGTTAATAGCAAAACCAGAATTAGGTCCTCAAACATAATTAGCACTCATCTGGAGAGTTATGTTCATAGTAATAATGAAGATAAAGCTAAAGGGAAATCAGTAGGTAACCTTAGACCAAATAGCCATTTTAGACAGTTTGAGGATTAAGGCTACGTGCCAAGGAACAAAGATAAAATAAGTATGGGCAAAAAAAGGTGATGTGTCCCTGTGTGCCTGTGTCTGGTGTGAGTCCTGCATGTGGGGGATGCTGGGGCAGCACCTTCTCTGTGATAATCTGTGTCCCAGCCCTCTGTGTGTCCGTGTGTCTGTTTCTCTGTCTCTGGGATGTGTGCTCAGCTTTGCTACTGATTGAAGCAGAAAACAGGAAAGTGGCAGCTGCTTCTCTCTGCCCGAGCAGAGACCACAGGGCACTGGGCAGGAGTCCTGCTGGAGGAGGTGGCTGTTCTTAACATCCTCATCCAGTTCTGGCCATCTGTGTGGTAGGTTGACCTTGGCTGGCTGCCAGGCACACAGACAACTGTTTTCTCACTGCCCCTTCCACACAGGACAGGGGGAGAAAATAAGATGAAAAATTTTGTGGACCAACATAAACAAAGAGAAATCATTCACCGGTTATCATAGCAGGCAAAACAGACTTGACTGAAAAGACTTTGTATCACCCAGCAATGTGTGGTCACAACCCACAAAGCCAACCATCAAAAAGCTGTATCAAAAGCAGCGTGGCCAGCAGGTACAGAGAGGTGATTTTGCTTCTTTGCTCTGCCTTTTTGAGACCCCATTTGGAGTCCTGTATCTATCCTGGGCGCCCCTGATATAAGAAGGGTGTGGATCTGCTGGAGCACAAACAGAGGAAGGTCACAAAGATGATCATCAGGCTGGAGTACCTCTGTGAAGGGAGACAGAGAGAGTTGGGGTTGTTCAGCCTGGGGAAGAGAAGACTCCAGACAGACCTTTGAGCAGTCTTTCAATACCTAAAGGGGGCCTGCATGACGGCAGAGAGGGCCTTTCTACAAGGGCATGTAGTGGTAGGACTAGGGGGAATGGCATAAACTGAAAGAGAATAGATTTAGATCAGATATTAGGAAGAAATTCATTACTGTGAAGATGATGAGGCAGTGGGACAGGTTGCCAAGAGAAGTTGTTCCCTGGAAGTGTTCAAGGCCAGGACAGATGGAACTCTGAGCAACTTCAGCGGAAGGTGTCCCTCCTCACAGCAGAGGGTTTGGAACTGTGCAGGCAGATAGGGAATGGGGTCTGTGATTAGTCCATAACAGCTCTTCTCTGTAGCTCCCTCTTCCTCAGACCTTCTCCCTGGTCTGGTGTGGGGTCTCCATGGGCTTTAGCTTCCTTCAGGACCTATCCAGCAGTTCTGACATGAGGGCCTCTACAGGCTACAATCTGCTCCATCACAGTTCTTCAGGTACTGTGAAAGGAACAACCTACTTCAACATGGCCTTGTCAAAAGACTGCAAGGAGAGTCTCTGTGCTGGTACCTGGAGTGCCTCCTCACATCATTCTTATTTTTTTAAAAATTATCATTACTTTTCTAAATTAACACATACTTTATACGAATACTGGAGTTTCTTGTATGGGAAAAAAGATTGCTGCTTATTGGCTATAAAAACTGTATAACACTTGAAAATCAACCTTGCAAAATTAATCTCTTTCTTATTGAATTTATGTGTTGTGTTCGAGATTAAGGATATATTATTTTATTACTTTTCTACCAATGGTCCACAGTGAAAGCTAAATCCCCCCCATGTGTCTATAAATTAAGGAGATGCCTGAGTGTTTCTTTCCACCAGCATTCTTTAATTCTGAGGACAAAGGATGACAATTAATTAAAGGACTTTTAAATTAAGGAAATCAAGTAAAAGACCTAGAAAATGCAGACTTCAAATTCTAGGAAGAACAGCCTTATTTTTTCCTGTTTTCCATGCCATTATCTTATCTTAGATTATTTGAGGTTTGCTCTTCATGCAGAGAAAATTAGAAGTTTCACATAAAAGGACATGAAAGTTTAAGCAACAGAGAAAGGGACCCTGGGTCCTAAACAAATTTTATCTAACACCAGGTCCTTACCTGACCTAGGCCTTGCAAGGAAGAGAGGTCAGCATCTGCTGTGAGACTTTTACAGTCCTCAGATGGGTTCATCTGAGACTGTGAGTTTCTTCTTCTCATAATTTCCTTTATATTAAAAAGAAATTTTTGCATTAAAATAGAAAATTAGGCAGCAGAAGTGTGTTCAGAAAGTACAGAAAGCTAAGTGAAATATGCAGGGGAAATTTCAGCCCGTGCTGGAACATGTGACTGCTAGTGTTGCCGGGAAGAGCAAATAATGCTCTAGAACTCTGCTATTTTTGTTTCTGGAAAATGAGATTAGCAAAATTTTAAAATAAAAAATTCCCCACCAAATAAAGAAACAACAACAAACTAACAAGGGAAACTTCCCCTGAAAATGTGAGGTAACTCAGTCTGTATGTGTCTACACTATTCAGCACCTCCTGTCTGCCATCTATCCAGTGCAGAAATTGACAGAGACCAAAAAATTTGATTCTGCTCCACCAACCCATGGGTAACCAACACAAGTTGTATCATCGATGATAGAAAACAGTGAAAGACATTAAAGGCTGATGCTCTTCTCCAAATGTGGGCATCTAGCACTGTCTGAGCTGCCCTAGGATATCAGAGGGATTCACATAGAGCAGCTACATGTAGAGCTACCAAGAGGCATCGGTACTGCTGTGTCCTTCTCGAGTCGCAGTGGAAATCACAAGACATACTCTAGGACATACTCAATAGTATTACGTATAAATATTCAGGAAAATGAGTGGTTCTCCGGGTTGCTTAAAGGTTCAACAGCTCACAAGTTGAGGGAAGAAACATCAAAAAAGAATTTTGCAAGACTTGAGAAATGTTTACTTTATAAAATGATCCCCAGGGTCTAGTATAGGAGTACATTATAGCCTACATTTTCAAGACCAGAAATCAATATCAAACCTGATTTCTGTGCCATTACACATTGTACGCAATTTTTTTTTTTTCTTTTGGTCTAGTTAAGCATATTACAGTGCAAATTTTGGTTGCCTTATTTGTTTCCTGCTCTTTCTATTTCAATGCTTTTTTTCTCCTCCTATGTTCCTGTTTTTGGGAACAGTGCACATCACTGTCTTCCAGAACAAGTGTAGACCTACCCATTGATTCCTAGCAAAAAAGTTTTAGAATATTGGACTTTCTTCATGAAATAGTATCTTGAAATATGCAAGGAATCTTTAATTGTTGCAGTATGTTTGGAGAATTAAAGAGTATCATAAGAACTGCTAGCCTATGAGAAAACGATGAAACTAAACAGAAAATAAGCCTAATTCCATTTTATTCTAACACCACTTTCTTCTGCTAATTTCTCTTCTTTTATTCTGAAGCTGGAATTATTCAGCATTTGCTCCTGTGACTTAATTGGCATTTATACTCTGTTTTTAAAATGAATGCTTCACAAAACATTTTGGATTAACAATGAATTATATAGACACCACATGTGAAGTGCTAATTTTATTGGACAGTCAACAACATCCTGTGCACATTTACGAATTTTTGCTATAGTGGTTGGTCTCTATTAATAGTTGGTTGCTGATGATAACAGAAAGGCCCTTTCCCGAAATAATCTTCAGATATTAGGTTTCGTAAGAAATTGGCATGCACAAACTCACTGGTGTGCATTTTGAAATTATTCATTTTGCCTTCACATACAAGGCATTTGTAAGATCATTTATCACTATTTTGAAAAAGTGATGCTAATGCGAGCTGTGCATCGCATCTAATTCCATCTTGTAAATAAATTGAACAGGATCATAGTATTATAGAATTGTAGCATGACTTAAGTTGGAAGCAATCTTAAAGATCATCCAGTTCTAACCTTCCTGACATGTTCAGGGATGCCTTTCACTAGACCATCCAACCTGGCCTCGAACACTTCCAGGGATGGAACATCCACAACTCTGAGCAACCTATTCCAGTGCCCCAACAACTTCACAGTAAATAATTTCTTTCTAATATCTAATCTAAAACTACTCATTTTCAGTTTAATTTTATAATAATTTTTCCTAAAATCATTTATGAAATGTATTATATTTATAAACCTTCAAAAATCTAAATTATTTTTTCACAATCTTCCAGCACTAAGAGAACAAGAGATCTAGCATATCATATAGGGTGTCAAGACACCTTAAATGTGGTTCATATACATTACTTTGAAAAAAAAATAGTCAAAACCTCATTGCCTTAGTTTCCCAATTGCAGACTGAAGAAGAACATGCTATTGTTTCTTTAGAGAACACTTGCTTAGTACTCCTAATGCAGGATGTTCTTAAGTCAAAGAAATCATGAGCTTGAAAATATTTTCTGCATTATTTAAAGGACAGCTTTTGGATGAGGGTAACTCATAATTTTCTCAGGTAAGTGAGATTCATGAATCAAAGATGCCAAAATTGCTGGGGTCACTGGTAGTTAGAGGTGTTTCCTCATGTGACTTGATATCCATTTTACTTCTCACTTTAGTTTAATATCTTTGGTAATTCAGTTATGAATAAATAACAAGGTAAAATGCAACTACAATAGTAATATGCTGTTTAGGGAAAAATCAGCAAATCATCGTTAGCTCACTGCTTCATGCTTCTTTAATGTTCCATGGTACTATTTAAATGATCCATTTACAATGAACTTATCTTTACAATTTTGAGATGTCACAGAGAAAATGTTTGCTACACAGAGATTTGTATCAGAATACGTTTTGGTCAGACAAATGAAGGATTCAGTAGCACAGATTTGCATGTAAAGAGACTAAAAAAAGTAGAGTTACATAGAGTAATAAAAACTGTAGTTGTGGGATGGCGTTGGCTATATGGCAGGTGCCCACTAAAGCCACTCCCCTCCTCAACTTGGCAGGGGAGGAATGAAAACCCAAGAGGCTCATGGGAATAGGACAGGGAGAGATCACTCAACAATTATCATCACAGGCAAAACAGAATTTACTTGGGAAAAAAAAAATTATTACCAATCAAATCAGAATAGAATAGTGAGAAATAAAAACAAATCTTAAAACACCTTCCACCCAACTGTTCCTTATTCCCAGGCTCAACATCAGTCAAGATTTTCTCTACCTTCTTCCAGCATAGTGGCACAGGGGGAGGGGAAATAGGGGCTCTGGTCAGTTCATCACACATTGTCTCTGCTACTGCTTCCTCCTCAGGGGGAGGAGTTCACAAACTCTTTATCTGTTCCAGTGTGGGTCTCTCCTACAAGAGGCAGCTCTCTATGATCTGTCCAGTGTGAGTCCTTCCCACAGCTGCAGTTCTTCATGAACTTCTCTGGTGTGGGTCTCTTCAAAAAGGCACAGTCCTTCAGGAACAAACTCTTCCAGCATGGATACCCCTCTGGACTTTGAGCTTTGGGGTACCCAAAACACCCCAAAGCCAAAACAAAAAAGCATAAGGATCTTTAACCTACAAATTTGTTTACTGTTTCACCCCTAAAGTAAACTTCAGCATATTTCATTGCAAATGGTTTGCAGCTGCTCCTGGTTTATAAACTGTACACATATAAATCTAATACAGAGAAGGAATTTTGAGCACTAGAAGTTTTATGAGTGAAGTTTTTAAGTTAAATAGGATAAGATGAAAAAAAAGAAGTGTAGGAGATGGGGGTCATGAGTCCCATCCTGGTGTTTTAACCCTGTTACTAGTCTTGTATCTTGACCCAAACTGTCTATGACATGAACACTTGAGAAAAAACTTTGAAGAGTTCTGTAAGACTACATTTTCCTGAGATTTTCTCTTGGATTATAACTTACTGCAACTGTCTTCTTACTTAAATTCTTGACACTAAAAGAAGACCTGGTGATTTTCTGGTTTTCAAACCTGATATAAACCACAAATTTATTATGCAAAGCTGATTTTTCTTCCTGTTTCAGCTCATAGCTTTCATTCAAATAAAAGTACAAAGCCATAAATATTTCTAATATTTATTATGTTTTCATGTTTAACTAAAATAAAAATTGCCTTCAAAGCTAGACTCTGTGACTCTCAGCAGTCAGTTGAGGGAACAAAACAGAAATTAAAAAAAGAAAAAAATTCAAAAGATCATATAAGCCAGGCAAAATAGATGAGATTTTATTTCCACTCTATATCCAAACCAGACCTATGGATAAAATATACGACTTAGTAATAACCAAACAACCCTGTGACCAAAGATGTCTAATATTGATGTGTCTTGTTTTTAACACAACATCATGTTATGAAGAAGTAAAAACTTTGTCAGGCATTTTCTAACTCCATCTAGTTAGCAAGTGAAAAAGATCCAAAACAATGTACATGAAAGAGATAACCACAAGACAACATCTCCATTTTAAATATTGTTTTTCTTGTACAGGGTGGGAGAAGATAAAAATTTAAAAAAAAGGAAATGTCCATATCCCATTTTTGAAAAAAAATGGGCCACATTATTATCATCTTTTTTTTCACCTTCAGAAGCAGAGAAGACATGAATGGGTGGACAGGTCAGCAGGCAGGAAGGAGAACAGATTAAGTCACCCAAACACCTGGAATAAACAACCAGCTTTCCTTTTAGGCACACTGATCCATTGAATTTTATGTATTTTTCTTTCTCATCTTTATAAAAGACTGCTATACCTTGTTTGGTATCCAAAATGACAGTAGATATCCCACCATATCCTTCAATGGCAGCATCTAGAAATCACAGTGCACTTAACATTGTTGTGAGACCAACTTAGAGGATACTAGTTATGGAACACATAACACAATACCTCTTCCTGAAACACCAGGTGTAGCCTTGCAGGTTTGCTGCCTCAGTCTTGACCAGACCCAAACCTGCTTTCCTAATGAAATTTGACAAGGCCACAGATATAAGAAGTGTATCTGCACTTGAGTAGGTCTTTGCTCAGTAAAAATTAAATGCACCGAAAACCCATGCAAGGCTGTCAAGTAAAATACGCAAGTTCTGTGTGTTGATTTTGTTTCCTATTAAATTTATACTATTGTCTGTTGATTTACTTGGGAAAAAAAGCTACAAAGAGATATGAGACATTAAAAAAGGGTGCAATGCTCTTTTGAGTTGTTTCAAAGGCAAAGATTTAATGTAGGTAATTTTGATTATATGATTGCAATTTAATTATATTATAATTATGACTATAATTGCTGTTTTGTATGTTTCATTAAAGCTGCATACATTAATTGCACCTAACCTCTGTTGATGAGCTTAACTAATAAAAGCAGATGTTTACAGCAGAAGAGCCTGGTTAGCCTTCTATTGCAAGGTGACTATCTTCAGGAAGCAGGCAGCAACTGAATATAATACTGGCAATTTTCACTTTCTCATTTACTCAGTTTGTAATTTTACACTACACACACACACATATATCTATATTCAAGAGCACATATTCATGTGCATACATATAAACATATTTTAAACTTAACTCTCAGTCTGTGGTATTACATTAAGAATAAAATTGGGTCAATAGTTTACATCTATATTTTAAATGGGGACAATGATTGCAATATTTGTTTGAATAAGAGAAGGTAAACAAACACATTTTAGTACCATGTAATGAAATGAGGAAAATTTTGAGGGGGCCTAATTTTGCCTGAGTGCTTATATTTCCAATGAAATAAATTATTAAAAACTGTATTTCCTAGCCCACAGCTATAATTCAGCACAGGTTTTTGCTAATCAGTTTTGTACAACCTATATTAAACTGCAAAAAAAATTGTGCATATTCTTTTCATAAGACTAAAGTATTCAAAGTCCAGCTAAGGAACAGGTATATTTTAATTGATGGACATTATGAGCAGTAAAAATATCACTGTTGCATATTATCAGGGTCCAACTGTAATCCATGAAGCAGTTATGTCCTAAAAAAAATGAAATTAGTGCATTTTTTAATTAATGTTAAAAATACGTAAACAATTCTAACTGTTAACCTTTATAATCTAGGTTTCTGTCCCTGTTCATGCTTTATTTTGGTGACACAGCACATTTTATTAAATGTATTTTCTTAGTACTTCAGAAATTGCTGATGTTCTTATCTGATCACCAATCAGAATGTGCAACCCCTGCTCATCATGGTATACATTTGCTTATTGTATTGACTTTGACTAAGGCAATTTAAATAAGCAAACATGAACACGCCGTCTTCCTTATTTTTAATTATAAGACTGTAGAGTGACTGTCACGACTTTTTCTGTGTATTGATATAAATACAAATGGAAGATGTCTGGCAGTACTTGTTCTGTTCGCTCATGAGTTGCCATTCAGGATGATCAGCTGATCCCAGTATCTGCTCGTTTCAGAACTTTCTGTCTGAATCGCAACACTCCATTTTAAAGAGAACTTGTTAATGCTCGTTTAATATGGCATCTAGAGACTTCTGGCAATTTTCTGTGAGGGAAAAAATATCTTGATGTTACTCCTTATTTTGGAGCTAATGACTGCGAGGAAAACTCACGGTCAATATTGGAAATCATTTTTCTGGCTCTTCAAAGTTGTACGCCATAGAGTCTGCTCCATTTCTCTTCCTTCCTCTCAGAGGCTTCCCTGGCTCAGGGAAATAAGGGAATAAGTCCACTTATTTTCTAGGCACCTAGTTTCTGACCACTTCTTTAGATGAAAAGTAGGTTAAGCTGTTACTAAATTAACCCACAAAACTTAGGGTGAATGAAGGAGCATTTCTGTGGCAACAGAGCTTTGAAAAATCTCGGGCAACTGAAAAGTCTATTAGGTTATTGAGTGTTTCTCTGTGTGTTGGGCAAGAGGTGAGACAAAGCATGGGAGAGAAGATGAGACACTTATATGTGCACTACAGGGAGAAATCTCATACACACCTGAAAGAGAAACCAAGAGAGGAACTTTGAATTTCGGTAATGCAAGATGATGCTGGTATAATTTACTGTACTAGGAAGAGATTTAAGCCCCTTATGTAGAACAGCCTGAATGTAGGAGGAAAAGAGATCTGCCAAATACACTAGCAGGAACTCATCGTGCTGAAATCCCCCATATGTTTGTTTAAATGTGTTTGTATATACACTGTATATTTAAACATATTAAACAAGCAACATTGAATCAACACCATGGATTTTGGAGTTTGGAAAACTCACAGAAAACAGCACCCCAACCCTGTAAATTTGAAACACTGTAATAGCAAGGTGTGGACTGTATGACCTGAAAAGTTATTTTCTATTTTTCATTCCTCTGTGATAAACTTGTAGCACATTCAAACATGTATCAGATCATCCAGGAGATTTTATATTGAATCTTTTTATTGTCCCACACATTTCTAGCCGATTTCAACTCCAGTTGAGCTTTGACCACACAAATCTCCCTGCAGTGGAGAGCAGCATCTCTGTATTCCTCCCCTGTCACTTGACCCTGTCTCCACTGGCCATATTCCTTCTATTTTTTTGCCTTAGTTTCAAAAGAAGATCCCTGTTCAGCCACGCTGGCCTTCTGCCTTTTCTGCTTTTAACATTTTGGAATCACCTCCTTCTGTGCCCAGTACAGTAACCTGGGCTGAAAACCTGAAAGATGACCAGTTATGCTGTGGTCTAGCACCCTCCTTTTACTGAATCCCTGGACTGCAGAAAAGATGGGGGGGGGGTGTTTCTTATATTTTGAGAAGGTAATTAGCTTAGAAAAAATGGAGACTCGAATTTCCCTGTCATGATGTAGCTTTTAAAGGGCATCATGGTATAAGGATAGGAATTAAAAGGTTTGAAAAAAACTTTCTCTGGTTGCCGTTACACTTCAGTTGTATGCTGGGATTCATCTCATTTATATTTAGTTCACCTGAACCAATAAAGAAACTATGTATTCATCTAAGCTTATTTAATTGGCAACCAAGGCTAACAGCTACATCCATTCCAGTACCTCTGTTTTAAACATAGATGTGAAGCCAGACAGGTTAAATTGCTTTATATTGCTTTCTGGAGGTACTCATGTGTCTTTGTTGACCGGTTTTGTCAACAAGCAAGATGAGAACCTTAAATTGCATGTTTAGCTTCTAAGTGATGTGAAATGACTACATAATGTTTAGGTATCAATAACAAAAGATTAATTTTCTGTGCCATATAATTTTGTGGCTCAGCTTGTTGCCAGGCCTATACTCCCATTCCATGCTGCAGATGAAGTGCCTGGGCTCTATTTTGTAGGAAACCACATAGACTTCTCTGAGATGAAAATAAGGTCCAGCTGCAGAGGTTGTAGGAGTTGTTCCATATAGGGTCACAGCATGGAAAGGCTTAAACTCCTTCCACCCTGTGCAGACCTTTCAGTCTCAAACACCTCAGCGTTGTGCAGCTTGCCAGGGCAGCTCTACCTGCCCCTTGGCACTAAGCTGTAAACAAAGTGCTTTGGTTTCAACAATGATATACTATATGAATCATTTTAGGCCGTTTCATCAAATATAATAACAATTACTACGTACTACGGTTACGAGGCAGCACAGAGAATATAGGGGAGATTTGGGCTGACTGTTTAGTTCCATTTAGTTCGTAGAATATTTAATTAGGTACATAAGAAAGCTGTGAAGAACGCTGCAGTTACCATAAAGTTACGTGAATGAAGCTGAGCTCTGAGCATACCTTGCTGGAGGTACTGGTGTAACAATGGTTTTAATGTTTGACCTTCCCCAGGAGAAGACAGAATTAGGAATTAAGTATCTCAAAGTACAGTCCCCAAATGAAACAGAACACTAGAAACCTCATAATCCAGCTACAGCCCAAACCCCAAGAAGCTGGTGGGTGATTTACAAATGTCTGGAAGAAATTTTTGTGGACGACTTGGCTGCTAACATACCTGAACTGCTAACGTGTTACAAAAAATGGGTCCACCATTCCACAAGCTAGTTTCCGTATAAACCCTATGGATTGTTCTCTTGTTGTCTTTTTAGACTATAGTTTTACCTTCATTGGCTGAATATGTGGTCTTGGGAAGGGCCTTGGAGCTTAAATCTTACTTCAGGCACATATTTTACTTTCTAATTTATTCTCACTCTTAAAAACACTTATACATATCAGCAGTTATCTTGTGTTTACATAGGAGGTTCACTGATAATTATTCTGAGTAATCCATTTGTCATCTAAACTAAATGCATTTTATCTAGATTTGGACAACATAAATGTTTAGTCCTTAGCTGCTTTTATAGACAATGGAAAGAGATAGACACTCACAGCAAGTGAATTATGTTTTCCCAATGTAGGCACATATAATAAGTCAGATAAACCTAGCTAAAAGTGTTTCTGTGGATTGGCAATATTTATGGGATTTTCATTGTGACAATTTGTAAGAAGCCTAGTTTTCATGAGATCTTATCTCTCAGTCAACAATGATTTGGATAACGTGGTGGAAGTCAGAATTTTGACTCCTTTCTGAATGAAACTGTAACCCCTTTTAAAGATAAACTCCTCACTAGAGAAGTGAATTTTCATCACACAATTTACATCAAGTTAAATTTAAATTGCATTAAATATAAGTTACAATCATTTTCCTTTTCTTTGTTCCATACTTACATATTGAATGCTACCTATACACATCTGTTTGATTTGAGAGAGAGAGTGCTTTGGAAACCAAACCAGTCTTGGGCATGGGTGAAATATTTTCACAGCTGGATCTCAAAATTGAGCTGTATATTTTAGGCAAGACTATTTTCCTGAGTCAAATAATAGCATATATATAGGCATAATTTTGTGTGTTATTTATTCTCCTCTTCCATATATCTGTTGCTGTGAACAACTTACATATTTCAATATTTTACCTGAAGTCTGCTTTGAGTATTTTCAGAGGCTAAGTGAAAATGTAGATAAATTTAGTTTTTTGATATCCCTTTAAAATCTTGTATAATTTACTCAGAAGACAATATGGCATATTTTAATATTATCTCCATAATATGTATGGCAGTCATCAAGTGAAAGTGAGCAACAAAATATTTACCTTTCGTTTTATTCTTCAAGGTAAAGGCCTTGATGAAACAAACATTTTAATAAGAAATCATTTTTGTTAAAGAAACTGCCTTTTTTATGATGACTATTTAATTATTCAAAGAAATCATTCTTTAAAGGTTTCACTTAAATACAGCTTTGTGTATGAGCAATTTATTCCTATTTTGTACTATAGAGTCCTGTGAAAGTTCACCAGAGAAGATATGGGGTCACAATACAACGGAACAAATCAGATCACAGTGGTGTTGATTGCAGACTGATGACTCCTTGATGTCCTCTGTAAGAATGAACAATATTAAGAAAATAAATTTGCTTGCCTTTTTTATCTAGCATGACTAGTATGAATCAGTTTACTGCACAACAGTTTTAATCAAGCTACTTGTATAAAATATCTGTGAAGACACTGAAGCATGAATGCAGCAAACAGAGATTATTCCTCTATTTACTAATCCGTGTTCAAGATCAGGTTATTGTTCACAAATATGTTTCACTGGTTGCCTTTCTCACTCACTTAAAGATGTCTCTGTGAGTGTGTCCTTGTGCTGCAATGTAAAATTCATTCGTCTGAGTGGAGAACCAGTTATAAAAACATAACACAACAAAAATAAGACAACCATTTAAATAGAAAGCATGAATTTGAGGCCACAAGTATCCCCAAGGTTTTGTGCTTGTAGATATTGTGTTGACAGTGATAAGAAAGCCATTCCATGTCTACCCTACCTCCCCTGACAAAAAGATATACTCTTAAAAAAAAAAAAAAATTCAAGTGGTAATGATGGATTCTCACTGTCTTGTTTGTATTTCTTTCTGACAGACTACCCCTCTTCTACAGTAACAGTTGAATACTTTGGCCACTTCCAAAATGTGAACAGATTTCACAGTAGGGAGACATGATGAACAAGTTGACTGACAATATGTACAGAATAGAGACAGAGTAGTGCCTGCATTGAAGTAAGGTTGCAATTTGAGTTCAACCATGTTGTTAGATGTCTAAGGATCCTACAGGGGAGAGACTTAGGAAATTAATAGGAACCCAGCCTACTTCAGCAAAGCTATGAATTTGTTTTTTCCCACTCATATGGCAAACAGTTGCACTTGGCTTCAGGGAGACACTTTGTATTCACATTTAATAGTCCTTTAATAGATACTGTATTTGGTCGCTCTTCCTCCACCGGAAAGCTCCTATCCTTTCAAGCTAACTGATATGCCCTCATTGCACTGTTTATTTCAAGTTCCATTTCACTGCTCTTACCATAATGGCTTTTAGGATTGTTATTGTGGTTCATATTACATTATGAGCATCATATGCGATTAACTCTCTATGGCAGTATCCCTTCTTTACAAATAGATTTCAAATAAGCCATATGGCTATCTGATAATGAGTACAGCTTCGCCATCAAGTATATGTTGCATTTTGGGTTGGATATTTCTGAATTGGATAAGAAGACCTTCAACTGTTATTTCATTTTATTGAAGTTATAGTTCATATATTTGGGGTTTTTTTTTCTTTTCTCTCAGTCTCAGCCCTTGTCAAGAAAGACACGGTATAAATCCAGCTGCAGCAGAAGTACAGATATCAGCTACCCATGACATCAGCTACACATAATTTACATTTTTCCCATTTCACCGAAAGTTTTACCTTCCTGAGCTTCTTTTTATTTTCTAGTTATCTTCAGAGAGAGAGTATAAAAGTAACTTATAAAAGGAACAAATTGAGGTTCTCTGGTTTAGCATGAATAATTGGCTAACAAATTGTGAAGAACTCATTAGATAGTAGAGCACTCTCTACAAGTATTTGATACTAAGGTAAAAATTTGAATGGTAATTTTAATGAAAAATACTAAGAAAATTAGCAACTGCACACATTTTTTAATGTTGAAGATACACCAATTAATGAAGATCTATTGGCCCTAATGACAATATCCCTGGAGAATTATGACTAAGTACATAATAGGTAAGCTTCTCTAAGTATTTACTTCACATATTTCTTCATAACTCCAACCCCCAAGATTATTTTTAGTGCCTTAGGGAAAAAAAAATAAAAAAAGACCAGTAACAATGGTAATAACAAATTACAATGTGTCACAGCAAGAGAGCAGGAGAGATCTAGGGTATGTCGTTCAATAGCAGGGGATTTGTTATATGAAAATGCCTCGGTAGTTGTGGGAAATAGGTCAAAGCCCACAGAACAGGGAAAGCTAAAATCCTTTCAACTGCTTTTATAGATTTCCCTTGGGGAAAACTCCTGGCTCTCAGACCTTAGATTAAATAAAACTTGAACATGTAAATTTATTAGAGCAATAATTAAGAGTTTTGAGAACCTTTATTCTGTGAGAAACATGTCTAAAGAATAAGAAATTTGTCAGTCTAATGAGGAAACTATATTAAAAGCATAATCACAGACCACAAATACAGAAAAGACAGGAAGTATAGGAAAAAAAACACAGCTTGGGTAAAGTATTGACTCTTTATGGATTTTAATTGCATGAAGGGAGTACATGGAACACAGAAAAAGAGGTCAAATCGTTAAGGACAAAATGTGTGGAAAAAAAAATTGTAAAAGAGCAAAATGTAAAATAAGACACAACTGGCAAGAGTTATAAAAAACAACAGGAAGACATTCAGTAAGCATGTTAGTATCAAGATGAAGATAAAGAGAAATTCTGAACAGGAGAAGGAAGAACTGATTATGATACCAAGAATGCTGAGGTGTTTAATGTTCTTTTTAGCTTCAGATATTGCTAAAAAGATTGTCTGAGATCAGGCAGCTGACACATAATCAACAAGAAAGGGGTAAAGATTCAGTCTGGAGAAAGGAAAAGTACATTAAAGAGCTCTAATATAAGTTAGAAGTTTTATGTTGGATAGTCAAATCGAATTTTACTCAGAAAACTTTAAAGACTTGCTGAAACCTTATAGAATTCATGAAAGGTGATGAAGTTTTGGAGAGCTGAGGAAAAAAGGAAAATCATGGTTCTCATCTTCAAAAACGTGAAAAAGTAGGAATTGAGAATTACGTGTGAGTTAGCTTTAGTTCCTTTTGTAAAAATCTGGAACAAATATTCAAACAATTTATAAGCACCTGGAGATAACGTGAGAGTAGGGTAACTGCAAGCACAGATTTCTTGGGAACAAAGCTTGTCAGAATAATCTAATTTCCTTTTTGTGATAGGATAACGGTCTTACAGATAAAGGAGAAGGAACGTATATGTAAGATATTTTGAATTTACAAAATCTTTTGAAGCTGCTTTATGTGACACTTATAAGCAAAAGATAAGATTAAGATGATTAGTACTATAGATGTGCAAAATTATCAGATGTGCCCAAAAAGTCTTAAACAGTGATTTGCTATCAAATCAGGAGGCAGTATTTAGGCAGGTTCTGCAGAAGTTTTCTCATGTCTTGTATAGTTCTGGCTTTTCATGGGTGATTTAAATGCTGAAATACACAAGAAACTTTTCACAAAGGCTCAGTCAAGGAAGTGATCTGAGAACATGCAAAGACATAAACTGATAATATTTAACAAAGAAAATTTAGAAGTTTAGGACAAGGTGCAAGGGGCACAAACAGAAACACTCGAAGTTCCATCTGAATATGAGGCAAAATTTCTTTCCTGCAAAGGTGACAGAGCACCGAACCAGGCTGCCTAAAAAGGTTGTGGCTTCTTCTTCCCTGGAGGTACTGAATACCCACCTGGATGCAATCCTGTGCAATCTGCTGTAGGTTGCACACTGAGTATGTCGTGATGTTCTACTGTATTGAATTATAGAAACAGAAGTGCTGTGCATAAGGTATGAAACTTAATCTTTCTGCACTGCTTGGCTCTAACAAGACTGCAGCTAGAGTAATGGTCCAATTCTGCACCCTGACTGAAGATGAAGGTAAAGCAGGTGGACAGAGAGTCTCGAATCCAGCGCAGTGTAATGTGAATGGGCTTTAAAAGTGTAAGTAACTGCTGTGTATTGTTTTGTTCTGTCATACAGAGAGCGACAAACAGAAAAACAGATTATGACTCTTCGAGGAGGCATAATCACAACTCACAGATTTACTTCCTTCTATTGAAGAATCATATTCCCACCACTAGCAAAATAAAACTATACCAGTAGATAATTAAACTACATTTTCTACTCACGAATCTTAGTTTATAATTAAATCAGACAAAATATTATTACTTAATTCTTGATATTGTGTTCATAAAATGGTATTCCATAAATTTTATGCTCATATCCAATTTTTTTCTTCATGAATATTTTGTCTAGAAGTCTGACACTTGGCAAGTGGCAGTTTTCATTTCACAAAGAGTTTCTATTAAAGAACAATGAATGAACCAGGGGATACTATCTGAGAAAATGAACAGAACTCATCTAAAGTGTCTAGATGGGTATCTATTGGTGCTGTAGACAATGTACCTTCAGGTCTAATCTTGACAATACAGCAGAAGAGGAGAACTGTTGGAAATTCTGTGGGAGTGTCTTTACTGCAAGCTTGTTCTATTTGTGCAAGTCTCTCTTTTCTTGCAGTATGACGGCCTGCCCCCATTGTCATGTAGGCAAGATGTCACCCACATCATCTGAGATGACACATAGTCCGTGCTACTGCCATGTAAGGTGTGATTCATTCAACTCACACTCATGTTGGTGGAGCCAAGGAGTGACACAACTCTCATCCGCATCGAAAAGTCATTTGCACAATTGACTTGACATTGAGTTCCTGATAGTCCACCAGAGCCATGACATCCTTGCTGGCCCTGTGTTCGCTCTCAGGGATCAGGTGAATCACCATTTGGCTGCACTGCTGCTCATCTTTCTTAGTGCCTCAATAAAGTTTGGTTTATAACCTGTCGTCAGACTCCATTATTGTACGGACCACAGAGACATGGCTGTTCTCTGAATAAGCTGGTCATTTGCTTCATGTAGATTAGCAAGAGTGCTGTTGAAAAGAGATTAGGGAGCCCAACCATTAGAAAAAAAGATACTGATTATTATCATTGAATAAGAATACTTACCAAAAAATGTAAGATTATGTTCATGCATTAATATTCATATCTGGCATTATAATTAATTCTATTTGCCCTGTATATTATTGTCTGTCTCTACATGTGAAGACAGCTCAACTTCAAAGAGAGGCCTATCCTTTATCACAAAGCATAAATAACACCCTCTAAAACCTCTGTGTTTTCAGTAGGAAAACAGGGCAAATAAAGCTTTTTTTTAAAGAAAAAAAAAACAATCATGACATTCAGTATCAAAACTGATGCTGATATGTTTGTAATCTCACTAGCACCAGCATTTTGATGAGTAAAATACAGTAGTTTCTAGTGCCTTATTCCACAAGCATTTTTGAGAATGTTGTCATACACGTCACGATCACTCAGCATGCCCTTGGATTAGTTTATCATATGGGAAAATAAACGTATATGTATTTTGAAAAATTACATTTATGGAAATATCAGTGATATAATATGCAAGAAATGGCACACACATACTCCAAAACAAGACAAAAGTTTTCTGTCTAGTGCCATGTAACCCAAATGAGTGGAAGATTTGATGGAACCTTCTTCTGTTTCTGAACAGAAAACAGGTGAAACCTGCCAGCAAAATGCATGTTTCAGGTAAGGAGACTTTTAATAACCTAGGGTTTTTTTTTACAGAACTGATGTATCCAGGGGA
>VZRR01014165.1:1445995-1525268 GCA_013398015.1 Oreocharis arfaki | reverse complement strand
AAAAAAAAAAAAAAAAAAGAAAGAAATGGGAGATTGCTTTTTAAAAATCAAGTGATTACACTAAGCAGAAAACTGAAACTGACTATGCAAAAGAGTAAAATCAAAAGATTATGCAGGCAAGTTGGGCTGCAGATACGTTTCTGTGGCTGAAATTCCTTGTGGAATAACTGAAACATATACTACACCACCATGACACAGGGTATTATACGAGGTATTTCTCTTCTGCATGCTTTTTTTCCGTGGTGCTCTTCTTCAGCAATCATTAGAAGAGCTTTAGCACAAGCTAACAGTGAAGTTCATATGCCTAAGCAAGCAGTTAGAGTTACAGTAGCCAAAGAAACATATTTAGTAACTTGGGGGGAAAAAAACTCATGGGAAGACTATGAACCCAGAATGTGAGCAGAATAGGCCAAATGGACATTCACCAGCTCCCAACAGATCCTATCTGAAGACACTCAGTTGCATCTGAATAATTTCTTTTGAATTAAAATCTCTCTTCAGCAAGGCAAGATGAGAGCTTGGCTCAAGAGCTGCCTTTTAGTGGTAGAGACTCTCAGAAAGAGATCCTGGTCCCTCACTTCTTCAGGTCAGCTCCTTGATCAGTCTTTAAGCCATACTACCTCTGGTTGCAGAAATTAATTTCCCTGTATAGCCTTTTAGGATCAGCGGACAAAAGCAAATGTGTCAGCAGATAAAATGCATGCAAAAACCTTTCAAAATAATCTTTTTGTGCCCCTTTTTGTTTCAAGGATTGTAAGTTTATGACATGGAATGCAGTCCAGATCTGTTTTTAAGCAGGGTACATCCCAGCTGATTTTCCTTGAGACAAAAAGTGTGATTTTTAAATGGATAAATAAGAGACTAAGTGTAAATACCACAACATAGATCATCAAGTTTTGTTTAACCTAGAAAGAATTTTTTGCATTAAATGCTTTCTAGACATTTCTTTTTTTAAAATCAGCAGTCAGGTGAGCATATAAAAAACTGTCAGTTTTTTTTAGGAGGTTTGGGATACTTACGTGAAGAAAGACTACAAAAGCATCAGAATTGGCATCAGAAAGCATTAGAAACTGTGCTGTGTTTTTAAGGAAAAGGTCAGTCCTTTTCTCATTTTTTTTCATGTAGAAAAATAATTGTCACTTTTACCCTCTGAACTCATTTCTTGCTTGTAGTTCATAACCTTCTCCTGTGGACCTGTCTGAAATATATTTCTTCTAGGAATATAATCGAGGGTGAGCAAGATCCTTTAGTCTACGCTTCATCTCACTGGGAGTCAGGTGTGAAGTGGAGTCAGAAGCTTTTGCTATGAAGATGATTCTCTTGGGACAGTCTGAGAGACATTCTCAAACTACCAAGACTAGAGTAAGAAAATTTTGCTACCCACCTGGGAATAACTTATCTGACACTGCTAGTTTGAAACCAGATAATAGTCTGCCAGTGAGGCAGAGTTGAGCTTCAAGTGCAGATGGATTTTGAGAGCATTTCTACTCCCTGTATCTCAAGATATTTTTGTCCATGTCATGCTCAGTTATACTTTGTGATTTATTTAATCAAAAAGTGTTATAATTTACTGTCATATTGAAAAATTTTATGAAAGCATCTCACCATATCACTATATGACCAGGTGCACCATTCAAGTGAAATGAATCAATGACTAATATACTCCTACGTCTTTTCTGATGGGTTTTGTTAATTACTGTTATTTCTAGCCATTTCCCCCATTTTTCCTATTGTAAAAAGTCCAAGAAAATATTCTTTTTCTGCTTCTGTCTTTTTTGTTTGTTTGTTTGTTTGTTTGTTTGTTTCCTCTGTAGCAATTATCTTGCTCAGGAGACGGTAGATAGAAATTAGCTCCATCTCTCTCAGCTCTGTATATCTGTGTATGCCTGTGCATGTCTGAGTGTTTGTGCATGTTTGTGCATGTCTGCATTTGTGCTTCAGCCTCACAAAAGCACAGAAATTATAATTTCTCTTCCTATTTAAAACAAAGTAAGAATTATTGTTAGAGAACGAGGAACCTGTCACATTGATGTCACACAGAAGGCAGACAATAGTTCTATTCTATATGACCCCAGTGTGATCGCACCTGCAAGAGTAAGTTCAGTTCTGGGAACCTCAATATCACACATACATTAACAAATCACAGGGAGTTCAGGAAAGTGCAACGAAAAATGATTAAGCGTTCAAAAGGAATGAAATGTAAAGAAATAATGGCAGCATGGCCAAGTAGTGGCTAATACGAAAACGAGTATGACATGTAAAGGAAATAATTCTCAACAGGAGCTTTCAAAAATGGTGTGAGCTAGAGGGGAACTTGAGGAAATAACAGGCACTCCTGGAAGAAGAAGCCAATGTTAAATCAACAAATATGGTATTACATCTATATTTCTTATAATTTTGAAAAAAATTGCAAGAAAGATGCGATAAAAATTATTAGGGTGGAAGAGACACATTATGTCATCTACCTAAGCTCCTGATTAAAGCAGGGCTAGCTTTGAATTTAGACTGTTCTGTTAGGTACATTAGATTTGAGAATTTCTAGCAGAGATGGATATTTAGTGTATTCCATGATTCCAATGCGTGACCACCATCACCATGAAGAATCTTTTTTTTCAAATATTTAATTAGAATTTTATTTGCTGTAGCTTGTGTCTGTCTGTTGTATCTGTCACTGAGCATATTTAGGAGAATCGGGTGTCTTCTCTCCAGTCAGCTTGGGTACTGTGCTGTTTTGTGTTCAATCTTCTGCTCATTGAGACTCCTTTTCACAGCAGATTTCTCTCCTGTCCTGTCACATGGGTTGACCCCATTCCAGGTGTAGGACTTTACATTTGTTTTCTCTGAGTTTCAATGGGTTCCTCAAGCTTCGCAAAATGTCAGTCCTACCCTTCAGTACCCCCCTCTTTTCTGCTATTCACGTTGTTAACGCATTTTGGTCCCATGTGCTGCGGTCCCATGGATTTGTATACGTAAAACTTGCAGTAGCAATCACTAAGACATGCTCTATCTAATTGTCATCTGGTACCTTTTGCAGCACTTCTTTACCCTGTATTCTGCTACTAGGGACAGGGACTTGGATAGATTGAGTTAGAGAAAGTGCTGAGTAGATAAGATGATGAGTACTTTAAGTTTTTTAGTATCCTATGTATCTAGATGCCTCTCTCATTCAGCAGCAGCCCCATATTTTGCTTTATGTCACTTCTATTTGTCTGCTTACCTATAGTTTCTTGTTCCCTTTCACACCTCCTGACATTTTCAGCAACAGCTGAACTTTAGTTTTATTAATTCTTGAGCCGGAGACCTAGTCACTGTTTCTGTATTGCTCCTTAGTGGAGTGTTCCCAGCTCCACCCTGTATGCTTTTTGTACTTGAGCTCATTCTAGATGGAGTTACCTGGCCCTCTACCACACATTCTTGTTCGTACTGGGATTGACCTCCTTGTGTTTTAAGGAGTTTTTCCAAGAAGAAAACTGATCTCTCCAGTCCCTTTACTGTTCAGATAAGTTTCCCACGGGATCTTGCCTATCATTCGCCTGAAAAAAAGCTGAATTGCGTTCTTATCTTCATTACTGAAACTTAAGCTTGCTATTCTGTCACACTAAATGGATGAATAGAATTCATGTCATTGAGATTAAAGAAACAAGAGCACATGTATCCTTAATCCTTAGAACTATTCTGCTGGTTCTTTTTTCATAAAAACTTTGTATCAATCTAAATGGGCCTATCAGGAAATAAAATTTATAGTTATGAAATAATAATAAAAATTAGACCTTGAATATTCTCTTTGAATATTGATTCACAAATTAACTCTTTGGTAATGGATGACACTTTTACTCAGTAATATTCATTCAAATACCAATAATAATTTAACCTATAAGCAAATAATACTACCGCCATTATCAATATTCATTAGATAGTATTAACTATTTTAGTATTATTATAAAATATTAACTGATGTATCAAAATATTTTTAATAATGTATTCAAATGTGGATATCCCCATAATAGAATCTCAGAAAAACAGGAGTAAGAAGGCATTGAGAGGTCATCTAGCCCTTTTCCCTGCCCTAAGGCAGAATCAGTGCTCTCTATGATTCTGCATAGACATTTTTCCACTTCTTTTAAAGGCTTCATGACAGAGATTCCCACAGCGACCTATGACTGTAATTCGCTACCTTACCTTTTCATGTTTCCCCAGTGTCTATACTGAATTTTCAGTGTTGATTTTGAAGCTCATTAATTCTTGTCTGATGCATGAAAAATTACAGAGGACAATTTCACATCCTTCTCTGTGGCTATGGATATCCAAACTGGCTTAAGTCCACCCAAAGCCATTTAACCTTATTTCCCTTATGTTCTTAAGACAGTGCCACATGCAAGAGCAATAAATATGTTATAAAAAACGAAGCAATATGACACATAACTCACTTTCTATACGTCATTGTGTAGAGACATTAGATTGTTCGGAGTGGTTTTACCCTGCTTATTCTTCATAGAGCTGCATTTTGTGTGCTGTGTACTCCATTCTTGTCTCCTCTGTACCTGCAAATAGGTTGTTTTATAAATTGTTGCTGAATTTTTCAGAAAGTTGAAGTTAGGCTTACTTACCTATTTTAAACTTCTTTGCTTGAGTTGCCTGCTTTTTTTGTTGTTTTTTTTTTTTTTTTAAGATGTTAAACTTCCTATTATCTATAACTCATTAGAAAAGTTGCTGCAAACAGTGTGCTTATACTACGTCAACAGAAGTCATCTAGTTAATTCGTGATTAACTGTACACATATCATCAATTACACATTAGCCATGCATATCAAACTAATTATATACTGATAATATTTTTAGTCATATATTCTAAATCATACATCAAAACTGAGATAATCTTTCTGGTGGTCGTTATAGTTACAAATGAGAAATGAGAAAGGCCTACTCTGTCAATAAATTATCATCACCAAAAACTTCTGCTTGGGCTTCTATGAGTTATATAGAAAATCAGACATAGTAGACAGTACCCTCAGCTGTATTAAGCAATATCAAAACAAACTTAAGCCCAGAAGCAAAAATACAAGCAGGCATAACATTTTAAGAAATAAGCTAGCCAATAGAAACCACTGTGAAGCAGTGCTATTTTCACAGTGCTGTTCAGACTATACCCAGACTCAGACCTAGCGATCAGTGTGTGCTACATTAAATCTGAAAAACTGGTTACTCACAGAAAAATTATTACTGTGCCATGCCTGTGCTTGGGTAGAGTGTTCCTTTCAATTCCTAAGGGAATTTTTGGTGTTTCATGAGTCACCATCAGTCACAACTGCTGGATTCATTCTGCACACTATGACAGTACAGACAGCATAAGGGGAAACTAGCTTGGCTGTAACTATGGTAATGCAATAGAGTTTGGCTCTGGGTGGTATCACAAATCTTAAAGGAAGGGAAAATTTGGGTGGACAAAAATGCTATCCAAAGAATAGCAAATGATTAAATGAAGAAATATCTTCATTACCTGGTAATAATAAAATACTTCGTCTTTTAATGCATGATGACCACTTGAAAGACACACAGTACTCACCGTGTTACAAATTCCTCCACTTCAGTTTCTGAGAAATATGCTGTTTTCTGTTGGGGTAGGGTTAATGTTTTTCCCAGTGGCTGGTATAGGGCTATGTTTGGATTTGTGCTGAACACAGGGTTGATAATATAGCAATGTTTTTATTATTGCTGAGCAGGGCTTACACAGAGCCAAGGCCTTTTCTGCTTTCGAACTTCCAGACTGGCAAGGAAATTGAGGGTGCATTGGAGACTGGGAGGAGACACAGCCAGGACAGGTGACCCCAACTGGTCAAAGGGACATTCTTGACTGTCATGCTCAGTATGTACAGTAGTGGAAGATGGATGAAGGGGGGGACGTATAGAGTGATGGTGTTTGTCTTCCCAAGTAATCATTGCATGTTAGGGGGCTCTTGGAGATGGCTAAACACCTGCCTGATCATGGGAAGCAGTGAATTAATTCCTTGCTTTGCTCGGCTTGTGTGTGCAGCTCTTGCTTTCCCCATTAAAGTGTCTTTATCTTAAGCTACATTTTTTCTAGCTTTTACCCTTCCAGTTTTCTCCCTGATCCCACTGGTGGGGGACTGAGTGAGTGGCTGTGGGAGTCTTGGCTGCTGTCTGGGGTTAAGTCACAGCATATGTGACTCAGTTCTTTCCTTGGAATGAATTTTTGGCAAACCACAATCTTTCAAAGCCATTGTTAATAGAATTTGAAGACATGATCATCATCTCTAAAAGAGATAATTTTTTCTTGTACTGAAAGATTAATTTTAGTTCTCCAGTTACAATCTGTCATCTGAGTGGAAACTGTTGGCATATACAAACTCCAATTAAATTATTCATGACAAAGGGGTTTGGTTTAGTTCTCATGGTATCCGGTTGTACATAGTCAAAAATAACATTCCTATACAGATATCAACATCTTGTGTTATCATATTCATCATAAACCTGTTTCTATGCATAAAAAAAAATACTGTATCTAAACCTTTTCAGATTTTTAAATAATTTTGATTTGTGCACAAGAAATAAATAAACTGAAGAGTGGAATGAATGCTGTCTAGAATGGACCTTTCATACAATGATCCAATAAAAAGGTCAGAGAATACCAAAGTGGGTAATATCCCACTTGTGTCTTTCCTTTTTTTCCCCCCTGTATATATAAGATTTTGCAGCTTTCCTGAATGTCAGTTTAGCAACTTTCAGATGTACTAAATTCATTTAAACTCTGACAATCAATGAAGAAATGAAATAGCACTGAACAATAGCAGCACTCTGTGGTGTTTACAAATACATTTACAGGAGGTTGTTCCTCCTGTGAACCCATTGTACATGCCAATTTGTTGCAATCTTCATTATAATGAAAAAGCATGGGTAACAATGAACTGCAAACCTTATTTAGAAAACACATAACTTACAAACATCAAAAGACGACTGGGGTCATCTCTAAAGCAGATTTCCTAGTTGCCAATGAGTATTTTGCTGCTTTCATTAAATGGACTTTAAAAGGTTTTTAATTGCATTCCTTATTTTAGCTAACAACGTGATTCTGATAATATTATGTTTGCAGCTATTAAGCTCCAAAGAGCATTATTTAGGCCCAGGAAAAATTGCTTACCAGAGCTATTGAGGTCTAGACCAAGCAATCTTTCTGAAACCCTATAACAGACTTATTTTGAACACTGGGTTGCTAAAATTTGCTCACTTCTGTTTACACTTACCTTGTTTCCTCCATGATATTAAGTTATTATGAGTACTATCTCTGAGTTTGTAAAGCATATGTGCTACAGAAGAGACACAATATGGTAAAAAAATCCAAGTCAGATGGAAAATGCAGTTGGTGTAAATGAAATTTGCGCTTATTAAGCACACACTTCTGCCAATACTGAATAATTTGCACATTGTACAAGCCTAGAAAAAGGTAATTCCCTGTTCTGAGTAAGGAAATCGAACATTAACCGAATATACTGAGAACAGCTGATGTCATAGTACCCAACGTATGCATGTAAACTTTCAGAGATTGCTCCAGTTTTAAATATCGGCCTCAGTTTCACTTTTCTGAAAATAGGTATCACAAATATGGGAAATTTAGCTCTAGAGAGATAATGCTTTTCTATGTTTTATTTTTCTATGTTCTTTTCCTTTTCTAAATAAAATTAGATAAATATCTTCCATGGGTCAATGGTACCGCTAATTCATTTGGAAGTTCTCAGGAATGTGTTTTAAGTTGATATAATGAAAGACAGGAGGAAGAACTGCTTTCTTTATAAGCATATGAAAAGGTAAGAATAGCTCTTCAATCTACTTAGTTTTTATCTGGCTTTCTAATGCTGAGTCTTGATGTGTCATGTTGTCATAGACACAATATATAAAGCAAGGGTCAAACCAAAGTCTCTGGTTTTATCATATTGACAAGGAATGAGGTTTTTGTCATACAGAGAAACCACCACAAACCCTGAAACCCTGCCTTCTGGCCTGGACCTTACCTGCTTTTGTTTTGCTTTGCTTCCACATGCTGCCTTTGCTTTTTTTTTTTTTTTTTATTTTGATCCAGGAGGATTTTTCCAAACTATTTTCTCCACCCTCCCACCCCTGTTCCACTTAGGATGGTAGTGAAAGAGGGGCTCTGTGGACACCTGGTATCCAAGCAAGGCCAATCTCCCACAGAAAAAAGCTTTTAGAGCAAAGTTACACAGAGTGGCTTATCATACCTAGGTTGGAAACAAAAAAAAAAAGCAAAAACCCATCAAACCCTCCAGAGCTGTTTTGACAGCTGAGGCTTGAGAAAGTGCAAAATATAAACTGCGACATTTTGCTTTTAATTTTCATACCAGGGCAGTTTGCATTGAATTATTTTTTAAATCTTTCAGGCAAGTCAGAAAGAATTATTGATCATCTGTAACTGAAGCCATGACCATAAAGTTATCAACAAATATTGGTGTTTAATTCTGAAGTACATGCAGGTGTCTAAGATAATGGATTATAGTGCAGTGGCAATGATAGATAATATTTTTTAATGTATGTATTTAGACATTAGATGCTTTCGGGGAGATTAAGAAAGCAATTTCTTCCTATCTCATTTTGGTGCAAGTTTAAAAGCTTAGACATCATTAATACTTTGCTTTACCCAACTTATCTAGGGATCTTAAAGGTTGCACCAAGCTTGAAATTATTTTTCTTGGATCTCTGTATATGGGTATCTTATAAACTTTATATGGCTCTGGTCCTGGAATTCTGAAATTATTCTGGAATTCTGCAGAATTATTCTCCCTCTCAGTAGGCACAGAAACATTGTGACTTTTGATAATACTGATAAAAAATAGCAAAATAACAGCACAAAAACTTTTCCATCTAAATAGCATTTTCCCAAATTTGGATGTGAATTTTCTCACCTGTAGTTTACCCTAAAAATCACAGGGTCTCTAATCAAATTTTAGGCCATCCACAATTACATTTTTACTCCTGCTGCTTACTGTGGTTTGTCAGGAAGGTTAAAGCATTGTCATGACAGGAAAAGAAAGTTCTGTATTTGTTTGCATTTTTTGCTGAAAATTGCAATGCTAATGCTCAGCTGAGCATACTTCCAGAAAAATTTCAGTGACTCAAAACTCCCCTTTTTGCTCCTGTAAATGTTATGGGAAATTTATAAAAAGGTACTTTTGAACATCCTGACAAGTAGAAACAAGACTAGTAGAAAATGAAAGTAGCAAACCCACTATTTTTACCAAGGGCCTCCTTAGGAATACATCATAAAAAATAATTTGGTCTGACTGACTTAGCAGGGAATTCGCACCAAATCTCCATGCTTGACAACATCAACTATGGTCCCTTTGGACTCATGTTCATTCTTCTGGAAGAATATAGTATGTTGCAGAGGCCAATCACACAGCCACTGCTTCTTGTCCATGTCGGTGATGATCTGACTGACAGTGGGTGACATATTGTGCATCCATGGGGATAGAAGAAGAATTCTCACACAGGAGTTGGTGATAACCTTTCCTAGGAGTGTATCTATAAAAAAGAAGCAAATATAATGGGATTGTATTGATTAGGCTAATGACAGAGCTGATGAGTTTCAACCTCCTTTAGGAGGTCATTCGGGGGGGAGTGTACTGTTTAGCTAAAACTATTCAGCAATCTAGAATTAGCAGGAGCCTTTTCTCTTTTTCAATCTTTTTTCTTTTCTTTTTTTCTTTTTTTTTTCCATTACAGCATATGCACAAATCTGTGTGATGGAGCTGATGACTGATGATGATGATAGCAATGATAATGGCTGCTTGATTTTTTTTCTAATGCTGCTATTCACTAGTCCTATGTGCTGAAGGCATACAGTATGCACTAAGACTTCATTAGGAATTTCTGAGATGAACAATTCCTTTTTTTCATCTGAAAATAACTTTTGTCTTCATTTCTGATTCCAGGTCCATCTTGTAGAGAACTTTATAAAAGGAAATTTCATGTCTGGGGTTATTTTTAAAACAAGGCTTTAAAACAACCGGCATTTGAGAAACAAGGGAACTTTCTTCTATATGTTGTACATCCCTGTATTAAGCTATATCATTACTGATGGATCAAAAGAATTCTAACAGAAGAGTAATTGTATTCTGTATATTACAGCAGGATCTACACATGGTTTTCATAATGGGATGAAATAAAATAAAGCAGTTGCCCAGAAAATAAACAAAAACTTACATATTAAATATTGCTTTAATCACTGACACTCTGTGAGGCACAACACTGAACATTCTGAATCCCAGACTCTCAGCTTTAGGATCAGAGGTCAAGCTCTTTTCTCTCCTAAACCCAGTTTATAAACACAGGAACCTGCAGAGGCATTGATTATTAAACATGCATCAGATTCCACAATCAGCCACAACTGGTTGATGGGTCATTGGCTCTAGTACACAGATTCTCTACTTGCACATAAGGTATTTATTTTCCATTTAGATGTTTAACCATAGACAGTAAAGTATAGAAAATACAAGAGTACTGTGTATCTACTGATAAATTTTGTATCATAAAATATCGTAAGTTAGAATATAATATGTTGAGTTGACCTTGAAATGAAGAACAGCAGAGGAGAGATAGAGTCATTCTTTTTTCACACAAAAAGGGGAATGAACTTCAGGTCATTCCTACTTTATTGGCCACTAGCTGTTATCCTGGAGGTGTTGTGCTTGAGAGATTTTATCAACAATACTTTGTGACTATTACTGGGCAATCCAGAGAACGACATTACCATTGGCCTCAGAGGAATTTTTCCACATGTCATCCCAGCCGGAGGCTAAATAGCTATAAGAGAAGTTATGGAGGAAAGCTAATTAGAAAAGGGAAAGGACGATGGAACTAAGTATTAAAAAAAAAAAAAAAAAATCTATTATCTTCACAGTTGTAATGGTATATGTCCTTGTGTGTATTTCTACCTCCTTTCCTCTGATGCCCTCTGACAGTCTCACATTTTGAGTTACATTGCATACTCAATCAGACAGCAAGCTTGGAGGAATACTGCCATCAATTTTTTTTAAAGAATGAAATCCCATAGCATAACTTTTTCATGAAGGTCATTACTGTAAGTTAAAAAATTGGACACATATAGTATATGCATGTATTAAGAATGCCCAGGCATCATAAAACATAAGATTCAAAATACATGTGACTAGAATCTGTCCTGTTTAGATATGATGGATGGGGTGTTATGTGAAAGATCTTCCATGAAGACACAAACTTTCTTATATCTTCTTTCCCTGAAAATTAGATTTTGGAAAAAACTCCAAAATGGGTTGATTTTTAGTTTTCCTGGGATGCTTTTTTGGGTTTTTTGTTTGTTGGTTTAGTTTGGGGGTTTTATTGGTTGTTTGGGGGCCGGAGGTCTTGGTTTTGGTTTTGTTTTCCTTTTAGTTTTGGCTTTGCTGTTTAGTTTTGTGGGTTTTGGTGGTTTTTTTTTTGTTTTGGGAAGTGGATGTCACGATAGATTTCAGCAGTTTTCCAGTACGTTATGGTTGATTCCTTTATCAGAGAGGACTAGCTAGGATTATAAAACCATTTCAACATAGCTCAAATTCTCTGATAATACTACATAGTTTGATTCTCTTGGATGCAATTCTATTAAACACATGCAGTTCAGGAAAGCACAGATGAACTAGTAATCCAAGCCTTTCTTTATGTTTGAGCAAAAAAATTACACATTTATGACACTATTTGTTTGACTTGTTCTACTTTTAAGTTTAGATGAGGTTATTTTTTTCCATGAAAATGAGTGCTTACTGCCATTCATTAGTTAATCTAGGTCAGACTGTTTCTAGGAACTTTGAGGAACCGATTTGGTAATTTCAGTGCTGAAAATGTCTATATTTGATCAAGTGTGCCCACTCCTTGAAGTTTAAACTATTTCAACGTAATATTTTATCAGGGGGAAAAGTAGTGAACAGAAAACTGCATGAACTTTCCTGTGCTTTTTAGGTAGGTAGACATTCAAAACTCGCATCACCTACCTTTGCTCATGCTTTTAAAGTATTTTCGTTTGTCTATAAACTGCTCAAAGTGGAAGTAATCTCCAAAGTTCTGTATAGGGTAGAAGCTGTCACTTACGAAGAGGGTTGAGTACAGCTGTTGAGTCACTGCTGTGATGCACTGAGCATTGTCTCGGTTAGGTTGAGCAAAATGGTGAATCCCTTTTGCCTTTAAAATTTGCTCCTCTGATACCTGCTGGAGAAATATACGTGCCTGCAGGGTGAGACAATTCTTTAATTTATTCTTTTATGAATGGTGTTTCTTGGTTAACTAGACTTTGTTCAAATAACTGTTACCGAGTTTTCTAATGATGCCTCTAAATGACATTTCTAGCAGGAACACTTGTCTTATTTGTTACTGCCAGTGAGAGTGGCATATGCAGTTTATACATTTTTAATTTTTTTTTAAAGCAAACTGTTTAGCTGCTGTGCAAATCTGTACTATAAAAGTGAATAAAGTAATGTTTTCAAATTTCCTAAAATTCTCTTATTCGTTTCCTGTCTGCTGTGATAAAACTCAAGGTAGTAGGTGCTTAATAAAATGACTGGCAGGCAATATAATGCAACTTGCTAGTAGCTGTGCTAGTTCTGTAGCACACACTTCAGTTCAGCCTAAGCCCTATATCGGCGGAGAATGATAATTAAAAAAGAATAAATATGAGATATTTAAAAGGCCAGTTCACCGTCGCTGAACAGACATACTGCTGTACATGATTTATTTTTAATTCTTTCCTTTTCTCAAAAGTTCTTTTTCACTTTCTGTATAACATACATTCTGTTAACTTCAAGCACTCAGTGCTAAGACATGATTAATTTCCTAAAGTTTAAGATGTGATGTTTGCCTCCCTTTCTCAGCTGTCTGTAGGGCTGCATTTAAATGAGATGCTTGTAATTTATACCTTTAACTTCATAAATAAATCCTTTCGCTGCTGTAACTACAGATGTATATGAAATTTTTAAAAGACAGAAAAGCCATTCAGAGCATGAAAACACCTCTTTTGTTCACTGATTTTTTTTTCCCAATTGAAGATAAAATTATAAGCTTTACAGCATAATACTTTCCTTTCAAACTTAAGTAAAACTCAAAGATTTTGTAAGAGTTATACCAGTGGCCAGGGAAGTAGCATGTTTCTAAGCTAAAACATAATTCCACATGTAAATGTTTCTGTGTGTATGGACACAGGTGTCTTTGTGTGTGTACATAATCGGTGAAAATGCCTTTCCCTATGGACTGGTATGCCACTTGGATAGAGACTATCAGGCTCTGAAAATATATGCCAAAAATGTTTTCTTTTTCTTTTTTTTTTAATCCCTTTTATCATTAAAAAAAAAAATTAACTAATTAGCTAATGAAGATTTTTCTCCCCCAAAAACCTTGTGACAACTTTAGTGGGTTTTCGAAAACCCTGTATTGGGATTTAAATATTATTTCTCAAGCACTTTACTCTGGTAGAAGATCACACCAAAACTAAAGGAACTGGACTCATACAAACACCAGATGACTCTCGTATCTTAGCTAAAACTGGGTGTGAACAAGGGATCCTTTGTATTTACAAAGTACTGACATCTCAGTGCTGAGAATACAATAGGTCTAAATTCCTTATTTCTATTCCCTGTTGAACCATTGCTCTCTTTTCCCATGGTTGACCTTCCTATGAATGAAACAGAAGGAGTAAGTGGAAGAGGAAAAAATGGTAGCTGCTTTTCTATGCTTTTGGACAATTTCCTTCAAACAGCCCACGTTTCTATTCCCCATTCAAAAACAAAAGGTGCAGCAGGGTAAGTTTTTAAGCATGTAATCTCATAAAAATTATACTGACATCACACTGGATAGAGGAATTATAAAACGATATTGTACCTTTTTGTTGATGGATCTGTATGTAATTTTCAGAAGCAGAAATTTAGTAGCGCATCTGTAATCTATATATGTTTATTTAGAGAAAGCTGAGTTTTATTTTTTCTCTTAAGAAATAAATGTTTTAAAACCTGACTTTTCTAGTGATGTGAAATTTTTAAATATGTTAAAAAAGCCACTATATTAAATAAGTCATTTTATTTAGTGTCCGTAACCTTTCTTCAGACTGCTGTGATTAATTTCTCAGTGTGGTAAATACTCAGACGCATTTATAACGCCCAGAGTAAGTGATACCATCATGTAGCTCATACCAATCAAATATTATTTAAGGTATAATAAATCAGAAGAAAATTACACGTCAGGTATTCAAAGGTAATGAGCAATAGAATTGTAGTACAAAGTCATTGACAAAAGGAGAAAATCAGTACTGCAATCATGCTGCAATTATCCAGTTCTCAACTTCTTATATATGAAAAGTGGGTTGTAGCTGTTTAATGAAACAGTGATAATAATTGTAAGCTTATATTTTTGTCTTCAGGTTTGACTTTTCTAGGATGCTACTGAGAGGGCAAAGGAACAAAATTAACAAGTGACTAGAAGCCGCCTCATGTTACTGTACCAGAAAAGATCTGTCACGATGTCTAAATCCATATAATTTAGTCAGAATAAAAACATCAGTGTGCAAAGTATAGTAAAAATAGCACAATTATTTTCATTCTTCATGGCATCTTGAGGGTTATTAGCAGCATTTAATCATAGGCAACTGTCACGGGAATTTGCAATCAGAATCAGTTAACTTCTATCAGGTTTCTGATCTGGATCGCCCTCTGAAAAGTTTCTCCCTTCTTCCAACATTCCATTTCTTCTCTCTTTCTCTTTGTCCTTTCTTATCTTTCTCTTTTTCTTCCTCTACCCCTCTACCACTTTCGCCCTGGATGAGTCCACCAAGACAACTTATAAATTACTCTTACAGTAGCATATTTTTACTATTACCAATTTCATGCAAAATTAGAAAGTGTATGCTTTAATTAATAGCATTAATTAACATAAAATACTTCCCAAAACACAAATGTATTCTTCATGCAAATAAAAGAGGTAAGTACCTCTGATTACCATGACATAATCAGAGAAAATTTAGCTCTCTCTCTCCAGCCCAAAGTATCTTGTTGATGAATCATGAGTCTCTTTGGTTATGTGGAGAGTTGGACCAAAACCAAAAAAAATGCTGATGGTTCATTTTTATCCTATCTCCCAGAAGTTTAAGATAGGGCAAAATTCCAAGATACTCTAATTTGTACCTTTATCTGAAATGTGTAAACTAATATCCATGAAGAAGAACCTGCAAATTAGTTCATCAGAAGTCAAGAGACCCATTATGTGGGAAATCACAAAACGATTTTTGAAGCCATAAAAGCCCTTAAATGTAACGTAAATTTGTTGTAAATACTTTCTGGTTGATCTTGCAGTCTTTTGGCAGGCAAAATTCTCCTTGATGCCAATGGGAGTTTTGCCATTATCAGAATTTCAAAGATGAAATCTTCTACAAACACCCTAGTAGTCTAAACCATTACATTTTATTATCTCCATGAGAACTATATTCCTTATAAACTTAATAATAGTGAATAAATTTGTTTTTGACTTTCAGCTCTGAGAAAAGTAGTGCAGATATAAGGCCATATCTAAATCTTACTTTTATAAGTAAGCAACTAAGTGCAATTATTGTGCCTTGCTGCCACATTCCTGCCCAGCTGTCTGCCAGTATTTGGGTGCATTTGATTCTGTGGGAACAATGGCTCTATACATACCTGATTGGCAATGTGGAATACCATGAAGCTAACTTAGATAATTTAACTTGTTAATGCAATAACCACTTTTCTTTGTATTAGGATACTACAACTTCTATGAAGTCTCTAGCCAGCCCTGTGTGATGCAGAAAAGGCTGTCACAAGGACTTTTATCTCCTATGATGACAGGCTGAGAGCTGAGGCTGTTCAAAAAAAGGCTTCAGGGACACCTTTCAGCAGTACCTGAAGGAGGCTATAAGGAGGCTGGAGAGGGAATTTTGACATGGGCATGTAGTGATCTGACAAGGGGAATGGCCTTAAGTTAAACAGGGTAGGTTTAGATTAGGTATTAAGAAGAAATGCTTAACTGTAACAGTGATGAGCCACCGGAACATGTTGCCTAGAAAGGTTGTGGCCCCCCCATTCCGAGAGGTGTTCAAGACTAAGCTGGATGGGGCTTTGAGTAACCTGGTCCCTGCAGAAGGTGTGCCTGCAGGAGGCAGGGGCTTTAGAAATACATGGTCTTTAAGGCTGCTTCCAACCTAAACCATGCTATGACTTTTGTTTAATATAAAAACTTGCCAAAAAAAACATTTTCCTAAGCAGTCTCTTCGAACCAACGAGGCACAGGAAAACAACCATTGTCCTAGTTGGAATTTTATTGTCTATTCAGCTTAGATGTAATAAAAATTACTTTTTTATTCAGTGTTAGTAGAGCTATGCTTGCTAAACAACAAAACACCAAACTGGGTAAAAAGCTTGTCAATGTAGTGTATAATGATAAACATTTGAAGTACTCACAGTTACCATCCTATTACACTGCAATCTCCCTGTGCCTCATTTCCTAGTCACTTCAAATACTATCACACAGGATACTTCTCCAGAAAACCTCATTTCCCAGTGGCATGTAGGTGCTGTGAAATGAGCCACTTCCCCTCAAAAACGAGTGGAAGGTTGTCAGAAGGCAGTTAGATACTTACCAATGCTGTACACACCATAATAAAAAAGGCAATGCCATTATTGCAACCCAGACTTTACAGAATGCAAAGATGTAGCCTTCTGAACGGTGTTCTGGTCTATCCTATAACTCACTGAGGATGGCTAGACCAGATCAGTTCTTGTAAACTCCAAAAGAAAACCAAGTATGTTGGAAACTATTCTGGTATCTCAAAAGATATTTCTTCCTAGACCAGCTACAAAGAAAAATTACATTTTGGTTCTGACGTAGCAGGCTTTTTTCTTCTGGGTAATATGCAGGAGGAAAAAAAAATCCAAACACAAAAAGCTATAGTTACTCATAGTGGAATATTGAGGATATCTATCATAAAGTATGTCTGAATGTCTCAGCACTCTGGCCAAATGCTATTGTTTGATGATTATATATTATCAATAATATTACAATTATATTATATGAATCAAATTTTGCTTGTATTAACAAATGAAAAAATTGTGCTGGTTTTTGCTCATTCAATCACTGCAATATGTTGATTCAGCATAATTTAAATTTGATAAATTTTATCTTGTCTGTGTTGCAGATGAGAATGCATGCATGCATGCATTCCATACATATATATTAAATTACATTGCATCCACAAATTAGTAAGGTATTCTGACACTCTCTGTGGAAAAGTTACATTGATTTTGTCTGTGATTTCAAATGTGTTCTAAAAGTCGATGAGCAGTGAAGGGATAACACAACTTATTTGAATCTCCAGAGTCCCTTTAATTGGTTGCTTCTTCCGGCTGACATCCTTGGTTCAACACACAGGATGCTGAAAGCAAAACATTGACCAAAACCTTTTCACATTAATTTCATAGTGGTACTGGATATGAGGTTGTCAGTTTCTTAGAATAAATCACTTCTCAAATGCAACTGTTTGCTGTAGAGGAGACAGAAGGCAATCTGACATCGGCGTGCTGTGGGTTTGTGCATTGTGCAGTGCTCAGAGTGAAGTGTCCTTCAGACTCATCAAAGGTCTATTCTGGTTCCTGAATTACTTGGAATTTTCCTTTAAGATGAAATACTTGTAGCTCATGGCACCATAATCAAAACAAGGTATCAAGTATATTTTAGAAATTACATTTTGGGTGCCAAGTTCAGGAAAAAAGCATTGGCTCAGCTATGTCCAGAAGAACACTGAAATACTTCTCACTGCTCTGTTAGTGTTTCACAGCTACTGTTCCTTCCCATCACCCTACCTAAAAACTCACCCATGTGAATATTAAGCTGTGAAATCTTCAGATTCTCTGACTTACGGTAATGTTTTTGGAACTGTTTACTATGCAGTCCTAAGCTCTGATCCCAGAGCTCTGCAATGAATTCCATTATTTCTAAGATATATGTATGTATTTATCTCTGTTCTAGCAAAAAAATATTTGCTACAGCTTTTGCAAATATTTCTCAAGTTCTAGAAGGAATATTTTTATTGATTTTACTTTTTTTTTAATGACTATTTGCAAGTAACACAAGGAGCTTAAACTAGCCTACTTCAGCAGAAATTCAATTCCCGGCCTTAGAAAAGATGTTTTATCCATAAACTCCACAAGAGGTAAGATAAAAGTTAAAAGAGTTGTTTTACTTTTTCATTTGTATTCAAATCCGATTTCTTTAAATTATGTCACTGTAGTGCCTGATCTTTTAACTTTCAATAAGCCTCTGTATATACAAATGTACACACAAACCTCTTCCTAAAAAAATCCGTCTCTGAATGTATGCATGAATGTATGTATTGAGGTCTGCATGTACTTGAACATGGTTATACATATTGGTAAATTAATTTACATTTCTGTGTTTATACACCTATATGTACACGAGGATATAAATATTTTTACAGGTTGTTGAAAGCTGGTAATGTGTCTTTGGTAAAGGAATGTTAAAGACATTGATTTTCCTCAGATCTAATTTCTTGAAATCTACATTCAAAACTAGAAAGCCTGCAAAGTCACCTTGAAACATATACATTTCAGCAAAAGAAATTTTCTGTCACCTGCGAAAGGACTTAACATTTTGTTTCTTGTGCTCCATGAGGTTCCTCTCAGCTCATTTCTCCAGCCTGTTGAGGTTCCTCTGGATGGCAGCACAGCCTTCTGGAACATCTACCACTTTCCTGGGCATTGTTTGCTCAGGAAACTTGCTCAGGTGGGCTCTGCCCATCATTCAGATCATTAATAAGGATGTTAAGCAGCATCAGACCCACTACTGGTCCTGGGGTACACCATCAGTGACTGGTCTCTTTGTACCACTGACCAATGCCCACGGGACTGAGTTATTCAGCCTGTTTTCAACCTGCCCTACTGTCTTCTCCTCCAGCCCTTACATCAACAGTCTCTATTAAGATCTTTTGTGACACAGTGTCCAAAATTTTATGATGTCAAGGTAGACAATATCCATTTCTTTCCCGTCCTCTAGCAAGTCTGAATCAACAATACTCAATAAACAGACTGCTTCAGCACCCACGATTTCCATACTTCCCGATTTTTACTTATTTTTCAAAACAAAATAGAACGTTTTAATTTAAAAAATAGTTATTTTAAAATCCGGCATTTGAGCCTTTTTATCTCAAATACTTCCCTGATCCTCATTCCATGTGTATACAGAGAAAAATATGAAGAATAATATTTTTCCTCTACTTCTTTACCTAGCCTATAGGTTTTTTGTATTGACTTGCTGGGTTTAGCTGTTTGTTTGGGTTTTTTTTGTTTTATTTTGTTTCTCTGGATTGGGTAAGGATGCTGGAACTACATGTCTTTTCGTGACTATATGAAAGTTATTTGCATGTATTTGAAGCTTAAAGGAAAGCTGCAGAGAAGAAATTACTCCTGCTTTACTTATACAAATACATACATGCATGACAGTAACACTTCTTCACAGTTAGGTGTCCAGATACTGTCAGATACTTCACATGAGCTTTATTCCATTGGTCAAGAGTTTCAGAGCCTCACTCAAATGTTATGCCTTGGGAGGTCAGGATCATGCAGGGAAAGACAATTTTTCTGCCAGTTAGTGCCAATCCTGTAGAGAGTCTTAATACTAGAGGAGAATCCTTGATTTGGTCTCTGAATTTCATGAGGAGATAATAGACCACTGGGGTGATGTGCTCATCATGACCTCTGCTGCTAAGCAGATGAGCTAACACGGCCTATAATACCTGGAGGCTTTTTTAGGTTGCTCTGTGCATGATTCAGGGCAGCAGCTTGAAGCTGGGTTTCCACACTTAAGTGTAAACATACTACGGCACTACTCTATTTTTATTTTTCAAGGAATCTCTTAAGTGATAAGTAAGTAATCAAAAGTTGTACATAACAAATAGGAAGTGGAAGGCCTATAATAAATCTTCTGGTTTAGTTTAGCCGGAAAATCAAAATCAAAATATTTCAGTACATCTCAAATATGCAGCCCAATCTTCAATTTAAAATGGCAGTCACAGACTGGACCTAGCAAGGATACAGGATCACATCATCTGCCTTTTTATTATCCATACAATAGATCACAACCAACACATTCCTAAGACAGTGAATGAAAAGTCAGGTTGTCGGAGGATAGCAATCCAAATAACCTATCCCCAGAAATCAGCAAAAGTAAACATTAAACAGAAAGGTGTTCATAAGTACTTTCCCATGTTTAGCTCTCTAACACATTTTTTTTCCAGCAGGCATCTTCTTCTATTCATGGTATGAATGGTGGAAAAATTTGCTAGCAGTAGAAACAGTATTCAACTGTCCAGATATAATTTAATCCATTAGAATCCCTTATGAACACAGAACAATGAAGTATTTTAACATGCAGTTCATTTCATTCCTAAATAGGTTTACAAAACATGGTAAATGAATTTTCATGGTGGCTTTTGTTAGGATATGTTTAAATTTGAAATTTTAACATAATTTTTTTTCTCTAAACTTTCTTTGGTGCACAAGTGTCTGAAAATTCATGCGAAGTGTTTAACCTAGCTAATCACCGTCTTCCTTCCTAAAGATGGCAGTTGGGGTGAGGAGTCTTCTTCCTCTTTAACACGATTTTTTTTTGGACAAACACCATTCAGTTTTGTCTATTCAATACACGCACACACTGTGTGCAATCATATTCTTATCTTAACTGGTGGTGCTATCCAGGCTATCGGCCAAGAGTGCAGCCCTGCATTGATTTCATGCACTAATCATTGCACCCATGGTTTTTACAAGAAAGCCAGAATCTCCTGTATATTTGAAGCTGAACAGATTTTGCAGAAAACTTGGCCCATGGGACCCAGAATGTCTGTAATATGCTTATTGGATCAGTCCCAGTAAGAATGAACCTTCAAGTATCATTAATTTCTGTGTTTTAGAGAGCTGGGTAGGTGTGCTCTCCAGTTTGCTTTCTGGTCATGCGGAGATCTCTAAGAAGACCCAATTTTCTTTATGAATTTAAATAGCTTCAAAGTTGGTGACACTTGGGGCAGGATTTAATTTTTAATCATAATTTTGTAATTAGGAAATAAGGCATTGACTGAGGCATGTGTTTAGGGCCGTAATTCTCAAAGAAATCTTCGCTACATGGATTTATTTATTTGGATTTAAAATTAGCTGATATTGATTTATACTGGTGAGCTCTGACTCTTTCTCTAAAGGACAGCTGCAATAGGCAGGGCAGGACACCCCTAAGAGAGTGTCATTTGGGATGGATACCTCTACCAGTCTGACAAAGACTGCTTCACCCCCATAACAATTAGCTGTCCTAGTCAGCAGGGATGCTTAGCTTTGATAAATCAACACTCCTCAGCTGCGAATTGAACCTGAACCAACATTACTTGTGGTTTCAGTGAAGACATGCATTTTCAATGTGAAAATAATAACACAGGAAATAGTTTTAACAGGCCAAAACTAAACCTTTCTGTATCTATGGCACAAATATTCCACTTCAAGAAGTGTCTCCCTGTCTCTTTTTAAAGATGGTTTTCTATTTTCCTCTGAGATCCTGCCAGTAGTCAGAATGACTGCAACTATGACAATAGGGAAAAAGCAGGTGTCATCCTATTGTATAGAATCCATGTGCTTTTATGATGAGGCTACCATGCAGAATTTCTTTGGTCTTTTTCTTCAGATTACATTTCTGAAAGTTATAAAAGTTTTCAGTTATACTATTATGATTATTTTTTAGAAAAAAAATATTCTTTAAAGATTTAAATTGGCAAGTACTAACATATTTGCATTGTATTTTTGACCTTTCACTTATGAATTGATGCCTAACCAATCTGTTATTACCATCTAGTAATTTCAAATTTTAAATATTGTTATTCGATCACATCAGAATATAGACCTCTTTTCACTCATATAGACCTCTTTTCTCTTTGAAAACCTTTCAAACAAAAATCAAACTGCTTTCCAAAATCATGTCAAGCTAAGCAACACTTTATTTTGGCACAAAACATATATGCATAAAAATGGGATAATCAATACTTTTGACATGTTCTAATTTGCCATTTTAAAAGGACTGCCTCCTTAAAAATAAATGAAATATTCAGTTACAATTTTAAGATAGTATTGTCTTCTTTTCCCTGGAAGTAAAAATGGCTTTACTCTCTAATACTTTCAGTTATTACTAAAAAAGCATATCCAAATGAGGCCCTGGAATGTAGAGATAATAATATTTGCTGGTCAATGCAGATTGGAATAAAAAAAAAGAAAAAAAAAAAAAAGGGAAGGGAAGGGAGTTAATTTGAAACTAAATAATACATCTAGCCTAGTTTGCAGGGCAACTTCTGCCTCCAATCTTATTTTTGATTCAGCTTTAAATTACTTCTTTCATTATCAGTAAATATAGTGACTTTATTCCAAAGGGATGTTCTGCAATGCTTCATTGCATGTCTTCTCTTCGTTACATGTTATAGTTGGTAGAAATTTGGATTTCAGTGCTTGGATGCCTTTTGAACTGCTCTAGAGCATCTAAGGCATATTTGCTGGTGTTTATGGCGTAGGGACCAAAAGACATTTCTGATCTCCTGTGTAGGAATTTTTAAGGTAGCAGGATATGCTAGGTCATGGAAAAGAGCATTAAATATTTATATTTGAATAATTTAATCAAGACTTCGGTCAATACAGCGAAAGGATCAATTCTGTTTACGCTATAGCAAACATGCACTTTTAGAGAGATGAAATGTTTTTTGATCTGCCCTAACCACAGTGCAGGAGGTTGGTTTGTGCTTCACTAGGGGATTCTAGATCAACTCTGATTTTAATTTAAGTAAGTCTTCTATGCAGCCTGTGTTGTACCTGCACGTATCTAGGTATTTTGTTTTAGGTGTTCCTGTTTCTGAAACAAGTCTTATATGTCTGAATCAACAACTCAAGTAAGTAATAGAAATCTGTTCATTTGAACAGGAACCTAAAGACAAAGCTCAGATGCAAGCCAATATGGCTGACACAGGGCAGGCAAGATAAATTCGTGCTGAAGTTTAGTGAGGTAAATTGCACCCCAGTCCCTACATATGTTGAAACCTTACAGTTTTTGTGTCTGTCATGCACATACTGTCTGCATCACCATCATAACTTTTGAAAGACATTCCAAATCCAAATTAAATAATCAACTCAACTGGAATCTCTATATTTCATATTTTAATCTGTAAAGGATTTCCTGTATGATATTTTTCTGTTGCTGTGGTACTGAGCGAAAAAATCTTCCTTTTTCTAAAACACAGCTAGCTGCTTCTAGTAATTATTTCATAAGTAAGTGATCTTGTGAGCTGGTGTCCCCCCTTTTTTCTTCTGTAACTGAAAAAAAAAAAGTACTGTGATATTATTTTTGTTTTCCCCAAGATATTGTTAAATTAGAGAATTTTCACAATGCATGGGTTTGATTTCCACATTCCTTTGTGCCATTATCATCTTCTCCCAATGGTCTTCTTATTTCTTACTGTTGAAGGGCAAATTCAGTCAGAAAGCGAGAACCAAAACTCACGAGAAACTGGTTATTGTAACAAAATAAAAATCTAGGCAATAACTATGCTCAGAAGTTGGTTAAAGGTCAAGAAATCAGAAACTACATTGGAATAAAAAATACGTAGGTTAAATGCTGGGTGACAGTCAAGTAGACAGATGTGAGAAACTGAGAAAGAAGTAATACCAAAGCAAAGGAAATAAGAGGGAGATCAGAGTTAAGGCAACAAGGAGTTTGGGCAGAACTTCAGTTTGGTGGCATGTTGAACGTCAACATTAACTGAAGGGGATGGTGTGTATGAAAATACTGAGATTAATCAGTGGTTTAGAGGTAACAAAATGAGGGCTTCATTGTAAATTTGACCTCGTGAAAAAGGAGGAAGTATGCAAGACTTTCAAACCGCCAGAAGAGAAACAATGAGAAAGAAGATATTTATAAAATACTTGTACAGTTTTGGTGATTATGGTAGTCAGTCTTCGTCTTGGTACTTAAATATATAGACCTTCAGGTACCTAGCTCTGACAGCTTATCATTCAATTTAAAAAGTAATATTTTCCAATTAGAAGAAGAAAAATAATCACTCGTTCCAAAAAAAGTTGTCAAGTACACAAAGGTATACATTTGAAATCTCAATTTTGTGGTAAATTGGTATTAAAATTAAAAAAAAAAACCTTTTAAATAACTGTTTTTTAATTTAGTAATAAGTATTTCATTTCAAAAGTAAGATATTTATGCTGTCCACATTTTCTTGGAAAAGCAATAGCTCGTCATCTACACAGTTCTCTGCAGAATATATATTATGGTTTCATAACTATTTTGACAGTGACAAGTCAGCTGATTGTTGCAGTGCTGGGTGTTGCTTAGCTGCTGCAGCTTTCCCTGGGAGCGCAGCGGGGGCTTCTTGGGACAAGGCAGGGATTCCCTGCCCTCCTGCAGTCCATCTCGGACGCCCCGCACCGCTGCTCCAGCGGCCAGCCTGCAACGTCAGGGATGGCAAAGGAGGTGAGAAGGCTCTCCTCATGGCACTGCAAAGGTCTTTATTCCATGCTGACTCCCCCAAGCCTGGGGCCAGCACACGGGCTGGCCCCCAAAGGCAGAGGAGAGGAGCTGTTGGCAGGCTGCTCCCAGGGGCAGAGAGTGGGAGAGAGAGAGAAAGACACATGCCCTGGAGCCTCAGTTTACCCCAGTATGAGTGGGGCGGGGAGAGCACACGGGCAAATGGTTTCAGGGCACAGGGGTGGTACATGGGCAGAGTTAGGATACAGGAACCAATAGGGAGAACTCGAGGAGTGGCCAGGACTAGGGGCAGGGGAAGGAGGGAGACCCCATGGAGAGGGCAGGAAGCGATCAGTAAGGGGTATGCAGTGCCGCAGCTGATGATCTAGTGACTAGGTATTGTAAAGGCAAATTATAACTATTAAATTGTAGGGTTTTTTTCTTTTCTTATATACAGCATTTAGAAAAAGAAATGGGTGTTGAACTTAGAGGAGATTTATTGTCAGAGAGAACATCTACCAATTGTTCTTCCCTGTCCTTAGTAAAATGTATGCTGATAATTCCATTTTGCAGCAATGATAAACGTAACTAATATGAAAAGAGAACTTTGTCATTGTTGCATTTTCATTTTATTATTGATATGGTTATTACCTACTTAGTAATTCACTAATGAATCTCAAAGAAGATGAAATAGCATAAAATAGAAAAGTTGTTTTGTTCTAGCTATTTGAGTGCCTTTCTAGTCCTTTAAAGATTATATGAAGAAGCCTTATAGAATACATAACATTGCAAATAGTTGCACAATAGTTATGATCTGCCCCTGAAGGAGAGGGTAGCTCAAATTCTTGCTGATAGATTCCTTAGGGTGGATTAGAATGAAATGATGCTGAATAATAGGTGTTTATAAATATATATACGCATAGGGTTTATTTTAGAACTGTTTGGTTGCAACAGAAAGGAGGTATGTAGCAACTTTGGTTATAATTATCTATAGTGATATAAAAATATAAAAGCATAAAAATATCACTAAAGAAAATACATAAGGAAAAGAAATAAAGAGAAAGAAACTATAAGAGTAGAAAGATCCACCCGTGGATGCAGCGACAAGATTTGATTGCAATTTTGATGTCCATTGGTCAAAATGATGGTCACAGTCTCAATCCATTGGGGGTGGGGGAAGCCCACGAAACACAAAGTTCAGTGGTTTACAGGAGAATGCCCAGGGTACCTTCCCTGGGAGCAGAGCTTTACACTGTCTAAAGTAACACCGTGGATCTGTTGCCACACTGTGAATCATGCGCAGTCCTCTGGTGGAAGGCCCCAGAAATGAGTCTGGAGGCACTTTGGGGATCATTGATGGTTATAACACCTTCTATGAAAGCTGCCTCATGCTGATGTGACACAGCATAGCCTGAGCTGGCTGTGTCACATCAGCAGGGATGAAAACGGTCTCAGTTGAGGCAGACACGACACACACTAATTCTAGCATAAAGTGCAGGCAGAAAAGCACTTATTCCAAAAGCCATTGTCATATATATACACTTTTGTATGTTTATCGTTCATGATAATTGTCCATTGTTTGCTTAACTACTACAATAGATCCGTTGGCTATTTTACCTACACCATACTATTATTAGTTATCTACAACATAGGCATTCCAAGAATCCAAACAAAACACCAGCTGCAGCTGTGTTGCCGTTTAGTCCTTCTATTGTTTTGAATTTCTTGCTTCTCTTGATTAAGTTTCTCACGGCAGACACGGATTGTGCTGAGATTAATGTCAGATTCAGACGGGCTTGCTGACCTGCTGTTAATCTCCACAGAAAACCCTCTGGCCTATGTGTAAACACCCCAGTGCTCCACCAGAGGAGAATTTTCACACCTGAGGCAGGGCATGATAAAAAGTATTATCCCCCCTCACAGGACCTGCTTCATATCAGTCTCCTCCCTTATCTGGCTCAAACCCCAGCTTGTTGCTAAACAATGGTTGGTTTCTCATGACCATCCTCTGGTGCTCACACCCTCTGCACCCAGACTGTTACTTTGCACATCTTCAGCAAATGGCCGATTTTTTGAGTCATTCATCATTAACATTTCAGTCTCTCACAACAACTCATCAAGTTTATCATGATCTAAATAGTTAGATTGATGCCACAGAGGTCAATGTCTAGGAGGAAGATGGAATCAGGTAACTTCACAGATTGTTACTGGGCTTAATACTTCTGCAACAGGGCCAGAATCCTTTTTTTCCTTACATTTCATCTTCCTTCACTACAATCTCTCTGAGGTCCAAGAGATAAAAATTCATCTTCTCTTGCTAACTGATCAGATTCTATCAATGCAATCAGGCCCTTCTCCCCATAAATAGTGTCTTAGAAAGCATTCTTCCACTATGTAGTGTTATTTCTGTGATTTGCTGTGTGCAATCCCGATGTTGTACTGGTTTTGAGAGTCCGGAGATCAAATTGATTTACGTGTTAGCTTAATTTCTAAAATGTAAGGCCAGTCTCTTACCACAAGATATTAACCAAGTATAGGTTTGAATAGAAAATAAAGTGTACTCCAGGGATGACAAAATCTCATTCCTCTACAGCTTCTGGGACATATACTTTTTTAATGGTATTTACATGAGTATAGACAAGTTTGTGTCAGGCAGTACATAACTCCCAAAATAGATTTTTTTTTCTTCTGAAATACAATTAATACATCTGAAAATTGCACAAGAGTCTGTAAATCTGAAGGGTAAGACACTTGCCAAGAAAACAACTTAATTACATACCAAAACTAATTAAGACACACCTTTCAAAATTTTCAGGAGTTTTTTATAAGGAATTTGGTGCTATGGGCTTATTCCTCTGTGGCAGCTGTCTGTAATGCTGTTGTGTTTCCCAAATGAAATGTAGGGAACAAGCAGCTCAGGGAGTGATAAAATCATCTCAGACGCAAGAGATTACTCTTAGACAATTATCCTGCCGATTCATTTGCTTATACTCTGGAAATGATCTGTTGTGGGGAGTTTTTTTGGTTGGTTGTTTGTTTTTTAATTTGCTGGTGCAAATAAAATTTACATGAAGATTTACATTTGGAGAAATTTTTGCTTGACTCATTTTTTCACTTTGTTCAGGACCATGAATTGAAATTGTTCTTTATAAGTGCCCCCTTCAAAGCATTTTTCTCTGACCACAAAGGATTCTGTACTGTGGTGAGACATAGGTGAGTCTGAATGAATGCTTTTTCAAACAGCCATTAAGTATTCTACCTTTTTTTGTAAAATCGTAGATTCAGTTAGGTAGGAAAAGACCATTAAGATCGAGTCCAGCTATTAACCTAGCATTGCCAAGTCCACCACTAAGCCATGTCTCTAAGTACCATATCCTCACGTATTTTAAATATCTCAGTGATGGTAACTCAAGCACTTCCTGTTCTAATGCATTGGATTGGAATGCATTACCTTGCAGGTAAGAAATGTTTCCTAATATCCAATTTAAACCTCTCCTGGCGCAACTTGAGGCCATTTCCGCTTGTCCTATTGCCTGGGAGAAGAGATTGACCGCCACCTCACTACAATCTCCTTCCAAGTTGGTATGGAGAGCCACAAGGTCTCCCCTAAGCCTCCTTTTCTTCAGGCTAAACAATCCCAGCTCCCTCAGCAGCTCCTCATCAAACTTGTACTGCAGACCCTTCACCAGTTCCATCGCCCTTCTCTGGACATGCTCCAGCACCTTAATGCCTATCCTGTTATGAGGGGCCCAAAACTGGACAGAGGATTTGAACTCTGGCCTCACCAGTGTTGCGTGCAGAGGGAAAATCTCTTCCTTAATCCTGTTGGCAACACTATTTCTTATACAACTCAGCTTCTGATACTACTCACGAATAGTATAGGCTCAGGTGCCAAGAATTAGGCATGGTCTCCATATCGTGAGTTACTAGTTCTTACCAGTTTTATTTATTTATTCATTCATTAATACAGTGTTTTGTTTTTTCTCTGTGTCCCTGTGAAATTGCACCATCTTTTCACTCAGTAGCTGCCTTAAGTGTTGTATCAAAGCAATGCTGTTTCCGGGACACAACAAACATTCAAACTATACAAGGGAATGGGAAAAGTCACAGACAGTTTTGAAGGATAGTGACTTTCAAACTCTACTGTTTGCTTCGTTCAGAGAAGAGTCAGAACATGCTGCTGGCTGGTAGAGATATGTGTGATGAATTCCCTGGTCCGTGCTTCAGCTTCTTGACACATGCAGCTGCTGCTGATAGAGGCCTCTGAGTGATCTCTTAAAATGTACTCAAGTATTTTCACTAAATAAAACAACCAATTTGATGTACTCTTATATCTCCAAAGGCATCAAGACTGCAGAAAGATTGATTCCTGGAATGTGATAACATGCAGAATACCTAGAACTCAGTTCTGATGCCTAAAGGAAAAGGAGGATTCATATTTGAGGAAAAACTTCCCAGTCTGCTGCTCCAGAACAGGCTCCCATAGATCCTGCTGTCATACCTACCAGCCCATGCAGATTATTTTCATTTTACAAGGTATGGCAGTAGGTGTCTAGTCGAGCAATTCAGTTCATCCTCTAGTAAAAGTAATGAATGGAGTTTAGAGAGCTAAATACAGTCATTCAGTTTATTGGTTTGGGGAGATGTTTCGTGTCATGCAACATTAAAAACTCAATTCAGAGCAATAACTGAAGGAAAGATTAAAAACTGTTGAAGTAAGCAAAAAGGCAAGAAGGCAGGAAACTTTTATTCTCTTATTTTCCGGTATTGTATAAATCCTCACAGCAAGGGAAAGACATGAAGAATATGTAAATCTGATGAAGAATATGTAAAACTCCATATAGAACAAAGCTCTCCTTTTTTCCTGTATTTCCTTCATACATATATTCATCCTAAAATCGTCTCTGATGCCACTATGAACAATGTCCTTGTGCATTATAATGCGTGGGCTGAAATCTGTGATCCTTAATTGAGTGGAACTACCACTGAAAACAACAGGATTTCATTTCATTAAGGACTGCAAAATATGTCCCCCTGTGTGCACTTCTTTGTTCATGGTTAGTCACACAGTAAGTCATGCAAAAGCTCTTTTTAATTACATTTTCAGATGGTGACGTAATTGGTTGGAACAATCAATGCCTTGCTTGATTCCTGAAGGTGAGACTTCCCAAACCACTGCCATGCTTATTCTGAATATAACACCTTTTCAATAAATAGGTAATATTAAATAATTAAAATTAATTTTTTTCAATAAATAATTAATATTTATTATTACTTTCATTCCAATAAATAAAGATAAGATACAAGTTTGATACTCTTTTGGGTCTGTCAGAATTCTCAAAATATTGGAAATGCATAATAACTCATGCCTTACTTTTAGTATAATTCAAACAATTTAAACTCCGTAAGTAGCCAGATCTGACACCACAGAAAAGTTGTACCTAGTACATTGCAAAGTATAGATACATATTCAAAAAGCAGGCAGACAATTTTAATGAAGGGAATTTTTTTTTTTTTTTGGTGGTCAATTCAGCAGGGAAAGAGAGTGGGGCAATCTGAACAAAGTGGCCAGGAGGGATCAGAAATCCACACAATCCGTAAGAACCCCATTGAGAAAAGATATTTGAGAAAAAGATTTTTATTAATTTTTTTTAACTATGGCCAAAACCCCCCACTTGGCTTCATTGCTAATTTCTTTTCCTAACAGAAACAACATCAACACCCTGAATTTAAGTAAGCATTTGCATCAAAAGAGCCAATAACATAAGTAGGTTTGAAAGACAGTAAATTGAGACAAAGGAGTGAAGGCATCAATGCCATTCTTCCATCCTTCTTTTTCCAATCTATTTACTATGCCATCTGAAAGGTTACTAATTTAATCCAGGTCATATTGGGGTGTAACACTTTTAATTTTAATCTGTTTGCTGTTCTCAGACTGAAGTCTGGTTTCATGTAAATTGACTGATCTAGACCACTGTGACTTCAAGGTAGAAAAGGAAGCAGGACATGGGGGTAGAGGTTTGTGCTTGTTTTAACCCATATTTCTCTCACATTTCTTACTAACAAAATTCCTACTGAGATGAAACTGAAAGCAGTTACCTGAACAGCCCGTGTCTCTGCCATCACCCTAGGTACCATATTGGATAAATTCAGTGCACAAAGAAGGATACTAACACTTTTATATACCCCAAGCGTATTTTCTAGATGCCTTCAAGGCTTTTCAAACTGAGCATATTTGACTATTGAAAGCAGAAAATGTTTGAAAATCTCATAAAGAGGAGTTGAAATCATTTATGAGTAGTAATCAATTTTCTGATGTGTAAATTATTTACTGTAGTTAATGACTTGTGGATTGAGATAAACAATAACCATATGCTCCAGTAGAATGTCTTTTGTGTCTTTTGTAAAGCATGTTTGTAGACATAGAGTAATAAAATATGCTTTCAAAACTATATTTCATCTCCTCTCTCAGGCAGCTACTTAGGAAAAGTCTCATAAGAGTAGAAAGATATGGAAAATTATAAAACTGCCTTTGAAAATGGTGAATCCATTACTGATGGCACTTATTTTTCAGCACACAGCAGGATTTATAGAACATAGTGGTTTGAAAGAACAAATATAATGAATAAATAATAAAATCTTTCCTACCTCCCACGCTTCCTTATCCTTAATGATAGTTGGTAAGTCCTGGCAAAACATATGCAATCTGAAATCTTGGCATTGGTATATTTGGTGAAGTAACATTCGCTGACCTCAGCAGATACCATTTTTTCCATTTAAAAACCTGTTTTGCTAGTGTATTTAGCAGTGATTGCTGCTGCTGCAGGGCATTTCACCAAGATTTTTCCTTGAGATTGTGACATTGTTTCTAATTCTGATGTTAATATCCAGGGCAGTGAAGAGTGTTACTGAACTTTATCTGATGCTAAAGACAATTAAGAGAGGCAGGATCAAATCCATGATATGTATGGTACTTTTTGTTAGATGCTGACCTTCCTTCTAATACTGGCATGTGAAACTGCATGCTTCAGTTTAACAAATTTTTGAAAGGAGAAAGTCTAAAATTGCTGTCTGGGAGCTATAAGTTATTTGATTTCATAGCCAAAAATTTGGATTTGCATGGGAAAATGAACTGCATGGACATAAATTAAACTAAGCCCTATCCAGAAAGTAATTGGAATCTGCTTCAGTTACATTAATTAGTAGGCTTAAAGAAGAAATACAGATCCATTGCATAACTAGGCAGTTCACCCACCATCATCTTCACAGGGAGCGTGTGTATTAACACGGTGCTCAAATGTTCAAACTGCAGTGTTGATCACTTTACAGTGATCAAACAGGCAATTTTTAGGAAATATGAAGCCAAGATATAAATGTGCCCATGTGATTATACAAGACACAGATGAGTGCCATTCTTAGAAGAGAAAGTTTGTGTTTAAAAAGCAAAAAAAACCAAAACAGAAGTTAATACTGAATAGGATATGGAACAGAGATGTCTGACTAGTAAATTGAGTTTGCTCTGCCAGAGCTTAGGAAAAGAGCAGGACTGATAATCTCCCAGGCAAGCAACTCTCAATACCATTGGGCCAAATTAGAGCATATCATCTTAGGCTCAGCACAGCAGTGACTGAAATTTCAACAAGAGGTCCCCTGGGGTCTTGAAACAATGAACTCTTGTCTGCTCTTAACATACCATCCAGTTCTACCCTATGATAATCACTCACAGCAGAGTGGGTCTTCAGGATTCGGTAGAGTGCCTTAAAGCAATGTTAAATTCAATTTATGCCACACCCTCCTTATTTTACAAATGCAGAAGGTGCTCTCTATGGTCAAGGTGAGGAGAAGCTTTCTGGGCTGAGGGAGGGCAGTACTGTATTAGCATCATATGCCAATATTAAGGCACATTAGGCAGCTATTAAAGGCCAGTTTTGTCTCACCTAACATTCATCTCCAAAATGTAAGGTCTGGACTAAAGTTATCTCCTGTTTAAAAAAGCAACCCACAGAGGGCAACTCATTCCAGGTACCTTGATATATCTAATAGAGTGGGGTGAATAACTGGAATAATGTCTCTAAATCCGCTACTTATACGTAATTAATGCCATCCCTTGGATTCATTTAGCACAGGTCTGAGACACAAGCTCTATAGAGTGTTTGAGGGACTAGTCCAACCTTCACCTTCCTCAAGAACAGGGGAAAGGTAAAAGCATCGTACTTGTCATCTTTCTGTAGAGATACACATCTGTGCACCTGGATATTGCGCCCTGGGTGTTTGAATTTGTGTACTGTCCTTTACACACGCTGCGAAACCTCTCCAAATGTCATGTTAGGACTTGTCAACAAAAGCTCTGAGCGAGGTTCTTTGCTTTGTAATTTTTACTAACTTCAGAATCTTGAAAGATAAAAAGCTGTTGGTCTCAGCTTTCTATGTGAGAAAATACCTATTCTCTGGATTTACTTTTTAAAAATGAATTTGCTGTAGAAAATTAATCAGGAATTTACTTCCATATTGAATGAGACAGCAGATAGACTCTCTATCTAGCAGGAAGGAAAAAGGCAAAATATGTATCTGTGTAACCTAATTGCATTTGTTGTTGTCATTCTCAAAATTAAGGGCTGGGCTCTAACTGAATTTATTATTATGTGTGAGAGATAAAATGCCGATGAGTTCTGCTAAGTTATCCTGATAAAACACCGATAACTATAAATGTCAACAAAATCAGTCTCTAAGTACATCAGTTGCAAATTATGTGACGATGTGTAAGCAGACCTGTGTTTACTTGTCAGACAAGCTTTAAATCTCTTTCACAACCTTCCTGTCTTGTCCTGAATCCCACTAACCAATACCCTGTAGAATTTTTAGAAGTGTAGAAAAGCATGAAATAGCTGCCACAAAACAGCTATTTCATGGCTGCTCTAATAGAGGTTATTTTTATTATGTTTTAAAGTCTTGTCTACATGACAGATATTGAGAAGCTAATATTATGACTATAGAAGTATTAAAATCAGCAGTAGTTGCTACAATTCCACTATAGATTCTAACTGTGAAGTAGTGTTTCTGCATCCTTGCATCTTTGCATTCTGAGAAATCATAGAATAACTCCACTACTGATAAAGTAGAAGTAAAATTCCCTAAATTGCCTCCACAGTGATCTTACTTTCCTAACTGCCAAACATTTGAATCTTCCAGTAGATTTGATACCTACTAGACTGGATGAATGTCTGGCAAGAAGTTGTTCATTATTTATCATAAATCATTAATTTTTATTTTAAAATCAGTTGAACAAACTTTGCTTAGTGGTAAGAACAGCTTATTTTTTTCTTTCTTCTAAAAAGGGATGGGAAGTATAGGGTGGCCACTGATTGAACCAATGTTAGTCTCATTCTTGACCAATGCCTCTCACACAGCAGAATGAATGAGTGAGGCAGCTGCTTTGAAATGAGACTGATATACCTTTGATTTTGGTAGAATCTAAGGAGGCAAATGTGACAGACTCAGTTGAACCTCTATAAAGAACTGGGGCCCAAGTTGCCCTTTAGCATAGTTTTTATCATCAATGCTTTCATGAATACTCTCCTTTTTCCAGGCTTTTGCAGAAGCAAAGATGCTGCTGATACTTAAAAATTTCATCTTGTTCTGGGGGCCATATTTCTGCTGACCGAGAAAGAATCAAGCACAGGCACACCAGCAGAGAATTTGATGTTTCTCTTTTATCTGTTTCAAAACTTCTCTTTCTGCAATAATTGTTTCAGTTTAATGCTGTTGCAAAATATTTTTCCATAAAGCATGAATTTTTGCAGGGGAGGGGTACAAGAGGTGTTTTACTTTTTTTTCATTTGTTTTTTTTTTCCCTGTGCGTAACGAACCATAAATAATTTTAATTAAATTCATAGGAAAGCATTACCCCTGCACAGCAGGTGTTCTTTCTTGAACATAATATAATAAGCGGAAAATAAATTAAGCAAGTAAAGTCATAAGCACTTTTCTAGATATAGTTTTCAGTATAAGTTCTATGCTCAGTTGTCAGATTTGCTTAAGTCTGGTATTAATTATGTATGGCATAGTATTCTAGCATTCAGCATTCTAGCACCTCTGGAGCTCACTCCTTTTACAACTCAAAAAATTATGAAAAAAATTGCACTGTGTTTCCAACTACTTCTTACAGAGTATATGACAAGAATCTAAATTTTCTTCCAGTGCTTTTTGACAGTTCACATCGAGAAAAAACATAAGCAGAGATGTCGTACTCACAAAATATAGCTGGAGAACACAACTGCAGAGGAATATTAGAACATACACTCCAGTTACTTTGAAGGTGACTTGTTAATATAAGTATCAATAGTCTCATTAATGCTTGCTAGGATAACTCCTTCTCACTCCTCCTTCTCTTTTCTATTGCATGAAACTTCTATTTCTGACTGAATTTATTCAGATCTAATTTATACCCATTTGTTTCTTTTGTCAATAATGCTTTTTTTAACTGTTCCTTTTGGCTTTATGATACTTTGCTTTATTTCCATTTCTGTAAGGAATCATGTCAGTCTTCATATTTCTTGACAATTTTTCTTGGTTGTGACTAAATGTCTGTTTCTCTATCACTTTAATGCTTATTTTCCACACATGTTTAGTTTTATCATCTTGAATATGGATGAACAGCACGGTGTCCACAATTTCAGATGAGGTTATATCACTGTGCTGAACAACACTATCCAAATTTCTTACTCTTTGCTAAACGCACCTCTTCCGATTGTACTTTCTTTTTCATAGTGACATTATGTTAGAGAAATATAATAATCTTGAATCCAATTACCACAAATCATCTTTCTTCTCCACTATTCTTAATAACAGAGAAGGTTTAAACTTTTGCAGAAATGCTTATTAATTGTCACTATCTATTATTAAACTTCACCTTCTTTTATCCTATTACATGTAGTACTCATGTAATTTTAAGGTCAAACCAAGAATATGTTTAATCTAAAAAAAAATGCTTCCAGTATCATTGATGTATTTCTTCATACTTTTTCACTTCTTGTTTCATTGCTAGAGAGCATTTAACATTTTTTCTTTGCAAAATCTAGTACTGTAAGGTAACTGTAAAGGAAATGTCTATTTGCAATCTAAAATACAGTGAAACGTCTGGATAATGCGCAAGAAATTTTGGTGGCAAAACACAGTATCTGAGAAACCATGTTTGTAAGGCCTTAGGAAAAATCTTTGTGTAAGTGCATATTAATGAATTGTCCTTTAACTGAAATCAAAACACCAGAATTACAGATAAGTTTTGAATTGATTAAACACCAATAAAATAAATGCATATGATTTAGTCACAGAGATGTTGAAAATTCTGGATGTGGAATAATTAAGAGTGCATATTTAGATCTCATGCTATTAAAAAAAACCCCAAAACAATACCAAAAGAAGTATATTAGTCCTTCTAAGCCCTCTGTGCAAATTCAATTTTGACAAGGTGACAGAGCTCTCGAAGGTGTAAAGTTTCTATAATAGCCCTGTATAATATGGTGTACAGGCTACTGACAGGATTTGTAAATAGTTCTCAGTACCAACAATAAAGAGAAGCTTGTTCTGTTAGCATTACAGGAAACAAAAGTCAGAGGTGCATGCACGCTATTTATTCATAGCTGTAATTCATCTCAAGTTACAGAATCTGATGCTTGGTTAAAAAAAAAAAGAAGAAAAAAGGAAAAAGAGACCAGTGAAAGAGATGGGAGTGCACATTATGGAGTGTCACAAAGACAAACAGAGCCATGGGAAATTAGGCTTCCTTAGCCCTGCTTTTTTTTTTTTTCAAAACTGAGTATTTTTAATTCTTGAAATGACTGTTTTGGCTTGTTTTTAGAAGGGTGTGTGTATTCCATCCTACTTAAGTTGAAATATGTTTGGGTTGAAACAGAAAGGAAAGGACAGACACCTAAAGCTAGTATGATATAACATCCTTCTATTCTCTTATGTAAGCATGCACATAAATTTATTACAGAACCAATAATAAGGGAGACATCCTCTGGGTTGCACAATACAGTTGGAAGATTGTGTTAAAGTGATTGGGTTTTCAGATGTATACTGTGTTTTTTTCTGGTAAAAGTGAAAAGGATCCAATATTTTTGAATGGTACATATATACTTGTTATTACTACATTTTCATTTCTCTACCTGTGGAACAATAAAATATTACATATATAAAATATAACAGTCCCCATTACATACTCATTACAAACATTTGGGATCCTGTTCAGAAGAGGTACACGTAATGATACCAAGCAGATATGTACTAAATATTTGTTTTAAATGTGTAAATTAACTGCTGCAGTCAGAAAGCTGATGAAGTGTTGAGAGGAAAATCAACCACGAAAGAAGGCAACTATGGAGATAGAACCATACAATAATCCAAGGGAAGTTAAAATTTCCTGGCTAACATTCATGAGTTCGTACCAGTATATACCTGTATGTTCACATATATCTCTATACAATTTATGTAACATTAGCATGTATTTGTTTAGTCCCAGACTGTGGTTGTGTGCTCTCCCCTCCTTCTATTCTGCTTCAGCAATGGCCACTGGTGGTGGTTTTGATGGCTTCATCTGGCTTAAGTTGTACTCTGGGGAGACATAAAACAACACAATAGGTAAAGGCCCATAAATCTTGCTCGACAGCTGAGGGCTAGTTGAGTACATGCCAACACAAAATACTACTGGTTTGCAAGCATAAGTCAATCATCTTACTCCATAAATAGCGGACAGGCCAGGGCCCACTGTGCAATCTTGCATGGCAGTGGGCTGCACACCAGGATCTCCCCTTGGGTAGGGACACGTCGCAAGGTTACTCCTCAAGGTTGAGAGAATCCTTATTGCATCCAAGGCTCAGTAAGTAAATTGGAATAAAGACACTGAAGTTTTGAAAACTCAGTGAAGTGATATAAAGGATTGATTGTGCATATATATTCCTTTAGGTATAAACCATTGACCAAATCAGGGACTCTGTATGGATCCAGCTGCACATAAGCTCCCCTAAGAAAGCAATTCAGAACACAAGGAGGTCCTTTCTGAGCCTCACGTCTCAACAGGAATGTTTCCCTGACAGTTTCATCTGACCCTGCCCTCTGCAACAAGCAATGAAGACCAACTTTGCAGCTGAATCTGGTTAAATCACTGTCCCCATTTACTTAAAAACTTAGTAAAATCGTAGTTCTGCATCAATAAACTGCTCCGTACAAGGGAAGTACATCACTCCATCTGTGACAGTCTTGACTTTGCTCATGGAAATGGCGTGAGTTGCCCTAACGTTATATCTCACAGCTTCTTGAGTTTTAAAGCTAATAGGACCTATGACATAAGGTCTTCTGACCGTGGTTATTCAAAACCAGAAGTACTACACCTCATTACTTTGATTTTCAACTCAGCAAGGAGGATATTAATAAGTCTACTGAAATGAGTGAGGACGCACCCTTCACACACACAGAGTGTGTCCAGACAAGGTCACTTACTCAGCTCTTGGGTTTCTGTGCTGTCTCCCGTCAATGCCGACTGTCAACTATTTTTGCAGCCATTTGTGATTACACATCAATAACATGATGCATACAGGGCCAGGCAGCAAGTATATGCATGAAAGTAAAACACCTAATGCTGCTGACACTGCCTCCTTTTCCTCCTCACAGCTGCTCTTTGTACCCACAGCACCTTTATGCTGCTCCATTAAGAGAGTAAGAGAGGCAAAGGACTGTAACAAGTGTATAAACATGAAAAGTAGCAGAACCAAGAGCTCTTTAGCAACTTGTTTATGCAACTTGTGCAATTATTAAATCTAGTAACCAGGAAGATCATTCATATAAATTTGTCTTATTGTCTACTGTGCAAATATTTGTACCACAGTGAGTGACAGAAAACAGCAGATAAGAGACTGTAACTGCAGATAAATGTGGTACAGTAAAAAAGGCAGAGAGAAATTCACTCCCGAGTAGAGGATACCATTATGAGAACTTACTTCTCCATAGGGTACTCTGTAATCTGTTCAGTAGCATCTAGACAAAAAACAAGTTTCAATAAGGAAATGATGAATTGAACAGCTTGTGTAGAGGAAGGATTAAGTTTTGAAGGTTTCACTGTCTTGGTACTTACTTTTTCATGCATGAGCACTGAACAGATTGGAAAATCCCACACTGCATTTTGGACATGCTTATCGATTGCGTTAAGGAATAAAAATAACTTGGATGAGGATTCTGGGTAGGTCCTTTTACTGAAGTGAACAGACCTTCACCAGGGTAAGCCAACATATAGGAAAAGACTCACCTTGGCTTTCTGACATTCAGATGGTAGGTATTTTTTTAAAATAAGCCTTGAAATTTTCTTCTGTGAGAAGGAGACATGCAGAGAGCCTCTGGAGAGCAATTCCTGCATCCTAAGATAGGTGTCTAAGACAGGTGAGATATATAGCTCTCTGGCAGTGCTTATCTCTCTTCAGCAAATAAAAAAGGAGCTACATGACTGGTTTAGATTGCATACCCGATTTAAAGACAGATAAATCCTTCTTTTAGCTTTTTCTTGTTAGAATTTTTGTTAGAATGAAGGACAACTCATACATATTTTCTGCAAATAAACCCCAGCATCATATTAATTAAGGTAAATAACTAACCTAAACATTGAAAAAAATTCAAGTCATGTCAGGACACAAATTTTCAAATACTTTAGCACGAGAGAAGCCACAATTTATACCTGACACCACTCAGCAATGTGAGTAAAGACCTACGTATTTTTGTCCTGGTTTCAGACAAGGATAGGCTTTAATTTTTTTCAGTAGGTGTAAGGGGGTGGAGTTTGGCTCTGTGTGGGCGTGGCCAAGACTCAAATCTTGTTCAATACTATCTCGTGTTATTGTCGGGGGGTGGGGGAAGGCGGCTCTTTCACTGGTTTTCCAGAAGAAGGACATTCCTTCTGAGGCAAGAAATCATGGCAGACGAAACAGTTGGTATTGTTGTGGACCTTCTGCACAAATCTTCTCTTTGTCTTATACCTTTTGCTATTAATATTGTTGCTGTTACTGTTCATTTTCTTATCACATTGCTGTTTCCAGTAAATTGTTCTTATCTTAACCTGTGATCTTTTCTTTTTGTGCTTTCAATTGGAAATGAAAGGGAAGCGAGTGGCAGCATGAGTTTTGTGGGAACACTAAACCAAGACATTTGTCTATTTTCTGTTTGCCAGATGCTTCAAGCCCCGCTCAGGCACTTGAGAAAACATAAGGTTTAAACCAAGGGCAGTATTTGAATTAGGAATTTCAGGTCTACTGTTCTTCCATCTTTACAATTATAACTGTGTTTCTGCAATTTTGGGAGCCTGGAGACACAAAGAGGGCTGTCATACACATAGACAAGTGAGACTGCAGGAGAATAAGGTGACAGTCCAGGAGCATCGTTCATCATCTACTTGTTGAGACATGTTAGTGGCCTATGACATGACATTTAACACTGTTTCATTTGAAAGAGGACCCTAAGGCCGTTAACCAGAATTGGGATTTCCAGGCATTGTCTATAGCTCAGGTGTTCTCACCTGTTTACCAGATCAAACGCCATGTTGTAGATTTTCCCTTTTCTTTCCTAAAAGTCAGCCAAGTGACTACCCTCAGGTACAGCTATTTAACACAATATGTGTCTATGTAACAAGTCTAATAAAATTTATGGTAACTACAATCTTGAATTTACTCTTTGAACGTGTGACATAGGACCATGCTGAGTATGCTCAGTTTGCCTGCACAGTCTTGGACAGTCCTGAATGCCAGACCCTGCAAAATCCTTCACACAATGCATGTAGGCATACAGGTACTGTTCCAATGCACATATGAGCTTGTGAAAAACAGGTGAACTACTCTGCTCACCCAGTATTACTTTTAGATTAGGTTACTTGGTTACTGCCCATACCAATGATGTCAGAGTGAGGAGTGGACAAGGGTGAAGATGATGGAATCCAGCCTCTCCTTCTGTCTGGAAGGAATCTAGCTCATGAAAAGCAGCTCTGGACATTTAAGTCTGCTACCCCTCTTTAATTTAGGGGTTTGTGTGGGGGTTGTGCGTTTTCTTCCTTCCCTCCTTTTCTTCTCTCCCTGTCAACAAAATCTGTTTTCTGCTGTTTTCTGATCCCTAATGTTAATGTAGAGTGCTGGATTCAGGCTTTCACCTTGTTTAGTTTTTGAGAGAATTATTTCCTCTTGCATTTGCTATGCATGTTAACCCCATTTCTCTTTACAACTCTTCTGGGGCCCATATCAGTTTTGTTTTGCTCTCTTTGCCAGCAGATGTTTTATACTTTCTTTTGCCTTTCAGTAATGTCAACATCACCATCAACTTCTAAATGTGTAAGTCCACCAGGGACACAGTTCGGACGGACAGAACCACATATTAGTCCTGGGCCCAATCCTGCTGCTTTTACTCAGCTAAATCCTAGTTTCACTGGCAGGACTGCCTGGATTTTCTGAGGCTTTCAGTGGATGAAGGAATCTGCCCATCTAGGTGAGTTTGATGCTTCCCCACAAAAGTGAGGGAAATAACATTGTGTTATAAAAGCACAGCAATTACACATTGTTTGGGTATGTGGATTTGTTTGGTTATTTTTTTTGTTTTCTGCAAAAACTCTTTTTGCCCCTGTGTGCAGTCTGCCAGAATAACACAATTTATTAAAGATTGATCTAAACAAGATATAGATCTTTTGTGATTAAAATGATGCGGCTTCTTGAGGCCCTTTTTCTGTTTAAAATATGAAGTGGAGATAAAGATTTGTGATCAAATTTAAAGTGTTCCTAATAGGGATTAAATTTAGATTCCATTAAGCAATTTTTGTAGACATCCTAAGCTGCAAATGTTTGTTGCAAACATATTAATTGAGTTTTAATTATAAGATAGATGTTTACATGATATGACTGCTAAGCTTTCTTGAAATAGTTTCTAGTAATGAACCAACATTCCAAGACATATTTATGAATGTTTTAACCCAGTAACTCAGTCATAAGATGAAGCAAGATATAATAATAGAAACAACCTAAACCTCTCATGAGGTACAAATTAAGCAGTCAGGCATTTCATGCAACCTTTATGGTTATAATTAATTTTTCACATGAGTCCATCCTCTGATATGTAATCAAATCAACGTATAGTAACTACAGGAGCTCTAGTGCATACATCGTCCAGAGCTGAGTAATTATTAGCATTGGACAGTTAACTAATGCTTACTCATAAAAAGAGTTTTAGATTCACCAGCTATGTGATAAAACATGGATAGTCATACAGTAAAACATTGCATAGCCATTAGCCCTCTCTAGACAGCTGCTTAGCCATCATATTAGATACTCTTTTTATTCTTCTCATCCCAGTCTTTTTTCTTTCCTGATCAAACTGTTTTGTACGCATAACTAGTCCTGGTTCTTGTTTCTCCATGTGGATCTCTGATCTAGTTCCTAACTGGGGAAATTGAGAGAAACATTTTCAAAGACTTGGTTGAATGCAAAGGTACTGTTCTCTGTATTTCAGACCAGGGTAGCAGGATAAAATCCTAGGATCCAGAGTCATGCATGACTTGTAAGTATCACTTATGAGAAAATATTAGATTACATCCCAGGAAAGTGTACAACATATAGGGGCTGGTAGTGGTTCCCAGCACGGTGCTGATCTGACCCAATACCTTATTTACCACAGTAAGGGAAAGTTAGCACTAAAACTACACCAAGGGAGACTGCTTAATTGGATTGCACTCAAATACATAGAAACATTAGCTTGCTTTTGTTTTTAAAGGATCTTTTGTTGTTTTGGATAATAATAGATCACTATCTCACAGCACTGTTATGACATTTGATTAATGTTTGTGAAGTGTTTTGAGACCCTTATTTGAAAGGCACTAAAAACTACAAAGTATTATTATTATCCTTTCTCTGAATTCCCCCAAGTTCCAGGTGGCTCATAACATTTTAGGGAAAGGCTGTCAGAGTAACCTTGTAGACTCCATTAAAGCAATGTATTTCATCTGTTTACTGATAATTTCTACTTTGTGCTTTTAGATTTTCTTAGTTTCTGCTCTCTTGTCTTCAATTGAGTAGGGTATGAGACAGGATGATATGTCTGATAGGATGAAAATGGGCTTTTCCCAAGGCTGGGACTTTTAATCTTGACAACCTGTTGATACACTGCTGTTACAATAGTGTCTCTCAAATGAAGAAAAATAAGCAACAAAAATAGGTGGCAAGTAAAATATATAGACCATGCCAGGTATCTCTCAGCAGTTTAGTATGTGCCAAAATATTTTACTGAGAGATTCCCAGTCGTACAAGCAAATTTAAATTTCTTCCAGTTTGTGTGCTTCACTTTTTCTGGAAAAAAAAGAAAGGCAGCTGAGTTAGTTTTGCGTTTCTGACATAGAACTCAGATCAGATATTTTGTAGTCAGCCTAAGGCCATACGAAGCACAGAGAGTGGTAGTACAAAATGATTGTGCTCTGTGTGCTTGTGTATCCAGATACACCAGAGTCTGATATGCAATATTTAATGGAATTTGAATGTTACCTTTCTCCACATATATTGGTAACTAAATGGCTGCTAGCAATTATTCTTCAAATAGTGCAGAATCTTTGTTTCGGAAAAAGTTTCTTATATAATCCAGTTGTTTTTCTATGTTCTTGATGCTTCAGGATGAAAACAGAGCAGGACTCAGGCAGATATTATAAAACAGAAATAAAAGCCAAATTTTTTTGATGTTCCTGTCACAGGGCTGGATAGGGTACAACAGTAGGAGAGAAACACTCAGAAGCAGTCCTGCCGCTGTCTACTGACCTGAATACAAACAAATCAGGAACCATGCCAGTATTCCTATTTCTGTGTCCTTTCTCTCCTCCCTCAGCCCTCAGGAAAACAAAATATATATAACAAAAAGAAGCGCAACCCAGAAAGTTATACAATTATAACGTATTTTTCCTCCTGTGGTATGTTTCTTTGAGTTTTAGACTAGCAGACAGCAGTGCAGCAGCAGAATTTTGGCACACAAAATGTCTCTATTAGTTAAAGCAAACTATATGATATGAGCAACACAGTGTGCCAGAAATACTTACAGTCAAACAGTAAAAAATATCCAGAGAGAAAAAACCACAAACATAAAGTAGTAGGACTGTCACTATCTTTGTTGCTTTATCAAAGATGGAGGAAGGTAGAAGAGAAATGGAGGAAAAATATGTTAAAGAATCCCACTTTATATTATTCCAAAACAGAGGCAATTTTCAATTTAATTTTTCTTTTTTTTCTCCATAAATTTTTTTATCAATTCTATTCCTTTCTATTTAAATAATGGAAATATTAAGCTTTCATTAGAAACCAGTATTTATAGCAGAGATGGTAATGAAGATAACCATGGAAGCATCAACTGAGTACAAGCCAGGACAGTGATGGCTTTCATATATTACTGACAGCTTGAAACAGTAACTCCAAAAAATCCCTAGTCCAGTATATGGTCTGGACCATTTGTCTTAATGCCTGGTTGACTCCTGCCATGTCTGAGCTGAATGACCCAAGGGCACCTCCAAACAAACAGTTCTGGGTGGACATGCCGAGTATATTTTCAATCCATTGCAAGGGATGCCCAGGTTCCTTCCCTCTTACCTTCTGCATGCTCTGCACTCTGCAAACTGTGGCGCAGGTGTGCAAGTCAGATGAGATCAGTGGTGTGCTCCAAGAAGGATTGTGATTTCAATGATCCCATGACAAGGCTGTAGAGAATGCACCTATAAGACTTCTGAGACAGACTCTTAACCTCATCTGATGTCCCTTGCTCCCCAGAGCAATGGAGTTTACGCTTTAAATTTTAATAAGACAGCTTTTCTCTGTTCTTAATAACTTTGCACAACACATGAAAATATTGTTAGTATAATTTAGGTTGTGGTTTTAAACAGATACGTCCAGCTTATTTGCACAGGGCTTAGTATGCATTATACAGTAACAGAAACAGTTACAGGCTAATAATAATAATTATTACGTAATTATGCTGACATACACCAACAAATAGAAGTTTTTGTAGAAAAAAATCATTCTTTTGTGTTGCACACATTATTTCACTAACTAAGGAAGCTCCAGGAGCAACTTGGATCTCTGGGGCAATCCCTCCTCCCCTGTACTTCAGCTCTCCTTAAGCCCTGAAATGCTCAAGAAAAGAATTAAAGACATAAGCCAGGCAAAAACTTAAACCAGGACAGCTGTTGAAGAAAGATTTTAAGGGGCAGAGAACAGAGTTCATCTCTCCACAGATTTTTTTGTGGGAGTTGATCTCAGTTCTATTTTATTTCTTGCAGATTATATAGAGAATATCCTGTCCCTGAAGTAACTGGCTGTGTGGTTCATTCCCTGCAGCCCAGAGCGTTCGGACATGACCCCAAATCTCAAACCTTTCTGTCTTTATTATTTTTCATCCCATTATCTTCCTACTAACATGATCCCCACCAAGAAATCGAAAATAAGAAACCAGGAAAGAAAACCACCAGACATAGAACAAAACAAAGCAAAAAAAAAGAAGCTCCAAATTCTCACAAGAAAACACAGTAGAGATGATCTTGCTGGATCTGTGCTTTCCTCTTTCCCTGTTGTTTTGTTTTGTATTTTTTTTTTTAGCTGCCTTGTCTGGTTTATAAACACACTAGACCTTTTATTCTGCTTGCACAGAGCACGGAACAATAGGTTTTGTTTGATTCCTAGAGAACTTTGATAGTTGGGGTGATAAAATAGGAACATATAAAACTCCTTCACCGATAATCCTCTGATAAAGAATATTCCCCTGGTTTGATAATCCCAACAATTCAGCCTTTTAGCATTTATTTTTATGCATAAAAATAAAACTATTACAGTTCCATCTCCACATTTGAAAATACAGCAGCTGAATGTTATGCCAAATAGCCAAACCTTTCCCTCCAAAACCTGGGATGTAACCCAGATGCCGAAAGTTCTGGCTTCTCCCTAACAGTTTTTACAGTACAATGATGTACTGGCAGTACAAATATCTGACTTCAGACAGCCTGGGAATGGCATAAACTAATCTTAACTTCACAGAAACATGACAGCATTTTGAAAACTACGTTGATTTTGGTGTTTATGTAATAGCTACCACATATATGGTAACACATACAAAAGCATATATGTCTACATATATAAACAGACCAAAAAAAGCATATGTAGAAAAAAGTGCTAAAGCTCAGATACCCGATACAGATATACAGATATAGAGATATATATAGACATATGTGTACATATGCTTAATGCACTTATACATATGTATAAGTACTCTGCACTGTTTTGTATTTGACTCTATAAACTTTCTGCTTAAACTTGCCATAGAATTGGGCTTTATTTTGCAAAAGAAGCTACTACCATTGTTGGCAAAGGTAATGCTCTCACTGTAAGATGCTGACTTCAGGTTGCAATAGCTGAGTTCAGGAAAATAACAACGGGAGCACAACACCCTGTAATAAAATACTATTTTGACCCCCAACTATGTAGGAATGAATTGTAAACATGCTCTCATCTGTTCAATTTTAAAACAAATGCAAAAATAAATAGACAGATCAATGTGATGGTGGCTCATAAAGAAAATGAAATGTTAAATAGCATGGGTGTACGCTGGTTTTTTTTGGTGACTTGATTCCCTCAAGTAGCAGTGACCTGCTTGTTTAGCTATTTGGTGTAACTTTGCACAAAAAGAATGTTTGTCCTTAAGAAAGATAACCAAACTGTTTCCTCTAATAGCAATTTATTTTTATATAGCTTACACTATAAGCCAAATCTAATCTGACAGCATCTCTAAACCTTCTCTGAAGTACTGAAATACAGATTATAGTTAGAATCCAGGGGGTTGAGAGTATGAAGAAGGTATTAGGATTTTCACTTTTCATCTTTGTTTTAGAATCAGTCTCTTGACAAAGTCTGTGTGAACTCTCTTCAGATGCTTCAACATATTTGTCAGACCAGTGCACAGCAATGCAGAGCATATTAATTCTTGGCACAAGTGTTTTCTCTCCAAGGAACATCAGGGCACCTTCTGTCCTGTAATTAAACTGAACCTGCTCTTGGATCTGTTTATCCGAGCTTGTGCCATCTTCTGACTGACAATCCTGTGGTGATGTACTGCTGCAATGCATCATCTAAGTAGATGCTGTGATGATGCGTGACCCTGCAGGGGTGCAGGTTCGGTTTAATCCAGGCACCAAAGACAGAGCACGAGGCAGCACTCATCCCACCAGCATTTTAGTGCTGCTGTCACCAGGGCACAGAGCAGGGGTGAGGAGGAGTGTGATATAACCATTTACAGTATGAAGATATGTATTTTTTTACATGGGTTTTAATGGCCACGCAAGCAGGCTGGGCAATTTAAGTTTCTCCAGAAAACCTTTATTGGTGTGAGGGTGGGAATAAGTGTTAATGCAGGTAAAACTAGAGGAACTATACACCTTTGTTAGAGATCGATCAGTTTTGGGAAAGGAAAATGTCCATCCCATTCAAGGGAGAGATTTTTTTCCCATATTTTGGGAAAAAGAGAAAGCTACAGATTTTCTTTTGTTTGGACATTTTGCCTCTCAGCATCCCATCTCTCTATTTGAATCCACCACTGGATCCCCAGGATCCAGGGATCTCTTTCTAATTCAAGAACGTAATGTCTTAAACTTTTTTCTGATACACAGTGTGATTGCATCAATAGCCAATGATCCGTTCAACACAATATGTCTTAGAATTTAATTCAGCATTTAGCAAATCAGATCTATTTGAGGAGCAGAATTTAAACACATGATTGGCTTCAGGCCCATGCTTAAGTCAATAAACTTTAATGAGACAAAATTTAATGGCTTTCTTCAATCAGGGAAAAGGTAGTCTGTGCTGACAGCTTACAGCTTTAAGCTTAGACACCAACATTATTTTAAGATTTAAATATTCATTTTAAATACAGCAGTATTTAAATAGGCTTTCAGAACCAATGCATCCTATAATATATGAATATTTACACTTTAAATTATGCAACCAAAAAAAATCAGATGTTTAAAAGGGCTGAAGTAACATTCACATTAATATATTGTGTCCAATCTTGACTAGAATGTAAAAATCCAAACCTGCTGAACTGAAATTTATGATAATAGATTTTAAAACAATTTGGTTACATATTTTTCACCTTCTTTCTCCTTATGCATTTACTACTTTTTTCAGACCAACTTTAGTTTCTTGAGTCCAAGACAACTTGTATTTTTGTAGAATAGGAAAAAGAGTCTTAACCTCTCAGAATATATTCAAATAAGAAATTCACTAGTTTTCAATTTTATTTTTTTTCTGAAAACTGAGTACATTATTAAGACCTGGAAGGACAAATGGACTTTCTGATATTGATTGTTTTTAATGCCTGTTTGGTTTTTTTTTTTTAATCTAATTTTCTCTGCACGTCTTTGTCGTGGATCGACACTAAGAATCAGGTATGGACGCAGGTTTCATTCACACGCCAAGGTCTCGGGCCAACGGGCAAAAGCCTGGCCCCTCGTTTATTCTCACACTTATATACATATGTACAGACAATCAACAATTGGATGAAGAGGTTAAGCCTCTCTAAATTGATAGGATATAAATTCAGTCCCTCAGCTTCCTCCACCGCCGGGGAAGGAATGCCCAACAATTCTAAAAGTACAGCTTAGAAAAGATTCGTTACAAAAACATGGGCATTGTTTATCTTACAACTTATGAGAAAGTTTTTCACTGCTAACGGGAACAAGGCATGCAGTGAAAAACCAGGGCAACACGTCTTCACTCACCAGGAAAAATGCCATACACGTATAGGAAATGCTCTTAATTTGTTTGGGACCTCTGTAAGTTTGGAAAAGATAGAAACTCTTTTTAAATGCAAAACTTAACCTTAGCTATGGCTTTGTGGACGGCATATTGATAGTAAAATTGAATGTCTTATTTATTTTTTAACTGTAATTTTGTTTTTATTACATTCCAGCTCTTTCACAGGTATTCACACTACTTAAACATCCCTTTCCTAAAATTACCTCCTCAAACAGATCTAATGGGACAGCACTCAACTCCTGTCCCTCTCTCCTCGAACTTTGCACTGATATTGCAAAGATGCTCAGGACCCATGGAGACGGCAGCCTTGGCCATCCTCTTCAGAGACACAAAACCCACAGCATCTCCTCTTTCCGCTTCTCTTTAAAGTCTGGTGCAGTGTTGTGGAGCCATACCAAAAACACAGCCCCCTTGAAACAGTGCAGCACCTTTCCCCAGCGCTTCTTGGTATTAAATGAAATGGGGCGTGACATCTGGGGAGGTGGAAAGCTTTGCTGACTGTTTTATCCTTAAAGCACCGAAGGCTTTAAAAAAAGTGTCTTGTTTCGTTTAAACTTGCAAGATGGACATTATTTTTTCTGAAATGTGCTAAAATAAAATCTCCAGCTGAGCTGCAATTTTAGTAATCTATCTGGCCTACTCTTTATGCCCCTTATGCAACTAAGCTTAAGCATCTTGATGAACTTTAATGTTAACCTAAATGCTTAAAGAAAACAATGCATACAGAAAAGCCAGAACCAGAATAAAATCTTTCTGAATGAAGAAAATTTATTTTGCTTTTTCACTCTATATAGTTTACAGGTAAATTACAGGTATATATAGGCTACAAGAAAATAGGGCTTTTCAACATACTGTATGTCTGCAAAAACAATTGCTCACCTTGGGAAAACTCATTACTGGTAAACAATCCCATTTTAAGATCTCTGAGGAGGTAAACTATCTAGAAACAACAGCTAGGTAATAGCTACCTATTTATCTGCTATACTGGAAACATGCTTGCTTGCTTTTTCTTTTTTTTTGCCCAATACACTTTCTCTCTGAGCTTCATAGTTAGGTTAATTAGGAGTTAGACACATTGCGAATTAAAATCTGAAACTGTTTTGAACTTTCAGATTCCCATGGTCCAGGCAAGTTTGTTTATATATGCTCTGTTTCCATCCCTCTAATGTCTTTCAGAGAAGGTTAAGATTTTCCAGTTAGCAATAGAGCATGTAGTTGGACAGTTTCACTGTTCCCTGTTCTGGAATATAATATTTTGCATATGAAGATTTTAGAAATTTCTTGTGTTTTAATTCTGATGACATCTGCTTTCAGTTTGCTGGAATTAGTTTTTTTCTGATCTGTTTTTTCTGATCTATCTCCTGATTTTACAGTGTAACCAAATGCAAGTGTGGAAAAATATTTTTAATTTTTTTTAAAAATAATTTTTGGAACTAAGGCCAATATAGAACACACACATCAAATTATTTCTGTTTTAATGCTCCACTTTTTTAATAATTTAATCAGTAATAATGGTGTATACCTAATTATTATGCTATGGAGAAAAAAAGGTTTTAAAAAAAAGAGGGTCAAACTTAAAGTGTAATTAAAAACACAAGTAAAAAGTCTTTCTTTGCAAGACAAGGAATTTACCAACAGAAGAATAATTCCAAGCTATGGGTAGAGATTTGTCATTCAATTTGATATCTTTTTAAGACATTATTTCTAAGCATACAATTTTAGGTTATTTCTTACCATCATATCCAGTGCCATGTGTATATCTATGTATGACAAATATAAAACTTTTATCCCTGTAGATGATAACCATACTTAACTACCTAAGAACCAAGCAAAAGCAAGAAAAATGAGTACTCATAGTATACAATTTCTCATTTTCTCTAATTTATTTGTGAGCACTGGGTCATTTTGTATTTTGTATTTTAACTCAGGCTTCATTCCTGGGTTATAGTGGCTTTGTAAGAGGCTAGTGATAATCAGTACCTTATTTAAACCCACCCTGTAGCTGCAATTGTAAAGGAACTCTTTTTGTATAAATGTATATACATACTCGAAAAAATAAGAGCTGATCCACATGCTGCAGGCAAGCTTGACATAATTATAAATTGTAGCAGAGCTGAAACTTAGCCCTGGCAAAATGTATTTGTACAGTTCTGTCTAAATACTACACCAAATCCAAGGATTCTCAAAAATACAAATTTACCTTTTTTCCCTCACCATTCCTTCTCTTTTTCAGGCTCAATATTTTCCCCTTCCGTCTTTAAGTGTCTGTGGGAAGAAGAAAAAGACGAACTTTTCAAGTTTATGAAAGTCTTCAAAATAAACTACAAATAATTAATCAGGCACAAATATTGGCACATACATGTGAATAACACAGGGAGAAGTAGAAAAGTACTGGGAAATAAAATGAATCTTTATTTAGAGGATTAAAAGAAGGACATTGTCATCCTTGCCTTAGGAAATATGCTTAGTTCAGCATGTCAGTCATCAGAAGATTCATCAGATTTTGCTTTGGTGTTTGAAATAGGCTAAGTGGTTAAGAAGAATAAGAGCCTGTTTGATTTCTAACGTGTATTTTCCAGGTAGCTCAGGGATCAAAATGGAGCAATCTTCCCTCAGAATTGCAGAGACAACAGGAAAGCTTATCACCCTGTCTCCTTCTACGTGGGGTGCCTCTTTCAAGTAAGATGAAGCTAATCAAAGCCTCGAGCATTTGTGGCAGGAGACAGTGAATTAAACATACAGAAACCTCTAGGTGGTCTTGTCTTTGTAAGCAGAAATGATTTGATGTGTGCCTTTATATTTTAATTGAAATAAAATGCAGAGATACTGCGTGCAGCAAAGAGAAAGATCGCTGTAATGAACTAATCAAATTCTGTGTGGTCTTAGATGCATGTCTAAAATAGATACGTATTAGATAGAGGATTTTTCACTTTTGCTTCTCTCTGTCCTTGCTGTTTAAAATGAGGCTATTTCAGTATCAATAAATAAATGTGTTCCCCAAGGCGTAAGCAATTCTCATTCACCTCCACTACACTGTCTGCTATCACAATGGATTGGCTGACCACACAATTCTGATTTTGAAATCTGAGTTTCAAGAAGTGATATTCAGCTGCTTTGAGTTGTCATAGAAATTGCCTTTCTAAAAGAGATTAGTAGGTTTCAGATTCCTAAACAGTGCTGCAACAGGAGCATTTTGGAAACTATGATGGAGCTATAGGACTCACAATTCACAATTGTTGAATTGGAATGATCACATCATTTATGAAAACACATACCTAGATGTCCTTGACCATTTATGACAGCAGTAATGAGAGCAAACACAGCCAACCTCAATTTAAACATGAATAAATATGAACCCTTCTGACACCAACTGTCCTTCCTTTGACAGTTTCAATATATACTAACTAAAGAAAACATACCACTATTCCAGAACAGATTTCATCTTAAAAAAACAATTGAGCTCTTTATTGTCAGCACAGAAGAGCTAAAGATGCTATAAAATAATAAAACGCTTTTATTTCTTCTGGCATTTCAGCAACTGGAAATAGTATTGAAGCTGGCTGGTTTGGCAGGGCTTGCAACCACACTGTTGATGAATATTGCCAAAGTGGCAATTGTGTTACATACTTACCTACAGTAACCATATATTTAATATAGAGTAAGATTTGTGCTGGCATGTGCATAGTCAGTCAAATTTGTGTTGCATATATAGCCGTCACAGAGGGAGAAGAGACCCCAGAGCCCAGTCCAGCACACCTGGAGTCTGGACCATTGTCTGTGAGGGTCTGCCTTTCTCCATTGGCTCTAAACATGTCACTTAGGGGACTAACCTGTTTTCACAGGCATCTATGGATAGGTGGTTTGAATTGTGTTTTCTTTCACTACAAGCATACACTAAAATAACTGGTTTTACATACCTCTTTTTATCTGCGTTTCCCAGGTCATTTGGAGATCTTGTCCAATTTCACATGGTATATTGCATCGATCTCTGTTAATTAGAGGTAGGCCCCCAGGTCTGTTCGAATATTCATTGACAAGAAATTTTAGGGAGAAATATGCCACTTCAAGTTACCTTTTCCTACTTCTTAATTTCTGCATTGAATTAATCGCTTCAACATTACCTTGAGTGTGGTATCTCTGACAGCATCAAACACTAAAGTTGCTGATGAGGAAATGTCTTACTCAAACCAAACTCCCCCTTTTTTGTCATTGCCCACTGAACTTACAGCCTATGCACTCAGGTACCTAACAGCCTGCCAAAGTTAAGTAGTTCTCCAGAGGCAGATCCCCTTTGAAACTAACCCCATATTTTGACTTGCTTTCCTCTTCCCTTTTCTCCAACATGTGTTTGGTGTCCCATTGGCACAGAGTGAATCTTTTCCTTCACAAGATTGTAGTTTGAGGGAGGAAGAGTTGTAACTCCCATTCTGTCTTTCCTCTAACTGCATATTTAGGTTCTTCTGAAGTGGTAGGCTTGGGTGGCCATTTCCAGAAGTCTGCTGTCCTTCCCTGTGGCCATGCTCATGGGTAGTTTTCATGACAGGGAGTCTGGAGTTTTTAAATCTTTATTTGCTTCTAAACATAATTTTCCGGTGGAAGTTGCACTGGGTCAAGCTTTGGATATCAGTAACAGCTATTAACTTTCCATCACAGCGCCATGCTGACTTCCAGCTTCCACAGGCTCAACCAGCTGCCACTTCCTCCCCACTGTACCATAAGTTCAAGTAATTCTAAATCATAGTTCTGACAGTGGAAACACAAGCAGGCCTGTGATACGCTTTAGTTCTGCTCTCTAAAGAGCTCTGCTGTACAGTTTGCACTGTTAGGTGGTTGCGTGCATAACACATACACAATTCTCTTGTTTACTAATCCTTTTTTACCATCCAATATTGGAGTTTAGATTTCTGGATTATGGAGTTAATTTCTGTCTTCTTCCTCAGATGTAACTAAACTAATTCCCATATTTTTGAATTGATGTTCTTAATAGTTTCTAAAAGACTTGTATGCTCTTAATAGTTTCTAAAAGACTCACCAAACTTTAAAGTTGAGTGGTTTTTTCCTGTGTTTTGGGGGGTTTTTTTCTCGTCTTTTTTTTCTTTTCTTCTGGCAAGGCAAGCATGACTTTGCAATCAGCTTACCATATAATACATTTGCTTCTGAAATAATTGATGTATATCAACTTTATACATAAAACATGACAAAAGCCCATCAGCTATATTTTGCAGTCAGGAGATTAAAAATAAAAAATATTGTTAAAAAGTTGATTGGCAAAAATGTCCTAGTTATTCAACTAGTTTGCATCATTGTCTTTTCAATGACAACTAAGCTCTTTAAAAAGTCTTATTCTGTGTGATAAAAAGTCTCTTTAAAGAGGAGCTTGAATTTACACTTCCAAATTCTGTTTTTGAAGACTTTTAAAATGTTTGCTCATTTGAAACATTGCATCTGATCTAGCAAGACATATAAGCTAAGCAAACAACTGCTAAAATAATATATGTACAGCAGCAAATCAAAATACCATCTTAGCATTGACATTAATTTTTTTTTTACTAAATTCATGAAATAAAGAATGTAGAGTGCAAATAACTTACGAATGTGCATGCGTCTATATATTTAATACCACTGTGATTTACAAATGGTGAGCAGTACTACAGAATTTAACCTGTCAGAATTATTAAGCAAAGACATGAAGGAACATCCTAATGAGTATGAACAGGCATAGTACAATCAATTTCCTAGTTACAGAATTAGTATCAATATGGCAACATCTATAGAAACTGAAAACATACTGTTTTAGAGACCTGTGTTTGTCTTTCACCCAGCTGGTGAATTACATACTTTTGCTTGCGCTTAAACTAATAACCCAAGAAATAATATAAACATATTGCAGAAACCTATCACCTTCATGATATACAAGCAATATCTAAAATGTCTTCTCCTCTGAATCCTAAAGAACTCATTATTCTTATGTGCATCTAGAGGTTAAGTAAAAGTGAATATAAAAGTTGAATCTTACAGGAGTTCTTAAAAATGTGCACGCATTCTTGGAATGATACATACAAGGTGAGACAGCTGAACAAGAACTAGAACTAGTTGGAATATAGTGAGAGTTTTTCTTTGCTTGAGAACTAATGACAGAACTGACTATGAAACCAAAGTGACACTTGGCCAGTTTCTGAAGATAACAGAATGATGATAAACCAACAGATTTGTGGAAAACAAATTTCAGTTTAGGTTCCTGAATATTCAAAATCTGTTCAGACAGTTTAAAAGGATCACAGAAGCATAGAACTAAGCCATATGACTAAGATTACTATTCAGATGCTCCTTGAACTCCACCAGGCTTGCTGCCATATCCATGTTTCTGGGAAGCCTTTTCAAGTGATCACACACCCTCTCAGTGAAAACCCTTTTTTTCTAATGACCAGCCTGAACTTCCCTTGGCACTGCTTCATTCCATTTCCTCATGTCTTACCACTGGTCCCCAGAGGGAGGAAACCAGCCCCTCTACCTCCACTGTTCTCCTTGAGCAAGCTGTTGACTTCGATGTGGGCACCTTGCAGCCTTCTCTTCTCCAAACTGAACAAAGAAAGCAACCTCAGCTGCTCCTCTGGACTTCAAAACCTTGGTCACTCTCCTCTTGACCAACTCTAATACTTTGATATCCTTCTTATACTGAGGTGTCCAAAACTCCACACAATACGGGAAGTGAGGCCACAGTGGTGCAGTGTAGAGCAGAACAATCGTCGCCCTCAAACAGGGCATTCCATGCTTCGTACATCACAGGGCATTGCTTGTTGGACCTTTTGGCTGCCAGGGAACACTGTTGATCCATATACAACTTGCTATCAACCCAAACCCCCAGATCTCTTTCCATAGTGCTGCTCTCCAATTTCTCATACCCCAGTTTGTATGCATAACCAGGATTATCCTGTCCCAGGTGCATAATCTGGCACCTGCTCTTGCTAAAACAAAAATTTTTGAATGATCATCTCTAAATAACATGATCGGCTCAGAGTAGATGGTGGATTTATCTTGATGAGGCTTTGAGGCAAGAAATTTTCCAGAAAAGTATTCTCAGAAGAAACGTGCCCAGCTCTATACTGAGTAATATGGCAACCTTATATACTCAACAGTTTGATGAACTGTTCAAATAGACTAGCAATGAGATTAGTTTATTGGTTTATGATGGACAGTAAGATTTGATTAGAGCTGTGACTCAAACCATGGTTTTTCTGTTCACTGTTCACCCTTAGGTTTGCTCACTGTTTCGCTGCAGTATACTCGTATCATTTAGCAATAATAAATACTGCAAGAGTCCAATTCAGCAGACTCATTTTAGGCAACCACTGTAGCATGAATCAAACGGTACCTTCAGAGTTTCTTAACAAAGATTATAAAAAAATCATAAACATGCAGTTTAGGTCTTTGCATTACAGAAGTCTCTAGAAGTGGTTGTGATGAGAACCTGTTTTTTTTGCTTCTGTTCAGATACTTGGAGAATATCAGAAATTAATTTAAGTTTGTGTCAAATGTTATCACACCCAATTTCAGATGGCAGCAGAAAAAGAAATGCCAGGAATAAAAGGAATATTTTACAATATCAAAATTACATTTTTACTTTACTAGTACTTATACTTTGTTTTGCTTTTCTTTTAATGAGAATGACCAGAAAATAAAGGGAAATATTATTACACGATCCATGATCCTGTGTGTTCTCTTAGCTTGTAGTCACCACACGTTCATTGCAGACACCAAATCCACTTATTAGGTATCGGTACAATTCAAGTATATTCCAATTTCTCTTAATCTGTACTTTCTATGACAGTATTTGTTATTATTATTATTATTATTATTATTATTATTATTATTACTACCTCTGCTGCAACCACTAGGTCATACAATACAATTGTATACAATTTCTGCAGTAATATATAGCACAAAGGGAAGAAGGGAGGAAAGAGTATCCAAGTAAATTGCTTTTCCTTCTCCAGTCTCTTTTTCAGTCTTTTCCTGCTTTAATAGGTATTAACCCCTGAGAGGGGGGTGTTTAGATCTGTCACTCCACCATGCTGCTAGATAGCTAATTAATACTAATGGTGGAGCTGTGAACTCATCAGTCTAAGCTATTAAAATTAAAACATCATGAGCTATCACACCCTGAAAAAGGAATAAAACATGTTTATTATCAATGAGAAAGCCAGAGCTGATCCTCCCTTTCTGATTCCTAAGGAAGAGGGCAGTGTTGGATTTAATTTATCACAAGAAATAGGACTTCCTCATCTGTGCTCTAATCTATGACTGGATCTCCTCTTTCAGCAGCCTGAAGTCCAAAGGAAGTGGTAGAAGAATATCTTTTATTAAAATACAGTTATTATCACAGTGCTAATAATTCTGAGATCTCAAAAAAATAAAAGAAAATTTGTGATCTCTAGATTGACTCTGACACAGGGGCAGCTGAAGCACAGTGGGAGCAGCCTAAGGGAGGACTTTTTTGGTGCTGTTTTTAAAGAAAGCATCTGGATTTTGTCATGGAGCAAAAAAAGCAATGAATTAGGGAAGAACTATTGCTAAAAGTAATCACTTAACTGCTGTTTTCCAGAAAAGGAAATCAAACTAGCTGTTTGGATCTCTTATTTAGTCCAATCTAGAGAGTCTGACAAACGTAGCATGAGTGAAATGTCTCCTGTCCAGTGCTTGTCCCTTTGTCCAACTTAGCAATGGACTCAAAGTTTAAACCCCAGTGATGTCAGTGGAAGTCTTCTTTATTTTAGCCTTTGCATAGGCAGAGTTATGACTGCATTCAAAAGTAGGGCAAGCGCAGAATGTGCATGTTTTGAAAACCCTGAAACTTTCACAGTGACAAATAAACAGCCAGGGATCTGAGTGGGCACACTGAGGGGCCAGGACACACTTATGACAGGGTATTTCTGCCATGAAACATTTCAGGTGTTTAATTCAGGTCATGGAACATGGCGCCACCTGAAAGCTAAGTATATTCACACTGCTGTACTCTGAGAATTGCTATTTATTTGATAAATATCCACAAGGCCCACAGAAATCAAACGACATTTATAAATCCAAACAAGAGGTGATAAAACCACAAAGCTCAGCTTTTAATAAGCAGGATATTCCATCTGGTAGCTCTTCTGGTGGCATTACAGGTGCATGTAGCGGAGGCGTTTATGGATGTGCAATTTTACTGTCCTCAGGATTTCTTCCCAGTGGATACATCTATTGATTCAGAACAGAGCAAACCAACAGAAATTTGCACCAAATAATTTACCAAAAGGGTAACACTGACAGCACTGAAACTGCAGTAACAAAACGAATGGGAAGAAAAATGCACAGGTAGACCTGGACATTATACTCTGTAAGAGCTGTGGCTTTGTTCGATATGCTGCAAATATGTTTTGTATGGACCTATTTCACTGAAATGTAAGCCACATGTTCAAGTTGCATGGCCAGAGGGATCTACAGAGTGCTCAGGTGCTGATACATAGAAGTTTCGGTTGCAACTGGAAACAGTAGTCACATTCTGATGTAGCAGCAAGCATGTCAAAAACTGATGACAGGAAAGAACTTGTAATAAAAGGATACTTGGGGGTAAGGTGCTCCTTTCATTTTGTCTTCACAAAAACTCAAACAGGCATGGATCAGGGGATCAGAGTATCTAAAAAAATATATATGGGAAAAAATAGATATAACTTTTAAAAGAAAACTGAAAAACAATCTGTTTCGCACTGGTTTATTTCATGATACAAAATTGTACTGATTGTGGCTCATTTTAGATACATTTCTTGTGTTAAAATAAGAACAAATCCTAACACCACTTTTCAAACCAAATCTTATGACTACCACAACAGAAATAGAGAACTTTTTCAAATCAGTCTTTTTGAGTGTCTTTATTAAAAAAGACTATTCTGCATAATAAAAACATACTTTGTGTGGTATTGAAGCTATTCACAGAATTGAAAATGAAAAGGAGAAACCTGAATATTGATATATTCTGTATTTTTTTACAATCTTTCAAACGACAAGCGGTAAATTAGATTACTTTTACTTTTAGACATCAAAGAACACAGCGTCTCAGAAAATCTCTGAAAAATGACATTACAAGCACTAGCTATTCTCCACACTCCCAATAGAAGAGCAAGATACAAAATGATGTCACTGCATTGTGAAAGATCCAAGCAACCATAAAACAGGTTCAGAACATACTGGCTGAAGTTCTCCATCACAACTATTTAGTTAATTGTCTCCATCAAGCCCTGATAAGAGACCTTTCCCATCAGCACAGACTAAACCTGTCTCTGAGAAAAGAGACAGATTCTTTTCCAATTTTCACCAGAGCATCTCAAAGCTCTGACCAGAACTAAACTTAGTAGACACAAAAGTTTCAGTGTTTAAGTTAGACTGACAGTTCCCTTAAGTTGGTTAGCAAGTAACTGTGCTCCCTAGTGTTGGCCAAAAATAGCCCAGTTCTGAAAAATGTGTATGTATAAAAATATTTTTATTTTACTTAGATATTCTGCAAGAATTGTTCACAAATTATTACACTTAAAAACAATACCATGATTAAATACTATCATATCAGTCCATTATCCAAAATTATATAACTTCCAGGACAACTTGTGAACATAGAGTGATAAGTCCAAAGTCTACATTTGCATGTACTGCCATATGTATTTCAATAACACCATGCCTTTCAAATGAGCAAGTAAAATATTTATGATATCACTACACTGCATTTTTTTCTAAATTATTTAAATTTATAACATAAGTGAGAAGAAAACCCCTAACAACCTGGTGTAATTAACAATTTAACAAAGTCTGTATTTGGCATTCTTGGCTGAAGTACGTGGTTTACACATAACAGTGAATTTTGTTCAGGATACATGGGAGCTTTCCATCCTATGGTTTGTTTAGTCCTACTCTTTGGTCTTAATTGATCAAATATTGGGACGATTAGCAGTTTTTCTCTGTCAGGTCCCATTCAGAGTTGCTTGAAGTCAAGGGAATGATATCAGCTGAGTTTAGACCAGTCCCTAAATACAGCTAGTGTCTGCATGTGCCCTTTCTTACGGCACACAGAGGAAGGACGTAAGAAAATTACATGGTGCAATTGAAAATGTTACAATTAGTACAAATACTGGAAACACTGCTGACTTTAAGCCTCTAAATTGTTTATAGAACAAAAAAAAAAGGAAATTAATCAGGGAGATATGTCTGAACTTCAATCCCATTCTGGACCTCAGTGATGGCTAATGTACAACCTGGTGTTCGCAGCTGGAACATCAGCTCTCCTGTTTGAAGTTGCGTTTTCCTCACACACCAAGTAGGCAAGATATTTCCTGCTGAATTAACTTCCTGTAGGCTAGATCAAAAACTGTCAGGAGTCCTGGGAAGGCAATTCATAAAGTCTGTCTCCATAAAGGAAATAATCTCTCTGAAGTTTCCTAAGAGCTCTTCAGTTTGTTTAATCTTGTCAACCATGCTTCCTCTTTAGTCAGTGAGGAGATAAATCCCAATCACAATGTGGAAGACGGCAATTAAGAGTTCCTCTCTCCTTGATGGAGAAAAACTTCATTCCAAAGCCAAAAGAGAGGTTTGAAATAATTGTGGTGTCTCTTGAGGGTCTGATCATTTTCTTTTGACTCCAGAGAGTCAAAAGTATTGAGGTGGAAAACGAAAACCTTCTTTGTTAAGATAGAGGAGGAATATACAAAATGTGCCCAGTAGCAAAATCTCCATATCCTAGATCTGACGCTTCTGATTTCTTAAAATATGGTTTCTGCACTCATACAATCACTAATCATACTCTGACTCAACTATCTCCATTGCAAAACATGGCCAAAAAGCTGTTTCACTGAGATTAATGTACCTGGGTACTTAGTTCAAGGTCCATGGAATGAAGTCCATGGGCTCTTGATGAATAATGAAACATGGCTGCAGACCTCATGGCTCAAGTCAAATATGGGATAGCAAACGCTGCTGGTAAACAGAGGTCTGATGATCAAATTTTCCCCCCTGCACTCCTTTCAGCCATGTTTCCTCACTGTATGCCATTTCTAGGCACTCTAAATAGTAACACAGAACCCTCAAAAAAAAAAAGGACCAAAGTTAAATAAAAAATTAGATTCAGCATGTAAGCAAATAATTAAGGTGTAGATGTTTCTCCATGGATTTCTTGTTTTTCTTGCTGAGTTTTGTGGTATTAGCATGCAAAACATGACATTGTCACAAAAAGGTCTGGGAGTGCTGGAAGACAGCCATCTGAACATAAGCCAGCATGTGTCCAGCTAAGCAACTTTTAGAACCATTGGAAAATGACCTCCTCTTTGCATGATTTACTCTTACCTTTCACTTCTCTCTCCATTACTCTGGGCAACCAAATATTGCTACCAGCTCACTAAAGTGCTCAAATAAACTTTTCAAGTTCTGCGTTCTTTACTTCTACGACTACCATGCACAAAAACTTTGGCTTGCAATTACCACAATGCATATCCCATTCACCTAGCCAGGTTAGATAGGTGAGAAGACCATCAAGTAATCTTTATTCTGATCAGGTAAGTTCTGAGAAGAGTTTCTGGTAAATTTTCTCTCGCCGTTTGTTTTTAGGTACTGATTGTGTGTATATGCATGTGTGTGTAGCAGCTTGATGTTTAAATGAATGATAATATTGTACACAAATGAATGATAACTTTGTCTAGGTTTTATTTTTTAGTTAAATTTTATTATAACATCTCAATCTCTGAGTAAGCTCCAATGGATCTGTCATGGTCTATTATGCTCCAAAGTAGCCGTTAGGGCCTATTATGTCAATTATCATACACATCCATGACAGACAGGGGGGTTTTTTGATTCTTTTTTTTAATATTAACATTAAAATAAAGCCAAGAAGGGTCTGGATCACTCATGGCATTTAAATGCAGCAGAAATCCATTCATTTGGAGGTTGCTCACTAAAATCTAATGGGTCAGAGATAGCTGAAGATTTCTGTTCAGTGATGCACATAAAAGAGGCTTAGTGTCTCAAAAAAATCAAGTCTGATGCATGGAAGTTCATGGAAATTCTGAAAATTATCTCAGTGATGACAGAATTAGGTCCTAACTTCAGATTCCAACATTTCATATTGAAGAGGGACAAATACTACTAAGGTTGAAACTAATTTGCTCTCTTCACTGGACGAGTGCAAACATAGTCACAGGTCCAGTGAACTTCTCAAGAATTCTGGTGAAATTTCACAGCCTTCACCATGTTTCTTTTAGTTGCCACACTGCTTTGTACCATGGTTTCTTATGTTTAAAAAAAAAAAAAAAAAAGCAGAATGTGAGAAAAAATACAGAAAGGTGAAAATGATGATAAGAAGTATGGGACTCCTTCTGCATGAGAAGGCTTTAAAAATTATTTTTCACCATTAGCAAGTACAACCAAAATGTGTATGGAAGAGCTCTATAAATCATAAAGTACCTTACAGTGTTCTTTTTCTTGTGAATCATACTTTACACTGTGGAACTTGAACACAAAGCAGGTTGAAAGCACGAAGATTCACAAGGAAACATGCAAATTCAAATCCACTAATCTAGTAATAAGTAATCTGAACACAAGTACAGTTTCAGTATATCCAAAACTGCTTAATGCCAGAAGTCGGAGAAGTATTCTTCAGATCTCTACTACTAGTCTTTTGAAATATAGAGTCATAGAATAGAATAAATTTCAGGTTTGTGACTCATTAAGTTCTTGTAACTGTGCTGGCACAGGTGAGGGAATATTCTCACCTCTAATCTTCCTTTCATGCCAGTGGTTAGCCTGGCTTCCACATCACTATGGAATTACTGAATTACTGAACTCTCCATTATATGAAAAACTAAGGCAAGAAAATGTGAGGAAAGGAAATGCAAGGCAAGGATACATGTCAGTCTTCACAGCTGAGAAACCTGTATCTTTTTGAACTGTCTCTACAAAAAGAAAAAGGAAAAAAGGAAAACCCAAACAATCAATCAAACAGACAAAAAATAACCCCAAAAAATCTTACAGGGCATTATTCATCTCATCCAAAAGCAAACATGTAAAACCGATGAGAGGAAATACCTGAAAGGAAATACATTTCTCATTGATTATAATATTAGCTTGATTTAACTATCAAAGCCAGAATTGGTTCAGCTGGGAGCTTTAAGATGCCCAGGACATTTTCATTAAGCTAAACACACATGATACAATACATGCAGAATATTCATGACCTCTGGCGTGAGTGATGCAGATAAAAAAAACATCTCAAATACACCAATGTATGGACAACTGAATTAACCTTAGAACATCGAAATGGACAGGTTAGGAGCGATATTCAGTCACCTAAACATAGGTTGATAGTGGCCTTTATTTATATTGTGCTATACCAGCCCTGATGCTCAGCTTTGGCACCAGAGTGCATGTCTCCATAACTTCTGTGCCCTACCTGGGTGGCCTGTTTACGCCTTCAATATCTTAGAAGACCTCCAGTGGCACTAAGTTCCCATGCTTAGGCAACTGAATCTTGCCCAAGACGTCAACATTCATACTGGAAATGTCTAAAGTTCGATTAAGTGAATCCAAGCACTAATGATTAAAGACAGGTGAAATAACCCCATGTTTTGAGTCACTGATCATGCATCTCTTACGTCAATCTCCAAGGTTTTACAAAGATAATTCATGTAGCTCTCCTGTCTAGCAGGACAAAATCTTTTCAATGAAATCCTATTCCGTTAACATCAACAGCAAACCTCCCTTAGCTTTTAGTAGGTTGTGCTTTCTCTAGTTGACAGACCAGGTACAAGAAAACAAGCAAAACACCTCAAATGCAGCTTTTCCTCTCCACACACCTAATTTTGGGAAAAAAAACCCTAATATTGTTAGTTAAGCAGGTCACTCATGTTCACTTTTTACTTGTAAATTCACAAGAGAAGCACTATGAATATTTTGTGAGAATTTCATGAAAACTATGCTTCAAAAGAGTCAGATAACAGGGAAATGGAAATTTAAACACCCTATAAAATGATAGATTCATCCTATTAACTGTTTTAGTAAAATTCTCTTTTTTGACAACCACCCTTGCAGAAATCATGTGGTTGATGGTGAAATCATTCTTAAGTCTTATATGCAGGTGAACACAAAGATTGCAACTATACTTGCCTCTTGGCTTAGGAGAAAATGGTTCTTGTCTTTCCCCCACACATCTCTGAGAGTAAAGCATAGTATTGCCCTATGTGTTCCATTTAATGCTGAAAATTTCCTTTCTTTTGCTTGCGTATAGTATAATGCGACAATTATGTGACACACACAAAAAAAAATTATGACAATGCTTGCACTGTATCCAAATGTGAAGAGATCTGCAGTCATTTCAAATGGGAAACCTGCTATTAGCTCACACAATAGATTCCCCAGCTGAAAAGGAGACATAAATTGGAGTGAATCAAGCATTCACCGCCAGCAGATCTGCTGCTTGTGTTCACTGATGAGATGTAAATGTGCTTAGCAAGAGTACAGCATCAGAAGAGGACCATGAAATTATAATATAGTGACTGTAATGAGAATGGGTTAATTTGTAGCATTTCTTATTCTAATTATGGTATTTGACGCTTGGGAACAAAACCATTTTCAGCCATTTTCTTTTCTTGTTACTCTCCCTTATTACAAGAATGAGAAACAAGAGCAATCTGCATGTTTTTCTACTCTGTGAAATACCATAGCATGCTGCACTGTTTTGACCCTTTCAATATTCTGCATAGGCAATTTGAGAGAAGACAGTCCAGTTATGGTCTCAGCAAAGAGCATTTAATGAATCCAGGAAAAGTATAATTTGTATGGAAATAGCCTGAATTATTTTTTTAAGTGCACAAGAATGTAAGGGGGGAAAAATAACAACAACCCAGCAACAAAACCCAAAACCTAGAAAACAGAAACAGCACAGCATTTCTCTCTCTCTAGCACAACAAGTTAATGAGAATTAAAATGTGTATGAACTTATCCTATTCTCAGAGTGATGAGATGCTAGTTTCGTCTTGCAATGTGTAAATTATCTATGCAGACATATTCTCTTTGTAAGGGAGATGTCCATCTTCTGAAAAATATCCTGTTCCACACAATTGAGATATTAATCCATTATTTTGACAGAAAATAAGTATATAGAGGTCAAGATACTTGCCACTAAAACTAGATGGATGTATTTTCAGGACTATTTTGTAACAATGGGTACAAAATTGTATCCACAAAATACACAGAAACATGGAATTTATATTTCAGTGAACAAACTCAAATTCCGATGACACAGAGATGAATGAAATACCTTTTTTTTACAAAAGAGTCTGACATAAGTTTATAAGAGATTAGGTAATTTTGTTTTTAAAATCCTCTTTTAATTTACCTTCCTGCTTGGTAACAGTTATTCGAGGGTTATTGTATTTATGTGCAGATATGCACATTTTGGACAAGTGCAAATTAGCTCCGCTTTTGTGAGTTGCTTCTGGTATTGAGTATCCTGACTTGCCTTTAAAACATAAATATAGAAAATATTGTTGCCCTTAAAACTCACAACTCTGAAAGTGTGAGATGGGTGAGGATAAGTAAAAAGAAAAAGAAAAAGGAAAAAGGAAAAAAAAAAGCAACAGTCCAAAGGTTTTCCTACTGAACTGTCTTCAATGAGGACAAGGAGGACACTTGTACTTTGAAGACTCTATCAAATATGAGAGGGAGAAGTGAGATCAGATTTTTATAGGAGCTTTGTAGGATTTATTAAAACTTCATTTGAGCATTGAAATCATTCAGGCAATTTTTAGGTTCAGACTTGGCACATTGAAACAGCTAAAATGAAGGAATATGTTCACAAAGGTGATTCGAAAGTCATCAATAGCGGGGTTCTCACCAGGGAGTTACGATTGGCGTGCTTTTTTAGCCTGTATTTGAATCATGATGGAGTTTAGATAAAACATCATGCATCTAACTGCTTAGCTAAAGATTGATCTAAAGACATCTGAGCACTTCTGTTCAGGATAGAAGGAACTCTGTGATCCAGAATGGCAGTATAAATCAATTTTAGGCTTCTACAGCAATAATCCAGAGCCCAGGGACCAGACAACTTAATCTTTGTTTGAAAGAAAGATCCCAAATTGCCACAAGTCTGGACTTGGAACTCAGAGATTCTGAATCTTATTTACAAATGTTCATGTCTTATTAATTTTCCCCAAGTAATTACATAACCCTGAGTTTCTTGGATCAAAATGCTAATATATTTTTCAAATGAAATAAATTTAATTTACATAGTAGAAAATTCATAAACCTAGTAAAATTCATAAACCTAGTAGAAAGAGAGAAGAAAGATGCCATTAAACCTGGGTTGTAGACCTACCAGGAAAAGGACACAGAAATACCCTGACTTCAGGGTATCACAGCTAAGTGCATCACATTGGCAGAACACATTTTACCCACATTGATACTAGAGAGATTAGTTTCTCTATGTGTGCTCAGTAAAGGAAGTAGCCCAGAAACATCTAAGAATGAAGTTTGTAGTAAAATAATTATCTGCTAAGAAAAAATCATTGTAAAATATAAGTGCATACACAATAGGCACATCCGTATTGCACACGTGCACATGTAAGTGCACACCACGTTATGAATATCATTATCCTTACATTTCAGTCACTTTTCACTGGGTATTTCTTACAAATAATGCAAAACAAAAACTAAGATATTTTGGCTTTACTAAGCTTTCCTAAGTATATTTAGCTATCTGAGATGCTTGCCTGGCCTCTATCTGTCACTTGCCAAGGGAATAGGTCTCCTGTAGGTCCTATGACTTGGATGTTAACCCAGATGTTTTTAATACACTAAAATACCTCAAATCACAATAGACTCCTGGTTTTTGGCAAGCAGCATGCCAGTTTCTGGGATCAGAATTTGCTGCATATCTCTGCAGCTGTAACTACAGCAGTCATTTTGGCAGGCTTCAGGTACCAAAACGTAAGACAGACAAGGCATCATGCCCAAACTCTAGCGGCTGATCTCCAAAAGGCTGCATATCTTCCATAAGTTCTGTCTCTAACCTGCCAACTCCATTTAGGTGTATTGGCATCTGAGGTGGCAGAATATACCCATGTTTATGTAGCTGAATCCTGCCCTAAGTCTCTATTAATTACAATAGGAGCACAGACATCTAGTTCACATGTACATAATGAGGAGAAAACTTCACTCATTTCCTCTACTACTTCTTATTAATGGTAGCGGTTTGAAGCCAGCAAGATGATGGTGCCAAGACTTTTTTCACATATTTCCTTTTTTCACCTTCCTTTTAACCCACTTTTATTTAGTTGTCTTTAAATTAATGTTGAAGTGAACTTAATACTATTTCTGGTGTCAGTAGGTCAAATCAGGATCTATTTCCATTTATTCCTATTCTTCTCTCACTCTACCATTTCTGCTTTAACCCCCTTTATTCACAAATTGTAATAAAATATGTGAAGAGTACAAAGAAATGGAGCATTATTTTCAATCTGTAGAAGTTTTACAAATATAATTTCATGTCTTTGTTATTAAGTAAATGTCATTAAATGCAAAATAGCCTATCATTCACGTTTATGAATACTTTTCGAATTCAAAAAGGAGTATGGCTTTTATAGAGTGTATATAAACTAAACTAAAACATAAAGCTACTAAAACTGTTTAAACAGTTTCTAATAATAATTTTAAAAAACTCAAAAAATATTATACCATTAAAATGTAATATTATAATATTTATTGAAATATAATACATTAAAATAGTGTTCAGGTTTTGTGAATTTTGTTTTATCATCTTCAGCATAAAAAACCACCTTACAGTGAAATTTTCTACTGTTAGTCATTTCTTCAGAGTGCACTCAGGGTATATCTCCTTTTCTCTGCTTCCATGAATATTAAAGATGAAAACAAAACTCTAAAAGCATATTTGATCTTCAGACCATCTGGTCAGTTCCCATTGTGTCCTCTTTATCTCTGATGATTTTATAGTGGCTTAATGTTTAATTTATGTTCCTTTCTTTTGCAGCTTTGCTCTGTTCTCTCTTTAACAGTCACATGGATACCCATGCTGATGCTTTTTGCACATCCTCACTTTGGTCCTTGGCAAGGAATTCAGTCTTGTATTCTATGTTTGAAACTAAGTATGGAATTGCTCATGCATTTTCATTATAGAACATTTTCCTAAAAAAGGAGGGAAAAAAAAGACTGAAAAGACTTTCACAATATAAAGCCAATTTTTTTTTTTAGAATACAAATCGGAACAGCTACCTTTCAAATACAGAATGACAACAGTGAAACAATAAATGTTTATGACACCTCCTCTCTATTCACATGCATTCTTAGAAGACAGCTCCCTGTTTTCACCCTTGGCTTCAGCTGTTCTTATGAATCCAGGAGTTGCAGCAAGCTCAGTACAGGTCTTTCTAGTCTCAGGAAGACTTCCTGTTACAGCAGAGACTTCTCTGCTGGCTTCCAGCCCCTTTCAGTGCTGTTTGAGTCTCATTGCTGTGCTCTATACTTGCTTTTCATTTTTCCCTTACAAAATCCTCCCATTGAAGCTTTTCCCTTCCAAGCATTCTCAGCAGTCCTAAAGGGAAGGACCAGTTTCATTGTTAGAGATTTTCACACAATCTAGTAACATGTTTTCTTAAGCCTCCACATCATATATATTAGGAATAAATGGATAGTACCCATCATGAAGTAGTCACTTATCTCTTGTTTACTAGCTGTAATCTATCCTGAAAAACAAAAGAAACCCAAGCACTGAGCCCTCCTAGTAAGACCACTGGCACCATATGTTTGGGGCTACATTCTTCTAAAGCATTATTGTTCTGAACGGGCCTAGAGAGAAGGAACCAGAAAGAAGCCATGAGCTGAGTAGCAATGAAGTGGAACAGAGGTGCAGCGCCGTCTTGTTTCACACCTGAAACAGATGCTGTGTCGTTAATAAAGGACATACAACTAATTATGCAGGAGGTAACAAGAAAATATAGAGGATAGTATGAAGACAGTAAAGACCAGTGAGGAGGCTAATTTAGACTTGGAGACTAATCTTCACAGAATAATTCCAAGTAGGGGGTCTCAGTTATGTTATCTTCATCCTTTAGGGAAATCTACAACTCTCCACTTAACACACAGGAAAGTGAAGAAGCTTAAGAGTGACAAAGCTCAATTAAAATATGTGGATCCCCTCCACGGGGGCCTTGTGAATTCAAAGAACTAAAACCTCTTACATTTAAACCAGATTCTATCCTTGTTTTCAATCCTTTGAAAGAAAAGAAGAATGTGGTTATCTCTACATTTTCAATTACTTGGTTAGAGGCTCATAAGTGCAAACACATAGGAGCACAGAGAAGCAATATCTGGCATCAGAACCCAGATAGGCTGATCAGAGAAAGAAGCCCCAACCCCACTCCTCCCAGAGCTGCCATAGGAGAGCACCAGCCCCATGGGCACCAGGTGAGCCACATCAAGATCTGTCAATGGGAAATGCTCTTTGCCTTACCTCAAAGCAAGGCGTCAGTGCCTAGGGATATGGGACTTATTTGGGATGCTGGGGAAGATTACCTTGGGATTATATAATCATAGGATGTTTAGGGGAAGAACCAAAGGTGCAATAAGAGACAGGTTGGCATGTTGTTTGGCCATGGCCTGGGAGTGATCAGTGTAGTCTGTCCTGTCATCTTACCAAATTGCCTGTCTAATTATTTTCCTGGGTGAGGACTCCCTTATTTTGTGTGCATGTGTGTGTCTGGATATCTGAATGCCAGAAACTGGTGTGGGAACACAGATTATAAGGGACTATATGACTAATTGTCAGCACCTAGGGTGCCTGCATATTGTGTGACTATATGTGTCAGTGTGATTGCTTGCAAATAACATGGCAGAGTATGAGTAGGATAAGAGACTTGGCAGCCAGGTATCAAAGCAGAGAGAAGCATGACCCAGATACTGGATAGACCAGAAAGTTTTAAAATTGACAGCTGGAGAGACCAGAGATGTTCAAATCATCTACTAGAGTGACCATGAGGTCTAAGGCTTGACTTAGTGACATGTTTACATGTGTATGGCTATATTGGAGACAAGAGGGTCCCAAGGATCTACTGGGTAGATTGAGTCTTTAAGGTCATTTGCTAGAGGGACTGGGTCAACAGTGTGTGTGTGTTCATGAATGTGTGTGTACTTGTGCACAAAAATGTGGGTGTGCACACAAATGTATGTGTGAGGGGTTCTGAACTGTGAGGAACTGAAAGGGCATTGCTGGCTTTGGGAGTGCCAGCAAATTGGGGAAATAAGGTTCTAGGGCCAATTCCTGGCCTTAAGGCCAGGAGGGTAAGTCCATGATGCTGGGAAGATCAGCTTTGTACATCTGCACACTATTTTCCACTAACAGACCTTTACCCTGAACTGGCAAAAGGGGGGACAGAATTAGGCAACTGTTTGTGCTATCTGTGTTTCCATCTTTCTGCCTATCCTGTTCTGTATGGATTTCAGTGAGTATTGCAAATGCTTCTGTGTGTGCCTTTGGGGAATGCATGCTTAGCCTTGCCACTGGCTGAGCTCAGAAACAGAGATGTGTAGGACCTTTCTCTCGATCATGCAACCAGATTCAGCAAAACTTTAACAGTAATACCATAGAATCATTTAGGTCGGAGAAGACCTTTAAGGTCATTGAGACCAATTATATTCACTAACACTTTCACCCTTTATAAGTTTGATTTTGTAAACTCATCATTGTTAAGGTAATTTTTATGCATTTTTGGTATGGATGTTTTATATTAATAGGCCATATCTGGCTTTTATATTGCTAGAGTTCTTGGTTCTTACATGTGAACAGTAAAAGCTACTCATAATTTCAACTAAAGGATGGAAAATCATACGACAGAAACCACGTGGCTAATGTGAGAAAATTATAAAAGCTTTGGTAGTTGTCTCAGTGTCATTCACAGTTCTGTAGAGAAGCTGCTATAGCTCAATTAAAATTTATATGTGAATACATATGTATATTTATCTATATGTGTGTATATTGGGACAGTGATCCCTGAAGTAAAGCAAATTTATTTATCATCCAGAGGAAGAATTGCATATCTGTGTGTAAAAAGGACCATTTCAGATGATGGTTACAAAAATGTACTCCTGGAGGATTATTCATCAAGAAGTTTTTTTTTTACACTCAGTACATAAAATCTGCAAGCCTTAGATAAAATTGTCAGAATAATTAGGTTCTTTTTACCTCATCAGCGAATGAAATGTAGTGATTCCAAAGTAATACTTCTGGAGAAGGCACCAAAGGGGCTGAGGCTGATTCACAGAAGCTAATAAGATAGCACACACCCCACCCAAGCAAGCAAAAGCTAATCATAAAAATAACTTTAATGGGTAATTTCTGTGCTTCAGAATACAGATGAGTACTAGACACAGAGTGAAGACATGCTTTTTGACTTCAGACAGAATTAAAGTCTTGCTCTTGGTTGGGCAGCACTGTCTCTGATTAGTCCGTGAAAATAAGGATTTGGATGTGATAGACACAATTTATGGCATCCATCTTGACTTCTGATGCTTCTTTGGTAAATCTCCATGTTTACAGACTTCTTCAGTTGTTAGAGTTTTTAAGTATTAGTTATTCAGGGAATAATTGTAAAAAGCCATGGGACCTAACAGCAATATTTGCACGCCAAACTATCAACAAGGGAAAGGAGAGAGCTCATCAAACTGACAGATATGCATCCACTCTGAATCAAATGTTAGAAAAAAGGTTTGGCATACATGTTTTTTAGTCTACTTGCAAGAGAAGCGGACAACTGAATACAGCAAAATTAATCTGTTTGTGTATATGGGCAATCTCACAGATAGACATGTTTCCTTATGTAGAAGATTATACGTAAATATTAATTCTATGCAGTAATTGTATTAAGAGGTAGCAATAGTGTTGTAAATCCCTCTTTTAACAGAAGCAGCAGAGTCAGGCTAAATCAAGCTCTACTGCCATACTAACGTGTGCAAAATATATGTGCTGTCATATAATCATAGATTCATTTAGGTTGGAAGAGACCTTTAAGATCATCACGTCCAACCGTTCACTGAGCACTGCCAAAATCATCACTAAACGGTGTCACTCTGATCCGTATCTACACACCTTTAAAATAATTCCCGAGATGGTGACTTGACCAATTCCTTGGGCAGCTTGTTCCAGTACTATTTTGTTGAAGAAATTTCTCTCAATATCAACCCTAAACTGCCCCTCACCACACCTGACACCGTTTCCTGTTGCTTGCTATTTGGGAGAAGAGAGCAATCCCTACCTCTCTACAGCCTCCTTTCAGGCAGTTGTAGAGAGCCATAAAGTCCACCTTGAACCTCCTGCTCTCCAGACTGAACATTCCCAGCTCCCTCAGCCGCACCTCATGAGCCTTGTGCTCCAGACCCTTCATCAGCTTTGTTGTCCTCTGGACACACTCCAGCATCTTGATGTCTTTCTTGTAGTGAGGGGCCCAAAATTTGTAGCCTCAGCTCAGCCTAATACACACATCGAACATGATTTCCAAGAGCAGAACTCACTGCTATTTTCAAATTCAGTTGTGGAACTACAGGGTAGCCAGCCTGAACTTCAGGCTCAAATCCAGCACCAAAAAAAACCCCATCAAAAGCTGTTTTTGAAAGGTTAATCTATAGCATCATATGGAGGTGAATGGATTCCACTCTAGCAGCTCTTGGATTGAGAACTGGAAGTTCCTTTCACATGACCTCTCCATGTTCACAGCAGCAATACAGTTGAAAATTTTTATTGTGCTGTGTTTTGGCTTTGTGCAACTGCCTGACCTTTTCCTTGGTCAGGCAGTCCTGCTGCTCAGTCAACACATGAAGCCCTTTGCCTGTCCCAGGCTGGCAACGTTTATTGGATCGTATTAAGCTCTGATCTGTGTCTTAAAGTAATTAGCACAACTTTGGTTGGAAAACCTCCATTTTCATTTCATTAAAAACTCAAGAAACTGGGAGCTGAAAGGAAATGAAAACATAAAAGCAGAAAGGGAATTTTGGAATCTGTTGACTTTGCTGCAAACCTGAAGAAAGCCAAATGCTTCATCCAGCCTTAATAATGAGGCTTAGACTGGCCCCAATAGCAGTCTTTGTACCACCTATTGCAAAAGCTTCATTTATGTTCTATGTAAAAAGTCCAATGAAGCATAAAAAGCATGTAATTTGTGTAGAGAATGAGAGTTATGCAATTTTTGCTGGCATAAACAATGCAATAACTGCTCAGAAATAGCCTTTTGCATTCATGAATGGGGTCCATTATCTGCTCTGTCTCTCTTTTTTTCTCTTTTCAAGTTGGGGCATAGTAATAAAAGAAAGGCATCTTTGCCTCAGAGCTCTGGTTTTCAAACAGCGAGTGGATAACAACATATGACAGCTCATTTTCGTCATCTGATTAAGGAGCAGACATGTTTTACAGACACTTACTGAGTTGCCAGCCAATTAAACATTTCAATACATTTATATGTATTTAATTGGACTACCTTTGCAAATAGGGCTTTTCTGGAGTTATCAAGCAACTTAGACACTGTAAGGCAGTAGATAAGAATTACTGAACTATTATTATTGTTATTATTATTACTCTCATCACTATTATTAGTGGGGAGAGTCAGGGTAAATGCATAGTGAAGTGTTTTCAAGGTACTTTCCTAGCAGAGCGTGTGTCCTATTTAATCACTTGTCTGTAAATAAAGAGCTATTAATTATGTCCTTAATAATTTTCTCAGTGTTTTTGTTGGTTGCATTTTTGGGGAGAAGAATTTACACAAAGGGTACTGACAGGGCTGCTAAGGGCCCAGCAGATGACATAATACATTTGGATTTTCAGAAAGCCTTTTGTAACATTCCACATGACATATTCCTGCTTAAGCTCCAGGATGATGTAAAGATTCAGGGCAGGACATGGGCAGATACAGAACAGGTTGAAAAATAGCAAAGCAGTGACTATAGATAGTTCCTGTGAAAGAAGCTATGTCAAATCAGAAAAAGTGTTTTTTCAGGTCCACAGGGGCTAGTGCTGCATGTTATGTGCTTTAATTTAGAAAGATGATCTACGAACATAAAGAACAACTGCAGTACAGCAGCATTTTCTGAGGACAGCAAAATGAAAGATGATGAATGAAGGCCATGCAGACAACTAAACTTAAAAGGGAGTTAGATTTGATTTGTAAATAGGTGGTCACAGACGGAATTATATGTAATATTGATGAATACGAAGTAATATAACTTTAGTGCTGCAAACCCCACTATATTCTAATGTAGAACTAATGGGATTAAACTCTAAGGAAAACTGAGAAAAGGAAACCAAACCAACCAAAAACAAACAAGCAAAAAATCTCCCCAACACTTTTCAGGATAAACAGGAGTATTTCATGCTACCCTTTCTAAGAGCATATATTTAGTCTTTTTTTTTTGAAGCAATAACAATAATAATACTTGTCACATCTAAATGGATTTAATCAAATAAATTACCTTGCACAAATCCTCCAAGATATTGGTCATTACAGGAATTCAGTCAGCAAGGTATGCAGCAACAGCTGCGGCAATTACGGCAAGCTCTGTGGCAATACACCTGAAGGAGATAAGGAGGGGGTTCCTGGGAGTCAGGGAACTGCAGAATAAGAGCAGAGAGACCTGTCAGGACCTGGAAGCTCTCGTAAGCAACCACAGACAAACAGGATGTGCAGAAGGGCATGCCACGTTTTTTTGCGCGGCACTTTGTGCAGCAGTTTGTGTAGGAGAGCACAGCCACCCCTCCAGGCAACAAAGGTTTCCACACAGTCAATTGCCATTGCTACCAGGTGCGTTGTGATACAGAAGGTGGATGGAGTATTCTATAAACATTTACCTGATATTTCACAATTGCTAGCCCTTGTTCTTGTGGAAGACTTGACTGATGTCTACTGGAAACTCAACACAGTGGAGAAGAGGCAACGTAGGAGGTCGCTTCAGAGTGTGGAAGTGAACTCCCTGACACAGCTGGTAAGTGAGCCTACCAGGAGTGGTACCCCGTGAGACCCGCTGTTTAAGAACAGAGACAGCCCGCTGGTGGGAGATATGGTGGTCAGAGGCCATTGTGGACACAGTGACCTTGAAATGATTGGTGGAGTAAGGAATGGGATCAACAAAACCTCTAGCTTGGGCTTCCGGAGGGTGGATTTTGGCCAGTTCATTTGGCCAGGACATTGATGCAGAGAGTCCCTTGGGAAAGAGTCCTTAATAACAAAGGGGTTGAGGAATGCTAGACATACTTCAAGAATGAAATCTTTAAGTCACAGGAGCAGGCCGCCCCATGTGCCAAGAGGTGAGCTGGCAGGGAAGAAGACTGGCCTGGCTAAAGAGAGAGTTTTTGCTTGAACTCAGGACAAAAAGAGAGAGTTTATGACCTTTGGAAGAAGAGGCAGGCAACTCAGGAAGGGTACAAGAATGTCGTTAAGTCACAGAAAAAATTAGAAAGATGAAAGCTCAGATAGAACTCATCCTGGACACTGATGTGAAAAATATTAAGTGTTTTTATAAATACATAAACAACTAAAGGAGGGCCAAGGAAAATCTCCATGCTTTTTTGGATGTGAGGAAGGGGGAAACATTGTCACCAAGGATGAGGAAAAGACTGAGGTACTTAATGCCTTCTTTGCCTCAGCCTTTATCAGAAGGACAGGTAACTTCAGGACAACCAGCCCCCTGAGCTGGTAGACAGAGATGGGGTGCAGAATAAGCTCCCTGCAATCCAGGGGGAAGTAGTTAGTGACCTGCTCTGTACATGCACACTCACAAGTCTATGTGGCCTGCACAGGATTCACCGAAGAGTACTGAAGGAGCTAATAGAAGAGCCTCTCCATCATTTATCATCAGTCCTGGTTTCCTGGGGAGGTCCCAGATGACTGCAGGTTGGCCAGTGTGACACCCATCTACCAGAAGGGTCAGAAGGAGGATCTGGGGAACTACAGGTGTGTCAGCCTGACCTTGTTGCTGGGGAAGGTTGTGGTACAGACTATCATGAGTGCGTATAGCACATACAAGACAACCAGGGGATCAGGTCCAGCCAGCATGGGTTTAGGAAAGGCAGGTCCTGCTTGACCAACCTGATCTCTTTTCATGACCGAGTTGCCCTGCCTAGTGGATGAGGGGAGGCTGTGGGTGTAGTCTTCCTGGATTTCAGTAAAGCACTCTCTGCCAAAGCATTCTCCTGAAGATGTCAGCAACCCAGGACTTGGACAGGTGCACTTTTCTCTGAGTTAAGAACTGGCTGATTGGCTGTGCACAGAGAATGGGAGTGAATGTGCTGTGTCCAGTTGGCAGCTGGTCACTAGTGGTGTTCCCCAGAGTTCAGAGTTGGTCCCAGTCCTGTTTAACATTTTTATTGAAGATCTGGATAGAGAGCTGATAGAGTCACCATCCCTGGGAGCCTTCCAAAATTGACTGGCACTTAGTGCTTTGGTTCAGCTGACATGGTGGTTTTTGCTTAGAGGTTGGACTCGTTGATTTTGGAGGTCTTTTCCAACCTTATTTTTTCTCTGATTCATACTCCCAAAAGTCACCTATTCCTTGAAAGAAAGAAGGAAGGAGATGTTATGAGGCACAACATTTTCAGTGGAAGTCATTATTTTGGGATCTCATGGATAAATTTATAACACCTTTGTAACTGTTGCTCATATCATCATTTCTGTTTAACAATCACATTTGGGGTAAACATCACCTCTTCACTGATCATTGACATGATCAATAATAAACAGTTTCATTGTGCTCTTTCTTTTTTCTCCTCTTCATTAAACAATCTATTTTCCTTTCATTTAAAGGGGAAAAAACTGAGCAAAATATGAGAGGAATTTTCTATAGAAGACCTTGCTATTGATAATGCTGTGTGACATTAAAAAACTCCTCATGACAGCACATGGCACAAATCTGCTCCTTTGAAAACAGGAAAACTTTCAGATTTATATTTCAAATAAGTGATATTGACAGAGGGGGCAGGAAGTATTTGCAGTGTCTAATATTAAGTCTCCCAATTCAGTTTCTAAACTTTTATTTAGTCAATAGAGAGATGTAGACTCTTTTTAGTAGGTGCAAATTGCACTGTGAAACAACCTGCATTGTTGGCTCAGGGATCTACAATAGATGTTTCAAGTTTAACACTGTAAATGCACAGTACAGGGCACGTGACATCAGGAATTTCAATGTTTTTATATGATTTGTCTTTTCTGCAGGATTTCTAATGATTGCCAAGTACTACAGTATTCCTGTAGTTCAGGAACAAAAATCGCAAGCCTATTCACAATACCCTTTGTATAAATTCTGAGCTTTAAAAAAATTTTTGCTTCCTGAAGGGAACAGCTTTGCTTCTTAGGAAGCCTGACAGCAAAATATGTCAGAAACAGGAATATACAGACGTACTGTCCTAATCTGGTTTGAGTCTAATACTTTAAGATTCTGCTACTGTCTCTGTTAGCTGGATAGTAAGTAGTAGTAATGAGTTTATGCTGTTTAATTTTTAAAATATGCTTTCTTCTGTCGTACTGAAGTTTTTAAATTAAGGCATTTGTGCTTTACAACGGCTGGCTCCTTCCTGAAAAACTGATGTCTGCAGAGCCACAGAGAGCAACCTAAACTCAGGAATACAAAGGAGATTACAGTAAACCTAGGAACTATAGGCTTTAAAGGACTACTGACTAAACACTGCTTTTCAACAAAAGTGATGCTATGACCTAGACCCTCTCAAAAGGAAACATAAGGAGATGTGGAACCCAAATATGATGGTGCTGAGGCTTGTCAGCATATTATTAGCTTGTGATCTGTGACAACGTAATTGTCATTGATGACTCATTCCAAAGGGAGAGAAGTGGTCCACAGGCAGAGTGATAATGGCAAGCTTGGCCCTAGGCCTTTTAACCTCTGAACTGGCTCTCCCATCTAACATAAACTCAGTCAAAAACATCAACAACTCAGGAAACGAAAAATTTGAAGGATTTTATGAATTACGCTTTTTTCTCTTTAAGTGAATGTGCATGCGCACACACACATACTCCTTCGGGAAGATTTGGGAAATAGGAACAGCAGAAACCTCTGAAGTTTGAGGCTGCCTCTTCATAATTACCTTGGTATTTTGCTTTTCATTCAAACCAGAGAGGAATGTACCTAACTGAAAAGGACATGTGGAGAAACAGAAGAAATACAGTCCACATTTCCTATTGTTAAATTTACAACAGCAATTGTTTGAAGCTTTCTGTATAGCTGAAGCATGTGTTGTCAAGCTCTCAGCATCCATATTGTGTTTGTTTCAGGAGATTTTCTTCAGAATGGCTCTAGTTTGTTCCCACGAACTGAAGAGTACAATAGGTGGGTGTATAATCCAGTTTAATTTTATCATTCATGTTCTGTAGATTGCCCAAGTATGGGATCCAAGACTCATTCTGAACATAATATCAGTGTTCCACTTCAACAATTAATCTGTAACTCAAATCAAAACTTCGATGGCAATCTATAACCCTTAGAGAATATCCCTCATTGCAGGCTTTAGGAGCAGTGAAAAATGATACGTCTCTTCAGGTTCGAAGTTTTCCCGTTTGATTTTGACCTTCAAAATTATAATTGTTTTCATGTTTTGTTTTGTCTTTCTCATAGGAGATGCAAGAGAGAAAAACCCTTGAAAGCAGAATATTTCAAGATTCAGGCACAAGCTTTTATTTGTACTTTCAGGGTTTTTTCCTTAATTTTTTTTTTTTTTTAACTTGTCATCTCAGGGCAAAAATTACTTCTTGTTCTCACAATCATTTTTTTCTTGTTTCAGTGTCTCTCAGTGGGCAGAGAAGTATTTCCTGTGCAGCTGTGATTAGAAGTTCACTTGTCATTATATTGTGGCACATTGGTATTACAACACTGTGCTGGTTAAGTTCCTCTCCCCAGGCTAGTCTGTAATTTACATACAGAGGAGACAGCAGTCTAAGATTCAGTTGCCTGAACACAGGTGATTCGTTTAGCTACCTGGGTGCCAGCTGCTGCCTCTGAATGCTGTTGCCCTCCCACATGGAGGAAGTCCCTTATCATTTTCAGCCATGTAATGTGTTGAACACCCCATGGCACCAATATAGGCATTAGATCACAATTAATGATGTCCATATAGGCCGCTAAAATCTGTCTTAGCACTGAAGAGGAGTGGTGTGTGAATCAAAAACTACTCAAAATGTACCCACAGATTTTCAAGTCCTGCACAAGCTTCTTGGCATGTTATTGGCTGACATTTGGCCAGTATCTCTCTGAACAAAATTAGCTGGTGGGAGTAGTAGGGGTTGTGAGAGAGTCTGAGGAGATGTAATACATGTTTGTCATGCACTGAATGCTGACATACACGCTATTTTCTTTCCTTTGTGGAAATTAGCCAGAGAAATATTGTTGTTATCTTTTATAGACAACCATAAAGAAGAGAAAAGAAAAGAAAAGAAAAGAAAAGAAAAGAAAAAGAAAAGAGAAAAAGAGAAAGAAAGAAAGATTAATTTATGTTTTTGTCTACATACAAAAGTTTCCTGTAGCTACAGGATAAGTTACAAATTTCTCAATAGACATTCAAGAGACAGAAATTAAATTAGAATTGATTCCTTATATATCACTTTGACATACTTTCCATTTCCAAAAAGTACTAGAGACAATGGATTAACACTTGAAATACTTATCAAGTAAGTTTTGTTGCCTTAAACACAGTAATTAATTTAATGTCTGAATTCTTGTTTTCCAGAAAGATTTTGAATGTTTCATTATTTTCTTCATTGAAAAAAAAAAAAA
>VZRR01014165.1:1393316-1445971 GCA_013398015.1 Oreocharis arfaki | reverse complement strand
AAAAAAAAAAAAAAAACAGAAAAAACAAAACATCAGCACAGGGCATATCTATTAAGATCAGTAATGTCTTTTTACGGACTAACACACTCAGGAAAATACCTACTCTGATATGTGTGACAACACTGCTGACAACAGCAGCCATCATACCGGGATACAGCATTTGTTTTATCCATTTTCCTTAGAGTGTGGTGGTGGGGGGGGGCCTCTGCATATTTGAGATAGTTGTTTTAATTTGTGCAGGAAGAAACAAGATCAAGTTCTAGACCACTTCACACACAGACCATTATTTGGATACGTCACCGGTACAACAGACTCAACTTGGGGGAATTAAATTTTTGCCAAATTAATTAAAAAAAAAAAAAAAACAAATGAAAAAGCAGGAAACATCTCCTTCCCACCATTCAGGAAAAATGGGTAAACAAAAATTTAGGCTAAACACCTCTCTTTTCTCCTTCACAAGCTTAGCTTCACTCCTTATGCTTTGCATACCCCCTGCCTGCTATCCACTCTCCTTGCCATCACACAGGCTTTCTCAGTCCCTTTGGTGAGGTGATGGGTGTTGCAGGATGTTGGGAGCAGGATACAACAGTTTCTTTCTGCCATGCTTTGCTCTCATTCCTTTGTCTTCTGCTGCTCCTTCCTTCTTACTCGTTTCCTGTGCACAAGTATGAGTCCTCCATGGGCTGCAGTCCTTCTGGAGAAGTACCTGCTCTGGTGCAGATTATCCACAGGTCACAGGCTCTTTCTGGGTCTTACCTGCTCTGCCATGCAGCATCACCCACAGCTTTGGGCTTTTTGTTCCTTTTTTATTCTCAGGATTTTGCCCTTAAGTTTCTGCCACCAGCTGTACTGACCAGGTCAGCCATGGCCGGTGGTGAGTCTGTCACGGAGCTGGTCGGAACGGTCTGAAACTGGCTGTGTCTGTTGCAAGGCACCTGCTGGTCTTATTTCATAAAGGCTGCTCCTGCAGTCCCCTCCCCACTGCCTAAACCTTGCCATTTATACCAAATACAGGATACTGCTAGCCTACAATGGCTTTTGAGACTGAACATCCCACTCTAAATTGGAAAATACTTAATTAGGAAGCTGTTCATTTTTGAGATCTTAACTGCTGATGAAGCAAGCTAACAAATTAATATCGAATGAAGACAGCCTTAAAGGAGGGATGTATTAAATGGAGGCAAACATCAGTGCGGTACTTTCAAAGGTTAAAGCTAATGTTTCCAGAGCCTTTGAAGAACAGCAATGCCTTTAGAAATGGACGTGCCATCTGGAGTTCAGCCAGTGTCAAATTGGTTCATTATAACAGCATGGTGGATCAAAGTGCTGAATGCTTACCCCTTCACACTGAACAGATCACAACTGAACAGTCTGTCATACAGGTGCACCGACACTGGAGGGATGGAAACACTTAACCCTTCTGGTTACTGGGTCATGAACTACTCTTGCAAAGTTGCCAAGAAAGAACATTTTGGATCAATTTTTAAGACAATTTATTTTTTCTCCTGAAATCACAGGCAGTCTGGCTTGATGCTTCTCTGCAATTAAAAAGATTATTTGGAGTCTTTCAATGTTTCACCTCTTTGCAAGCCAGGCTCAGTCATTCTCAAAGAAGTGGCTTGCTCTTATCAAAGTTAAATAAGAAAAAAACTTTTGAACTTCCGTTGTATCAGAATCATGCAATTTGCCTTCTGACAGCTAGAATGCATCCTTCTGTCTTGGAATCTACTTGTAACATTTTTTTTTCAGGCTTGCTGCCAATCTCATATACATCTGTCTCAGTTTTAAAACATTCTTTAGGGTATCTAAAAGTTTTTTTTTTTTTCCCCAAAAAATGATGCAGTGCAGAAATCCAGGCAGGCTACTTGGCTGGTTCGGTCTATCAGTTCTGCTTTGAAGTTTGACCTATGCTGTATTTTTCTCTGTAGTTCCTAGATAGGTTTCTCAGGAATTATGTACCCAAAAAGACAGAACTTACACTGTTCAGATTTAAACTTGTCTTTAGATAAAATAAAAGTCACTCAAAGAAAACTCTGTTCTGCGTTTGACTGCAGAACCATTTGTGAGGATCCTCCCTTTCCCTTAGAACATGTCAGGCAAAACTAAGAATCAAAGGATTCATTGCTTCTTGCTAGAAACAATCAAAAATTGGTAATCTAAGCAAGAAAAACTCAGGGTTAAACAAGAAATCCTACTGATATAAAAAACAACTTTTAAGCCTTTTTCTTCTCCAATTTCCCTGAAAAAACATACACACATTTGAAAAGTGATGTACAAGCTGAAACATTTAGTTTGGGGCATAGAAAGACACCTGTATTTTTTGACTCAGCTCCAAAAAATGAGCACCCTAATTTCATTCTTGGTTGAATGGACAAGGTTAATCCAGCTGAAAGTGGGACTGGAATACAACTTTTTGGCTCTCAAAGTTTATGCTGTATTTGTCTCAATATCAGTTACTTATGGTCAGTACATTTTTAGCTAACAGAGGCAATTAACAGTAGTAGTCAAAATGACTTAATAGGCACTTTTAGTATGAAATTAATTTAATCCTAAATTCGATGCCCCCAGATCAGTGAGATTACTCAGGGCTTTAAAAATTTGAGCCCATTTGTAGTAAAAGGGGTCTTCCAAGAGATTTTCAGTTTAGTTTTCTGTGTTTAGGTGAGATGAATTGCACCTGATGTGCCTCTGAACAAATTAGAGGTTGATAGCTGTTAATCGAAGCTAAGGTTAATATTAGGCTAAGATGAACATCTTCAATCAGAAAAGGAAAATAGAACTCTTATAGGATCGTGGGTTGTTTGACTGAATGCAGTAAGGAAGGAAACATTTTCCTTCTCCCGCTGTGTTTTATTTGCATTATCCCTTCTTCTGTATCCTAAGGACTTGGTCTCTGAAAATCAGATGGTAAAAACACAGCAGATTTGATTTAATCATTACTATAGTTGTCTCACTGTTCAGTCTTTACCTTTGTCAAAGTTGCAGTTAGTTTAAAAAGTAGAAAAAACAAAACCCAAAAACCCCAAAGACTGCCTAGGGATGGTGGTATAAGAAGAAAACATACAGATTTAACCAATAAAAGGTAGTCTAGTTCCTAAATGTTTTTAAAAGCCCCACAAATTAAAAACAAAGCAAACAAAAAAAATAACCCCTCTAATTTCTCTCTGTGTGTACCTCTGTGCAGTGTACAGGCACTTCAGAGAGGTGTCCAGCTCTTTTTATTTCCCAAAAAAAATATAGCAGAACTTGCCTATAATGCTTTTTCTGTAAGGGAACGCCCATGGGAATCTACTTCCCATAATTACCTGTAAGGTACTTCTCTATCTGTGTCAAACACTTCGGGTGGACACCTTGCTGCCCTGTTTTGCAGCCTCTGAGGTCTTTCTTTTCCATATCACTCTACACACTGTATGTGCTTGTTATTCCTCCCTGCACCTTTGTATCTGCATGTTATTGAAAATAAAAATTAATGTATAGAAAGAGGTCAGCAAACAATATGTATATAATGTTGTATTTTGTCTGCTTTCAGTAAAGGAAAAAAAACAATCATCTGTAACTTACATGCCTGTATGAATGCTGGTTATTAATTGAAAAAAAAAAGTCAATATTCTGCGAAAAGAGCATGGATCTGCAAGACTTGAAAAAGACAATGAATGTAGTTCATCTATATATGACTCCTTGTAATGCAGTTTTTAGAAAGGCATGAAATCAGTTGTCCCAGAAAAATTTTGTAATATATGGTAATTTGTTTCTTCCAAAAAAAAGAGAAAAACTCTAAGGCCAGACCAGAGTTTGATTCTACCGATTTTAGTTAGCTTTCATGCAGAAGCATGTAAACCTTAGCTGCACTGGAAGCCATGTTTTGTTACAGGCTAGTTAGAGCTAACTCATAAAATAACAATTAGTATCATCTTACACATACAACTGATAACAAATACATTTGAGCATACAATTCATGCATAGCTAAAGATACAATTTAATTTTACCATCAGATTGTATCACGGGGTTTTAAATGACTATTTGTTATAAAGCATCATATAAATATTTAACCAGAAAGATCTATGCAGGTATTTTAGTTGTTTTTCTGAAACCATGTAATGAAACTGGACTTTCACGACATAGACAAGACTACTGCAAAACTATAAAGCCAGCAAACGTACACATGTGTTATGTCTTGATAATAACTCATCAATGTTTGAAAGGCATCCAATGAATAATGGAAATATCCACAACTGGCAATGAAAAATTGTAGCAGAATAAAACTGATGATGAGGTAAACTTAATATTTAGAAAGCTCACTAAAAGTATACATTTGAAAACGACATTTTTTTTTTTTTAATTCGTATGTCTTCTACCAATCCAGTTTATACTGATTGGAGAAAGGTAAAAGTGTCAAAAGGAAAACTCTATCTAATATGAGCAGATATGTATATATATTTATGCTTTGTATGTGATTTGTTTACTGTCTTATATGAGATGGGTTGTATTTCAATAAATTTAAGCTATTATTCACTGACTTCAAGTTATGCTACTGGGGGTAATTCTTCTCAGATATTGCAGTTTTATCACTTATTGTGCCTACTAAGTCAATTCTGGCAATATATTGCTAAAGCATTACACTTAATCAACTAGCCAATGTTGCTTAAATGAGACTCATCCCATTAATTTCAAGATTATTATAGTGGTTTATGTTGGCCATAGACATCAAGCCTTATATGAGCAATCCCCAAATCACCAGTCTTTTCATGTATTTTCCCTAGGCAGACCTCATATCATTAAAGGTGCATGGGACTATGATCCTTGTCTATAAATTATAATTCTTTATAGAACTATTTGTGCTTTCCCTTAAACCTATCAAGCAACACATGAATATATTTAATGACCAACTGCACAAAGTGTAAGAATCTGTCATTAACATATTTGTAAGAAATATAATTATGAAAATATCCAAGGAATATAATTTAAAAGACAATTTACATTTCCAAGAGCTTATATTAAAAAAAAAAAAAAAAAAAAAGGAGCAAATTATATTAGAAATTAAGAAGGAAAAAGCCCCAATAAACCTGAAAAGAGGGAATGAAGATATGTGAGTGGCATCTGTGTATAAAAGGGGCTTTGTTATAGTACAGATAAAGAGTTCCATACTTTTGGTTTCACTTCAAGATTTTTCATGCTTTCCATACAACTGAAAGGCAGTTTTTAGACTTGGAAACTTGCCATTTCATATAAATTTAAAAAAAAAAATAAAAAAAAGGAAAATAAAGAAGAAAGAAAAAGCATCTTTGCTGTGAAGTAGAAAAAATTCACAATAAATCAAATTCACAAGTACTTGCTAAGCAAAAACTGGTAGTTTTTCAAAGCAAAAAGGGCTGAATTGATTTTGTGGTATCAAAATAAGCTCTCTAAACTTCCATACCTCAGCAAAGAAATAAACTAAAATTACATTTTTACTGCTACAAGCTTGTAGCTTATATTTTTCATGTATGTTCCCTGGCTTCAGTTGTAAGAGAGTAGTTGTTGAAGGAGTATTTCTGTATATAATAAGTGTTCACAGAGGCAGGAATGATAAGTAGTTAATTTGCTTTTCATACATTTACACGTAGGGGTCCTACTTTTACAGATTTTTCAGCTTTATTTAGTTTATCAACCAAAATTGACTGTGATGGATGAAACAACCTTCATAATCCATGTAGCTGCATATTTCAGTAATATTGGTACTTTTTCTTTGAATCATCTGCACACCAGCGATCTGACCATGCACAACTGAAAGCAGCGGGAAACGTGCTATTGACTTCTGCTAAAATAAAACATAACAGGACGCTGAAGCTGCCTTCCAGTTGCTGAAGCGTTTTTCACCTCAGCTTCTTTTCTAGTCCCTTCTCTGTAAAGATACATTTATATGACACAATACAGTAGAGAGAATCATATTGATGCAGAATAGTTGATGAACAGGTATACTAGCCTGGAATTGTGCCATACCTCATATCAGTAGCGCTTCTGGCACCTCCACTACATTGCTGTGCTGCAGAGCATCAGGCAGACAGGGAATCTGTGAGCCAATCCTCTCCGTCTACCAAACATTTTCCTAGTGTTCACAGTCCTATTGAATAGTCATGCTTTGTTTTATTAGTCCCAGAACATATTATCACACTGTTCTGTTAATTCTCAGCAGTCATTGCTGTTACTCAACTCCAACACTGTTGCATTAACTACTTATGTGATTTTCATTTGTGGCTTAAATACTTTTCCAGATAATGAGTTGAACTGATGAACCAGGCTACAAGTACTAATTTATTTCCTAAAACAATTCCTATAATATCTAGTTTGGAAACTATACTCTTTCTTAGGAAAAAAAAAATATGTAAACCAATAACTGTAGTACCTTTCCCAGTTTTTTATTTGCTTAATTTTCCATACTTATGACAATTTTTTATGCAAACCAGTGTGAAATAAGTTTTTACACTTGTAAGGCTTAGTACCAGTCACGAATCCACCTTTTTTTTCTTTTAACACAAGGGCTCAGGACTAAATTTGCAAGGTTTTGGGAGTCCAGACTGATCCTTCTTCTTTCAGAAGGATGAAGCAGCAGCATTAACTTCTCTGACTGGTTTTATTCTGCTTCCTGAACACTGCTGCGTTCTAAAATAGTGAAAACGTAAGCTGCATGTAACTGAACTCTTAAACTGTCTCTCATTCAGAAACCTATAAATCATGTGTATATGTCAGTGTATTCAGATGACAGTAAACTTCCTCTATGCATGCTAGAGACAAGTAGGTACTGCCACTGATTATCCAAGGAGCTATGGATATTTCTTTCTTATCTAAACTTTTATCTGAATTACTTAAAGTTGGTTAGCTTCCCAAAGTTAAGCATAAGGAAAAAAAAATCCATATTTTCATTTAATATGGAAGGCCAGCAGAAATTTCACACAATGAAACTTCACTGAGGAGAAGTGGGAAGTCCTGCACCTAGGGAGGTTTAACCCCAAAGTATGGGTGCATGCTGGTGAAAAGCAGATGAAGCAAAGGCTCTTTTCACTGATGCCCAGCGACAGACCCCGTGGCATAAACTGCAACACAGGATGTTCTCCTTGAATATCAGGAAAGATTTTTACTCTGAGAGTGACTTATCACTGGCACAAATTGCTCAGGGAGGTTGTGGAGTCTCCATCTCTGCAGATATCCAGAAACTCTCTGGATAGTGTCCTGGGCAGCCTGCTGTAGGTGGCCCTAATGGAGCAGGAGGGCTGGATCAGATGACCTTGAGAAGTCCCTTCCAACCCCAAACATCTTGTGGTTCTGTGAATATTAAAATATCAATTAGCTCTTCTAAATTTCTACTAAGCTGGCTATCTAGGCCTGCAGACACCTAAAGCTCCTTCTTGTTCACATGTGTTCAACACCTTGAGTTTTAACAGTGTCCTACTTAGAGCCTTAACACTGGGATGATTTCAAATCCAAATTCTTGTCTGAACTGCAATAGGTCAGAGCCAATGGAAGTGAGATATTTTATGCGCGCCATGTAGTTCAGTGGTTATAGAATTATAGAATCATGTAGGTTGGAAAACAACTTCAAGATCATAGAGTGCAGGTGTTAACCTATCACTGCTAAATCTACTGCTGAAACACTAAACAATGCCATAAAGTTTTCATAATTCCAGGGATGATGACTCAGTTTCTCCCTGGTCAGCGTGTTCCAAGGCTTGACAACCCTTTTAGTGAAGAAATTTTTCCTAATATCCTACCTCTCAACAACTTCCTTTCAGGTAGCTGTTAGAGAGGGACAGTGTTCTCCAGGCTAAACAACCCAAGCTCCCTCAGCTGCTCCTCATCAGACTTGTGCACCAGACCCTTCATCAGCTTTGTTGCCCTTTTCCGGATGTGCTCCAGCACCTCAGTGTCCTTGAATTGAGGGGCCCAGAACTGAATACAACACTGAAGGTGTGGCTTCACCAGTGCTGAGTACAGGGGGACGATCAGTGCCCTGGTCCTGCTGGCCACATTATTGCTGATACAGGCCAGGATGCCATTGGCCTTCTTGGCACATGCTGGCTAGTGTTCAGCTGGGTGTCAACCAACCCCCCAGGTCCTTTTCTCCTGGCCCTCTTTCCAGCCACTCTTCCCTCAGCCCATAACACTACAGGGGGTTGTTTTGACCAGGCACCTGGCCTTGTTGATCTTCATCCAGTTGGCCTCAGCCCATTCGTTCAGCCTTCCTGTGCTTCAGCAGATCAACATTCCCACCCAACCTGGTGTCACCTGCAAACTGGCTGAGGGTACATTTGATCCCTTTGTCCAAATAATTAAAAAATATATTAAATAGAACTCACATTAAGGTATAAAACAGAACATGCAACTAGAAGGCCGCAGTACTACTCTCATATCTACTCCTTTTTTATGGTGTTTAAGCTCTACCTTAAGCCCCCAGCTTTCTTGAAATTGTACTTGGAGGCAGGCACTGTCCACCCTTCTGTGTTCACATCTGTTTCCATGTCTGTTCATGAAACCCACTGTGAATCCACCATCAGAAAAGTGCAACATTCAGTATCTTTGCTGGATTTAGAGCCTGATTTTTTTAAACGATTAATTTTAGAATTTGTAACTCCATGATATCGTCATATTAGTTCAAGAATGTTTCAGGTTTGATGTTGAAATCAGAAGGCTATTCTCCACACCCTAAAGATGAGACTGACATAGTGTGCACTTATCCACCAGTCCGTGCATCATCATTCATCAAAGTCCTGAAACAGACACCCATTCTGTTAACATAATAATTATTTAAATTAAAGGAAAAGTTGGTCAGGGAGAAAATAATTTACCCCCCCCCCAAAAAAAAAAAAAAAACCCAACAAAAGACCAAACAAACCAAAAAGAACCAAAACAAAGCTGAAAAAACACCAACATGCTTTGCTGCTCAATATTTCTCCCTTGCTTCTTCGGCCAGCTTCCTTTCTTTAATATTGCAGCTGATGTCTGTCAAACAAATTAATAGACATGGCAATATATATGCAAGATAAGTCACTCAAATTCAGATAATAAGCTTAGGTACCACACACCTGGCATTTTTGATCTTTTAGGTATATTCTTTTAGATTCCTTTAGGTTGAGTAATTCAGGAACAATCTGTCTTTAGTAACAATATTCCCTACAGTATACTTAAATAATGTTAAAGGCACAGCACAAACTGACAAAAGCAAGGCAATTTAAAGTTATGATGGATACTGCCTTTCACTTAGCCTATTGTGCACAGTTACACGTACTGCAGAACAAATCATTCAGTGACCTGAGAGCCTCTCTGTAATGCCTAAGTATAATGGAACAAGTCAAGGCTGGAGTATTATCCTTCACGCTGATTTTTTCCTTTGCTTTTGTCAATGTCTGTGATAATTTGGCTTTTAGCCCATTAATTTCCTCCATTTATGAAATGCTCCCTATGGAAGTAGTTGCCTGCCATGGGGATATGCAATCTGAGACTTCTTAAAATATGTATTGTTTAATTATATATCAAGGTACCAGTAGAGCAGCAATTATTATTTTATATTTTGATGACTGTTACACTCTGTACCGTTTTCTACTATGACTTTCTCTCCTGGATAACCACATTGTTGAGAAATCAGAAATGAGATTTTCCATATGTTTGAAGTTACCCAGTTAGTAATTCTACAGTATCACTTGTCATAATCAATAATGTTAACCAGAATGTAAGTTAATTTCATGAAATAAATGTCCAGTTACATTGATGAGATTGGCTGTTGACACTGATTGGCAGACAGAAATGAGTCTTTCTGGCAGAATAGAAATGTAATAGTTATTGAAAAATGTGAGCAACAAAAAGCTACTGTTATTCTTTAAAATTTAATAAATAAAAAGAAATCTGTGTCTGAAATTGTTCTATCTTGTTTAGGTACCAAGGGGCTTTGAATGGAAACAGCACAGAAAAAGTGTCTTGCTTACTTAGAAGAGAAAAAAAATGGACGAAAGAACCCCATAGCTTTTTCTCCTCTAATATATACACTTTTTGCTTTATCCATCTGCTATGACACCAGTTGCAGTTGGTGCATATTGTATATGCAGTGCACGTGAATATTAAGAAGTAACAGGTAAGAGAATGTATTAAGTGTTGTCAGTTCGCTATGGTAGGAGACAATCAGTTAACAGATTTGCAGAGACAGGTGGATTTTCTCAGGAGAATCAACGAGTTTAAGAGGAGCTGAGGTGACACATGGTTGCTGTTAGTCTCAGCAGGAGTGACAGCAGAGGGGGAGGAGGGCTGGCTGTGAGTACAGCAGGCAGAGCTTGGGGCAACATGCCTGTTGTTTGCCGGTGCAAGACGTTGATAACCAGACTACGAGGAAAAAAAAAGACCGTTGCATAAAGTAGTTTTGTTGTCTAATTTCATTCAAATGGCTGTGTAGCACCATGAAAGCGTAAAATAAAAATAAGTGGGGGAAACACTAAGAGCTATTTGCTTGCAGTGATCTAAAAGTAAAGATCCTTTGCCAGACCTCATCATTAACAGACCTTTTTCTCTGTGTGAGGACCTTGCACCTCTTCTTTCCCTGGCTACATGCACTAACTGAGACCAGACCTACTTAATCAGTATGAGATAACTGAAATTATTTGTTTATTGAGTCCCTTTATAGCCTGCCCTACGTAATTCTTCTGTTTCTTTTCTGTGATCTATGTAAAATAGAAGCACTTTCGTGATGTCTGGACGCTTGCCTGCAGCTCCTGCTTTGCAAAAAATAGCCCATAATTTAACACACCTTCATGATCATCCAGTCCTTCACCCCTTGGAGAAAAAACAGAAACAAAGACAAAACAAGAAAACCTGAGCACTTACACAGCATTGGTAGGATGCTGTAGTTTTTTCCTGATCATTGCTTAGCAACTTCAACAAAGTTTGAGAGCTTTTAGCAACCACCTTTCCCTGTTGGAAACAGTACAGCTCTCCAGAACAAGATTTTAAAACCCAGTTTCTCTCATTTAAATGTTCCTGCTCCAGGGATTGCTGTTCCAGTTGTGGTAATTTCTTTAATATGTGGATGGAGTCTTGCAGCTTCATTCACTGCAATGCAGATACCTGTTCAGATTCTGTTGCTGGTTGCATTAATTCGGATATACTTCAATCTTTTTTTTGTAAGTCTTGTAAGTTAGAACAGTCAAAAACTACTGCTTTAACAGAGAGGAACAGAAACTCTTGAAGATATTTCAACATTTCGATGCCCTGAATTGTGTTGCTGGAAAAAATTGCTCAGTTCAAATAGTTTAAACTAAATTAAGATCAAAGCAGTTTAGTGATTTATTAATGACATGTAATTATCCAGAAATCAGTGAGCTATATATTCAGGATCAATATCAGTAATACAACAGTTAAACTACAATGCTAGACACTTTCAAAATGCTAATAAGCTCCTACAAGTTTCTAAATACCCTTCTGTAACTAAACCTTCCGAAATTTTTGTGTCTCCCTACAGTTCCCCTACACCTCAGCCAGAGGTCACTGGCATCCCTCTCTGGCAGTACAGGTTTCCCAGTTGCTCGCCTCCTGCGAGAGATGCGTGCCCTCCAGCTCTGTGTGGCAAAGCCCCCCACAAGGTCCACTGTACCTAGAAGGGAGGTGGCTGAGTGCTGGTCACATGTGACATCTCACTGTGGGTACAGGCCCTCCCCCAGCACCCCTTTGTGAGGTTGGGCTGCCCTGTCTGGGCTGGACTTAGATCCCCAATGTGAGCATTTTTAGTGCAAACACCTTCCAGACCATTTTGACTATGTTTAATCTCCATAAACACCATGTGCACTCTCATTTTTATTTTGAAGTTATCCTGGCTATCTGCCAAGGGAGAGCGCAGGCACTGTCACAAAATGCCTGCTGAAAGCTCCCATCTCTCTCACTATCAGTGTTTGAGAAAGTGAGCAGCAACTGGACTTCACCTATTTTATACATCTCAGTTATTTTTGCTACAGCGATTGTTGACCACTATGCCTAATCATAGACCAGGGCTGTCACTCTCAGTAAGCTCAGCTGGAAAGGTGCCTACTCATTTCAGGATCAAAACTGATTCATGAAAAGTAAACTAATATTTTGACTCTAGAAAGTCTGATTTGCACAGCTGATGGTCTCCTATAGTTCTAACATCACCATTTTATAAGAAAGCCAATTTGAAACTGTTATTCAGTATTTTCTTTGTAGCCAAAGCACCAAGATTTTTATCCTGGCTGTGACCCTGATTTGAAGCTTCTAACTTTTGAATTTATTGGCAAAGTCTGCCAAAAATGGAGAGTCTCCTCTACAGAAAAACATACTGTTGTTGCTCTCACTGTTAGTCAAAGCAGTGCAAAGACAGCGGGTATTATGAAGCAATGATCAACTTTTCTCTCATACCTTTTCATATCAATATTGTTTTTTCTTAGGAATTTTTCAAAAAGTTTGCTCTTTATCTGCAGAACTTCTCAAAAATTTTCTTATATAAATAATAACAATAAAGTTGAATAACGTATCACTTGGCAATATCTTCACAATTTCCAGATCCAAACCTCATTTTTCAAATCTCCAATTTAGCAGGTGAACATCAATCCCTATGCAGGACACATCAAAAGATCTTTGAACCTAAAGAGAGTTGGTAATAACATTTAGAACAGCCTAAGGCCTGTCTTGGAGTGTCAATATCGAATTTGGCATGTATTCTCAAAAACAAAAAAGAAGACTAATGTCTTAAATTCTTCTCTCAATACATTTCTTAATCATTATTATACAGCTGGAAATGTATGGCAATACAACACAGTTAAGAAATAAAGGGTAAGAAAACATTTGTTTATATCTTATATTTAGCAGAGCAGCAGTTTTAACTATATGATTAGTTGAAATTTAACCTATTCATTAAAGCTAAAGACTTCCTTATTTATTTATTATATTTCCTTATAAAAATAAGAATAGTTTTAGGCATAAGTGTAAATGCTTGTTAATATGACAATCATAAAGACTAGCTCTTTAAATGTATTCTGCTAAACTATTTTCATTATTAGTTCAGTGGGAAAAAAACGGCAACTTTATAGTGGCTGTCACTGTCATTGTTAGAAATGATTGCTCTTAAAAATATTGAAAAGCCAACTGATACTATTGTTATGCAAAAGCATACAATGTGAAGATTAACATGAAGATTGTACAGGACTAATGGTGCTTTGCCATTAAAGTTTTCTGTTTATAATATATCCAAAATAGTATTGGTTTCTTTGGAATTCAGATGCCCCTCCCAAACCCCAATAATATAAATAACTGACTTGCACAATTTTTTCTCTTCTTAGTTGTTTTAGCAGCACTAGTATGTGTCCTTCTGTCTACACCCCATTTTTAATAATCTTCCTTTCTCTCACACAAAACCAGTTTCCAATGTAAATGGATTCCTGTATGAAATTATACTCTTGTACACACACTGCTACTTCATGTTCTCAAAGACATTTTGCCATTTCTCATATTATCATTAACAGGCAAGTTCAGCAATGTGGATATATCTTATCTTATGTTTTCTGGTGCCACTGCTTCTCAAAGAAAAACAAGAATGATGTAGTGTATGTAAACATACTTCTTGTCTTAGGAACAGCAGAAACTCTGATCCTTATTTCAAAATTAATATTTTAATTCATAAAAAACCCATTTAGAAATGTAAAAAAAGGGAGGGGTCACAATCCACAAAAAGCCCTGTAGACACTCCCACACTTGTAATACTGACCTGATACTGTTCTCAAAATAATGTTAAGAACTTCTTCAGTTCAGAAGAAAAAAAATTGAAGAAAGGCTTCATGAAAGTGTAGTACCACCTATTAAAACAAAATTTAAAAATTGATGGCTGTTATATATATAGCATTTTTATAATAACTGTTTCAGAAGCTCTCATTTTTGAACTGGCAGAAAAGAGCCTATTGATTAATGTTTTCATAACTAATTAAATGGATTAGGATAAAGCACTGAAGTGACAGAGACATCTTAAAAGGGTAAGGTCTACTAGTTCATTCTCTGCCTGGTACAATATTATTTCAAAGCATGTTATTCGGTCTCGTTTTAAATTATTTAAGCAATTAAACCTTCCCTATTACACATATGATGCAGCTTTGTAACTGAGAAACTCTTGCATGGTTTTCAGAAAATGGAACTATATTATTTTTCCGTAATACTCATTATGCTCCTCTAAAAATGTGCTTTTCTTGTACTCTTTGAAGCAGTAATTTGTATACTCTTATCCTACCTTTAATGAACAATGTAATCTCACCGTTTTTTCTGATTCTCCTGGTTATTCTCAATATTTACAGTTCCATGACTCTCAGTTCTCTACCTCTGTCTCCAATATCTCTGCTAACATATAAAAGACATAAATACCAATGACAGCCTTTATCTTCCTCACAATATTATACTACATTTTCTATTAAATGAGTCCTCCCTTTCACCATTATTGTAAGTTTTAGGCCTTCCTAGCTGCCTTTTTGTTTGCGGTTTGAACCGTTATACCTGAAAGTCAAAATGTTCTTCTGCAGTGTATACGCATAAGCTCTTCCTCGGGCTTTCTCACTATATTTCTGTTCATGTGGGAAAAGAGCTGTTGGGCCTAACTTTTGGAATGTGACTAAACCAAGAATTAAAATAATCTGAGATATTGTATGGCTGTTCTTTAGTCACTAATTTGTAGTTACCTACAAGCTTTTGTAGGCTTTTGAAATGTATAGGTGCACATATGTGTATATATGTGTATACATAGATATATATGTGCATAGATATATGTGTATCATCACATATATTCATGAGCTCAGTTAGATCAAGAAAGTGGTGGGAAATTGGATAGGCCTACATGCTAAGTCTCGTGCCTTTTGGATAATTAAAAAATCCTGGTTTTTATTAAGCAACAAAATCTAAATAAAATAAAACAAAGAACGACAACAAAGAAAAGCTTAAACTCAAGAACTGCATTTAGAAACAAAGAATAAAAATCATTAGAGGACACACTAAAAATATTACAGAGATGGAAGAACCTCTTTTTTACTGTTTAGCTCATCAATTCATTTACTCTCCTCAGAGAAAAGAACTACAAATCTCTTTTTTTCCCCCACTCTGTAACCTAGACTGGACTGAAGTTTAACTTCCCTTTTAAATAAGGTCTTTTGAGTCACATCACCATATGCTCAGGAAAATAGAAAGTGGATGCTATATTGTTCTTCCCAGCATATTTAGCCACCAGGCTATCAAACCACCCTTTTGCACTCAATGATATCTAAAATGTGTTTGTTGGGCAAAATTAGTTTGACAAGCCCAAATTAAAGAGTCTTGGAGGACAGAGCTGCAGAATTATCTAAGTTTATTTTTTGAATCTCATCTGAAAAATTTAAACATGTTATTCTTAAACTAATAGTAATTTTTAATATTTTAAGATTCTGTCTCTTTCTTTGTTTTCCCTTCTTTATTTTTTTCCTTTTTACGTCTGAATTGGTGCTAAGAATTATCTAATCATTCTGATTTTTGTTGCATCTAAAATGCGAGTTAAGTGGGCTTTGTTCTCCAGTAACTTTTGTAGCTGGTTTAGCAGACAAAGCCTCAAGGGTGGGTAAGTAGACCAATCAAGCGCAGAAAAGATGACACTAGGAATGGCAAGATTTTGTTGCCTTTGGCAATAGAAAGACATCTATATCACTAGAGTGGCTGGAAAGAGGCCCAATGGAAAGGACCTCGGGAGGTTGGTCAACAGTCCAACGACTGAACATGATCCAATGTGTGCCCAGATGGCCAGGAAGCCCAATGGCAGCCTGGCCCATATCAGCAATAGTGTGGCCAGGAGGATCATGGCAGTGATTGCCGCCTTGTACTTGGCACTGGTGCAGGCACACCTCAAGTTCTATGCTCAGTTCTTGGGCCCTTACTACAAGAAGGACATTGAGGTGCTGGAGTGATTCCAGAGGAGCACAACAAAGCTTGTAAAGGGTCTAGAGAGTAAGTCTTTTGAGGACCAGCTGAGGGAGCCGGGGTGGTTAAGCCTGAAGAGAAGGAGGCTCAGGAAAGACCTTATCACTCTCTACAGCCATCCAAAAGGAGGTTGCAGCCAAGTGAGACCTGGCCTCTTCCTCCAGTGAGAGTCTGTGCATGCTGGGCAAGAGTTTTCTGATTTGCATAACTGTTAACTTTTTTGAGGAATCCCATATGAACCCCATATAGTCTCATGCAAAATAGGAACATTTTAATATGAGTGATGAAAATAATTCAAACTACCCTTGTAACGTAGTGGTGTTTCTCTGATCTGAGTCTAGCCAGAAGGTCAAGGAACGAATGTGTCTTGTTCTGGTAAATGGTCCTGGGGTGAAATTACACATTACAGACCATCAAGACTACACCAAACAATTACCCAGTATGGGACAATTCAGAGCCAAGAAAGCTCCTATTCTGAAAGTAGCATGGGTGATTAAACCATCTAGAGTGGCCAGCTGTCCAGATTTACTACGGATGTCCGAGCTATAACAGATACCCACCAGCCCTTTCTCAAAAATGGCTGGTTTGTTCATCTGGATAAAGCACATATGGATGCAGGATGAAAGCACATAAACATTGAGCTCAGAGAAGGACGATCTTGTGCCTAAGAAGGCTTCTTCAAGTTAAGTAGGTACTAGTAGCAGTTCAGGAGAGTATTTCCAGAAAATTTCTTCAGATGAATTTCAAAATTCCATAGAAAATGCACTGTAGGTGTTCAGATACTTTGTCAAGTGACTGTCTCAATGTTCTTAGCTATTAACTAGAAAGTGCCAGGCATCCAAAAGTGAGGAAAGGCTGTATATAGAGAATTACTAAGATTTTAAAACCAAGAGGACTGTTACAGTTACTTAATCTTATTTATTTTAGGTGATACAGACCACAAAAATGCACTTAGCAACCATGTTGCTAACTTCTTTCTGAATTTATTTTTTCAATAGCTAAATTTTGTAACTAAACTCAATTGAGAAGCCATTGTTTTCCTAGAGAAGTTCTTCTGTTTGGATCTCTCTGAAATGACCTTTATATCTAGTCTAATTTACCTAACTTTGCCTTCAAACTGCTGCATCTCGTTCTGCCTAATGCCACAAAGTTTCTCAGCTAGGCATTCGTAGATTGTGATGAAGTCATGTCCTTGAAGAAATACAATACATGCAGCTTTTGCAGCTTTTTCGCATGAGCCATTTTCTTCATCCTTCCTCGTTCCAGTTATTATTTTCAAAAGCTTCTAAAATTGTAACATCTTTTCTGAAGTACAAGCATCAGAACTTGTCATAGTAGTCAAGTAATAGCATCATTAATATCATCTTGTGGTGCAGAAATACTACTTTTCTTCTTGCATAGCTGGTGATGAAGCTTAATTTCTGAATGACATCTGGGTAAATGAATTCTAATGATTATCTTGGGAGGAGTACTGACATGAGGTTTCACACTTGTGGACTTGAAATGAAGATACCTACGAGGATGAAAAAGGGAGGTACAAAGTGAGAGGTAAAATTGGAAATAAGGATTAGAGTAAAAACCTTGGGAGGATCATGTTAGCTGTAGTGAGTGACAGCAGGGAAGGCAGGGTTATAGGTGGCAAATGCCACGGAACTGTAAAGGTCATATGTCAAATTGCCAGCTCTATCCTCTACTATATATTCTTCCTTCCTTCTGCTTCTTGGAAGAAGTAGAGGAAGAAATCAACCTCACTTTCCAGTGTACAGGAAAAGGAGAAACTCTTTATGTTTTTCAGTCTAGGGAGAGTGCAGCTTGGATAAGCACCTAGTAGTTAGATCAGCTCGAATCACATTAGTGTGATCTGATGTTTATTCTGACACAACCTTTCACCCCTTCATCTTGAAAACTAAAGTGTTAAAATGTACTTCATTCTACTAAAATGTCTCACCTTTATGTGTTTACCTGGCTTACCTCCTTATTTATTGATTGCCACTTTTTCTATTCTGGTATTTTTAGTAATTTTACTCACTGTTCATTTATATTTTATACTGAATTACCAATATAGACAGTGAATAACCTTGGGCTGAGATATATTCGTGAAATCACAAGAAATTCCATCCATAGTGGCTAATAATTTCTCATCTAGTTTCTTACTGCAACTTAGTAGTAGAGACAATTATATGTATATGAAATATGGATATCTTCCTTTTATAATAGATGTTTTTTTAAAATCATGAAGTCATGTGATGTGAAGCCAAGTACCCTGCAGAAGCCTGAATATTTTATTCAGCAAACTGACCTTTATCAACCGATGTTGTAATCTCATAAAAAACAGTAAAGATTTTGTAAAAGAATGCTTATTTTCCATTAAGCTGCATTGGTTGACATTAATTTTGAATGTTACTGACTCTTAATTATTTACTGATTACATCCACGCCAGCTTTTTGATAACCGTCTGAGATTGATATCAACCTAGCCGTCCTTTAATTTCCTCTCCTGTAACCTTTTGAAACACCAGTACAGCAGTTCAGCTGTTTTGAAACCCTCTGTCAGTTTTCCATTTTTTCTGTTTGAAAAAATCTATTTTAAACAGCTCAGAGACATTTGTGGATAATTCCTTGGGTATTCTTAGAGTGTTCTACTCGAGTGTTCTTCTTACTCAAGTGTTCTAGTTCTGCATTTAAATAAATGCTTAACTTCATAAAAATTTTTATTACCCTTTGTAATAAATATAATTATCAATATCAAGTCTGATATTTAAGATTCTAAGGAGGCTCAGGAAAAAGGAGTCCTTGTCCAAACAAAGGAGTCTTTGTTTTTATTGTTATTGTTTTCCTGCTGATGCCCAGCATAAACATGTATTAAATAATTTTGCCTTTTCTGCATCATGGTACATGATTTTGCCATCTCTGTTTAATATCAGTTTCAATAAGTATCACTAGTTTTGCTTCTGAACAGAAGTCCACAAATATATATATGTTTCACACATATTTATCTTAACTACCCTTATCAACTGTCTGAATTCCTTAGCTATCACTGTTTGCACATTACTTCCTCTTTTTTTTTGTATATCTTTGTTCTTTCAAAATATAACAGCAAGATGCAACAAACTTTCTTTATAACTCATGTATTTTTAGGAAAGTAAATACTTTTTGAAGAAAAAGTATGTGTTTGTGACACCTGACAAAGCATCTTAAACACATTTCAATCATACATATATATGTGTGGGTGTAGTCAGTGTAACTGTGCATATATGAATATAAAAAGAAAGAGATTTTATCTCATTTTTCTTCATCCATAACTTGTCCTCCAGTTTTAGATACTGAATTTTAAAAATACACCAGGGTTATACACTACTTCTTAATACGTATTCTTTTTGTATAGGCACAGGAATTAGATATTAGTTTAGCCATGCTTCCTGGAAGTCTAAACACTGTAGAAAATATTTTTCTGATCCAATAAACTAGAAGAAATAAATTATATGGAAATAGTAAAAAAAAGTGTTTACAGTAGATGAAGGCTATTTATGTAAAGAAAAAGACGTACAAATATTGAAGAGGGAATACTATACAGCAAAACAGATGAAATTCATTTGGGGCAGGCTATGGTTTGTTTGAACATTTTTGATGTTCCACCATAAATTTTCATTTATTAAATATCAGCAGTCTCAATAAGAAAAGAAGTAAGGAACAAGTAAGAAACGAAGGAACAAGTAAAAGAAACGCTAGTGACGTAAGCCTAAAGGTCCCTGAACTCAATACTATTTGCTGGTGATTTGTCTCAGTCTACCTGAATTGCCTAAATCACTGGGAAATGGTTTTAGAAATGAAACGAGAGCTCAGCCTTTGCAGAGGTGATGATAAATCAGACTTGTAAACGTGCAATTTGGCTACTGCCAGTGTTAGTCTTTACTATTTTTTCATACTGAATGTGAGACAGTCTTTCATAGGGGTGAGACAGAAAATGGAAAGGGTGAAAAAATTATCTGGTTTTGCATTGTGTGTACAGTTCCCTGTTCAAAAACTGCATTGAGGTATTCAGTGAATACATAATTTTATCTTATACTGTTAACATGACACAAAACAAACAAGTTTGCGTTAAAAATTCTTGCCTAATTTTCCTCTAATTCAGCATTTTTATTTCCACTATTATTGTCTACAGTCCCTGTGGTGCTTACAATTCATCTTATCTCAAAATAGAAAAGCAAAACAACAGAGGGGAAAATTATGCAACACTTTTAAAATATCTATTTTTATTTTTAAAAATAGGTCTATTATGTTAGAAACTGTAAATAAATGTGTTTTCACAACCATTCAAGTAGCCTAATGTTGGCAAAATTCAGGCATGTTTGTAGCACAAAAATAGCCTTCTACAACACAGTGCATCAGCAACAGTTCACTCCAAATGTTGTAGATAATTAATCTCATTTTCCCTCTGCTTCGTTTTGTGTTCTATTAGTTTTCTTATTCAAACTTTCAAGTCACAAATCTAATTTAAAGCCTCACAACTGGTCTAATGCGGTAATGTGTTCCAAGTGCATGCAGTGTCTAGCAGTGAGTAATAGGGACAGAATACTAATTTGCCTCCCAGTGTGCACAACGCTCAATAAATAAATAATATATTACCTGTGCTCACCATTACTTGACTACAGAAAGTGTCAAAAGCAACAGAAAAGATGGATGTAAGTTTAAGGCATGTAACAGAAAATGGACTGAAGCAAGGATGGGTAGGGGCGACAGAAGAAAAGAGGAAGGCAGAGGGAGAGAACAAGAGTCTGCCACAGAATGGCAATTATTCTGTCAACATGGTCAACTGCAGCTGCACAGATTATGTATGTTAGACTACATACTGATTAATGGTTAAATATTAATTATTTATTTGTAAGAGTTTTGCCTTCTGTGTCTTCTCTTATTTCTACGAAGTGAAATGTAGAATTCCTTTACATTGCTCTGTTTGTTTAATTATCCTCTTTCAGAAATACTCTTATTTTTTTAAACACATTGATTTTCTTCCGTTGTTTGGCTTTGCTTCCTTACTGTGTGTAGAGGTCACTTTATTTTTGGAGCTTTAGTTTTCATACACCTGAAAACTAAACTATGCACTAGTTAAATCATTGTAAAGTTACTGAGTTTTGGATCTTCCGTGCAGTCATCTGAACTTCTGGAAACTCCACTGTGGTCAATGAAGCCACATTGGTGCAAAACTAGCACTTGGGAGACTAAATTCAGAGTGCTGATGTTACAATGAAGTGTGCAAGGAAGTGTGTATGTAAAACAGAAAAAGAGACAATGTGCTGGCATGTATGGCAAAATTAAAGTCTGAGAATAAAGTAAAGGATAGAAAGATAATGTGGAAGAAAAAAAAGAAAACATAATTCCCATGAAACTGGCAATGTCTTGGATTATTAAAATATTATTTTGTATAAAATGTCATTACAATCTTGTTTAAATTTAATGCAATTTACCAGACCATAAAGAAGTCCTTAGCAAAAATGGCTGGTTTCCAGGCACAGCTACTGTGCTGCTGATTGCAATACATCCTGACATTTATGACAGTTTTATAATTCTTGTATTCTGTACCTAGCTGTGCTCTGAAGTGTCTCTACTTTGCTGAAGGCTTTCTCCTGGGAAATGGCACTAAAGTTTTGTGGCCTGAAAGGACAATAAAATAGTTTGACAGAAAAACACTATTACTGTAGAATGTAAGCCTGTTTCTATTTTGTTTATAACAATTAAAAATGAAGATTTATTTTATAATGAATACCTATCAAATTTATTGTCAAAAAAAAAAACCTCACACTGACTTGAGAAGATATTATTATAGGACTAAACTTACCAATATGATTGGGATTTGTCAGATCAATGCCCAGACTCTTCTATTGCAAGAGTAGTCCTATCGATGGTTTACAAAGACTAAGATTCATAGGAAGAGTAGGAAAAATGTCGGATGTAGATATAAGCAAAAGAACAGGTAAGAAAGAGTATGAGGGCGGGAAAAAATCTTACTACTCAGCCTTTGACCTTTATGAGGGCAGTACTCAAAACAGAATTTAATCATTACTTAAAATGTTTCTTGAAGTTTTATGACAAAAAATTATTGACACAATTGAGAGGACGATTTCGAGAAAGAGCAAGCTGAAGCATTTCTATAACTACTTGGGTATTTCTGTCTTAATGTTTTCAATAAAAACATTGTAAAAGCTTTCAAGTGAAGATGTTATAAAAATTGGCATGATAATAATAAATTTATTTTTTCTATAAAAGGACATACATTTCAACTGAAAATTGTGCACCAGCTGAACAAAAAAAATTTTGCATATTTGTTTGATTTCACCTGCTTTGACTTAGAGCTGCAAGCAGAGAGCTGAAGTTCTGACTTAACCATAAAATTTCAATTAGACATACTGTCCATTGAGCAGACAGACAGCAAGAGGGAGACAGACTGAAAAAGATTCAACTAGACTTAAAGACAGTGCAGAGTATTCTGCCCGGTAACACTATATCCCTGTCCCCTTCTCCCTTCGATGTGAGGAAGGAATGCCTAAATACCAATGACGAATCTACTTCCTCTTCTGCTCTGCTATTAGTGTTGAGTGCAGAGTGTTATTACAGAATTACTCCTGGCACCTCACTGGCCTTGAACTTCCATGCTAATCAAACCTCAGATTGTCCTCAAAAGTGAGTGCTTTTTCTAGAGTGCTGCTCCATTTCAGAATGCTGGCTGTGAGAGATAATGTAATCATCTGTAGTGCTGCAGAAAAACAGGTTTAAATTGTAATCACACAAGAACCCCTGAATTTAATGAGGTCAGCCTAGTTTGTATACAGATGGAAGGAAGACCTCTGTGGACCTCTAAAGTATTTAAGGAGATACTATTAGTGAGTAATACAGGAGATGAAAACTTTTCACAGTATTAGCACTGCCCAGGCATCATGTTAGATGGAACCCTATTGCTAGAGATCTCATCTTTCAGATAAAACATAAAAACAAGGTGCTGAACAAAACTGGTCATTAAAAATTGTATGGTATTTCTCATAATGTTCTCTTGGCCAAACTTGAAGTAGGTAACTACATTCTGCTTGCCTTAATTAACCTAAAGTCTGTGAAACGCATGTTTTTCCTTCTCATCCTAACAGCTCTGTAATGATATTTTTCTCCACACTCAATGATCACAGACAATCGTCTCAAAAATGAAAAAAAAAAAAGAAGAAATAACTACCATATACAATTATTAAGAACATATAAAATAGCTAATAATTTAAAGGTATGGGCTTAATTAAAATGAAAAGTTTATCAACCACAACAGAGCTTGCCATTGTAATTGATGGCTATCCAGCAAACAAAGCCCATTATTTACAAATGAAGTATGAAATAAGTATTCTAGAAAATCTAAAAAAAATCTGTACTATTTCATATATTTCAGTATAAAGTAATGAAGTAAAGGCAATGGAAAATGTTAGTCAGCTTCAGAGAGAAATGCATACTTGAATCTCCATGATTACCATCTACCTTACTAGTAAAACATGAGTGAAGAAAAAGACGTCTGCTTAGAGGCCACAAGGAGTTGGTTTGAAGAAGGTGAGATTAACAATTCAGATATTGCTGTCCAACTCAAATTTATTCCAAACTGGAAATTTTTGTTTCAGAGGGAACCTTTTGATTCCCTCTGAACCCTATAGTGCTAGTTCAAACTGAAAAAAAAAAACAAAACACCAAAACAAAAATCCTGAAAGTGAGGAGTTTCAGCTCTTTAGAAAACAAAAAATCTTTAATATTACACTGGAATATTTAGCATCAAAAATATCCTTGGTCAGTTTATTGTGCATAATGTTAAAACCTTGTATTTCTTTTCTTATGCAAAAGAAAAGGATGGAGAGTGCATCAGTATTTGATCTCACCATTTGATCTTGTCCATTTTTAAAGTGTGCACATCCTTTTGCATTCAGTAGTAATTCTGTGTTTTTATCTGTTAAATATCTGACAGTGTCTTGCTCAATTGCAACCATTAAACACAGAGATCACAAGGAAAACACATTCCTTTATTCAATTTTTTTATACCTATACATAACTTTTATGGACAGTATTCATTTTGTGCATATTTATGCAAACGGAAAAATCTTATTGTGGACATTAGCCATTTTAAGGAACTTTAAGGAACTCACACACATGTTCCTTATTCAATCAATCAACATTACTTGGGTCAGTCAATTAACTTTCTCCTCCTGCCCATGAACACTTCAATAATCCTCAACTAAACATCAAGTAGTATGGGCCCAACTCACGCTTTTGATTCTGAAATTAAAACAACAGGTATGGGCTTTTGTTATAACATTTTTTGCAGTACTGCCAGACAGGTTATTCACTTTAGGAAATCAAGAGGAAAGAAAAGAGATAAAATGAAGAAAGAAATAAAGGAAATAGAGAACGCTTGCATTGAAACAAAATTGCTGAGGCAGCACTGAAGTACTCAGAGAAGAGCCTCTTTGCGAAAGAAAATGCTCTGTACAATTCCAACTCTCAGATGTGCTTAGTGAAGAATTTTCACATGAGCATCTGTGCTTGTCAGGCTTCTTTTCTGAACTGCTACCCACAGTTTCTGTGTTACCAGCTAATAAACTGCCTGAGAAATTTGGTGGTCGAAACATACTCTCCGTCTCCACTGTGGAATCCCACAACAATTTGCCTCTTGCAACTGAAGAAACCTGCAAAGCATAATGGATATGAGGGAGCAACCTGCTTGTGACAGCTGTGCAGCTGAAATGTCATCTGGTCTATTGATTGTTTAACCGTGCAACCTCTCTTCTGCCTTAACAATGCATAATCATCACTCCATTAACAAAGAAACTTCTCAGAATTCACCCTAATAGTTTGTATTTTGAAAAGTTTGTGGAGTTCTTGTCACATCCATTTCTATTTCTTGCTAGCGACACAGCACTTGAACATATTTAGAAATTCTTGCGGAAATAAAAATGCAAGATGTTCCTGTTATGGAAGACTGTTTCACAAGTTGAGTATATGTGTTATCCTTCCATGGAAAGCTCCTGTGGGTGCAAATCTCCCAGGGACTTGATAACAGAAAGAGGGTTTTTTTTTCCTTCAAACCTTTGTAAGAAAGTACTATTTTCCTAGGGAGAAGAAGAGGCATTTGTATTTAAAATCAAGGGGATTGAATGACTTTGGGATTAAATACTATACTTGTTGAATATTTCAAAAAAATGTACCTAGAAAAGAACTGAGGTGCACAAACACATATCAGTTGGAGTATTAGTAACTGAGTTGGAGTAATTAGTATCTTATCTTGTAATACTAGTTAAAAGGTAGGTTTAATACTCATGTAGATTTAATTTCAGTGGTGTACCTGGGTGCACAAATAACCCTCAGCAAGAGATACAATCACTTCTTAATCCCAGTTCTCTGAAAATTGCAGCTGAAACTATTTTTAAATAAATATCCAATGTTGAGAGCCGTGCTATGCAAAATTAATGAGTTATCAAAGCCAGATTATCTTTGTTTTCAGAGAACACATAAAAGCCAGTTAGTGACAACTTTTGGTTGTTAAAAGCCCCATGATACTTTTATAAGAGACTGAGTTTTAATTTTCAATTGTTTGTCCAAATCCAGCAAGGGTAGTTATATTCCTTCTATCTAAGAAATCACAGTTGTCCTTCCAATTGAACACAGTATAATTTTCGTCTTCCCCTAAAAATCAAGACAGGGTATGGTGTGTTAGCGGCCACCACATTCTTATGCATGTGATTGCATTTCTCTTGCAATCAGTTCATATTTGAAACTCAAATAATCCCATAACCTAACATTTAGAATGCAAACTTCAGGACATATACATGAAGATACATTGTCTTCTCCATATATTTCCTTGGCTAACAACTGAGGTAAATACTAAATGGCACCCACAAAACCATATTGTTTCTTTCTGAGCCAAATGATATCAGCAGGAATCTTTACAGCATTTTCTGATGACTGTGGATTAGGTTCTTTTGAAATAATAAGATAAAACAGGATGACAAGAAACAGAGAAAAAATTCTGACTTCACTGAAACTAGCAACAATTTTTTGAGTTATTTCAATGCAGTCTGCTTTTCATCTGAAGAGAGGGTTTGTTTTATTTTGGCTCATTTTAGGAGAGAAGAAGAAAAGATGTTTTGTAAGAAATTATGGTTTCTGCCGTTAACAACTACTGTCAAACTAGTTCCATTTTGGCATTAGCTGAGTCCGTGAAATCAAAGCAGGTACTATGTAAACACAGGGTTTTAATAATGAAATAATGACTATAATTTAAGCTCTATTTTCTCACCAGTAGAAGAAAAAAAATATTTTCAATCTATATCTCACAGGATTAACGTTTAAACGTGTGGACAAATTAAAGGGGATATTAAAAATAACTACAATTCACCTCCACTAGAAAAAAAATCAAAATTACCACAAAAGTTTATTCATGGCATAGAAGTTAATAAAAAGGCATTTAATAAACAGACTAGGAAACAGACAACAGCATAGTAATATAAAAAAAACAAAAAACCCCACCCTTCTTCATAATCTGAAATGCTAATGGGGAAAAAATAGATTAATGTGTAAGATTCCCCCCAAAGCACTTTATCAATGTTTGCACTAGAAGTGTTTAATACAACCAGAACTTTAATGAGAATCTCGTCTGCCAGATGATCCCAGTGGAAAGAATGGTAACAAATGCAGGAGAGACTAAAGTATTAATTCATACTTGATACTGTATTATAAATCAAAACAAAAGGACACTGGAAACTATATGGATAAATGCAATTATAACATTAGAATCTATTTCCAAGTACCTCAGGGACAGTGAGAACAGATATGTTGTGCATTTGCTCATTTGCCTACTTGTATGTACAGTGGAACAGGAAACGTACTGAACACATATATGTCTTAGTTTAAAAAACAATTAAAAGAGATATTGAAACATTCATTAGAACTAGCATCGCTTAACAATGCAGCACATGCCTGTAAGAAAACAGAATAGAAAGGGCTGAGGGGGAATCTTGCTAAGGCATGCAAAATTCTGTTGGACAAATGCCTTTACAGCCAATCTGTTACCCTGCTCCTTGGTGTGGGGCGTGTCAGGGTCGTGACAGATTCGAACATGGGAAGGGAGCTGGACTAGAATATGCGGAGCTCCATCCATTCCTTAGCAGCCAAAGGAAACCCAGCAGGAAACAGCCAAGGCAGCACAGCCCCTGTGCAGTTTTCTATTGAGTTTGAGTTCGGTTCAGACAGTACTGAGGACTGGGGAAGATTGGATGGTGGCTCAGACTTTGCCAGCAGCAGCTGGCATTTTATAACACAGAAAGAAGTTCAAAGCTGGATTTAAAATTCTCTCTTTCTCGGTCTCCTTTATTTTTGATAATATATACATGATTTATATAATATATATGATAAAGCAATTTTATTGCTATTAAATCCTTGCCCATGCATACATCTTCTTTCAAAAAACTACAGAAAAAATTAGTATTTTATGTAACATCACAGGGTAGTTTACTACGTAGGAAGGTAGTGTTACAAAACAGTCACATAAAAATTCTTAATTTCATTGTGAACATGAACAAATACCTAAATTTTCTCTCTGAAATACTGAGCATGTTTAAAATGACAACTCTTTTACATTTAAATGTTTCATTCCTCCATGTAGTTAGTACGATTTACACTTACTTAGTTATGTAGATAGGTGCTTATTGTACTGATTGTATATTTACTGATTTATTCCTCGTAGCACCGTACTCCAGTGCCTATAAAGCTGTGAGAATACGAACTAGGGTGGTGGTGGCTGGCGTGTTTTTTTTTTTTTTTTGTGTGCTCACAAATAATCAAGACATTATTAACAAAGCTCCACTTGTAGAATTTAAATAGTGTCAGAATTTGACTTGCAGATCTAAGGACGAATTTGCAAGGTTGACTGTCAGAATAGGTTTTTGGTTTTTTTTAAAAAACTTGTCAACAGAGTACACTTAAGACAGAGTTAATGAGAGACAACACAGAGAGAATCCAATTATACATTTTTTACAGATTGCTTATTGGAGTATAAGTATGCTTTAATAGCATACACAAAGTCAAAGAGCTCACATAAGAATAGTCAAGATAATTGAGGACAAATTTATTGAGAGGATACAGAAATTAAGGCATAGGTCCTTATCTTAGAAGCTGCCACATGGGAAATACTTTTTAGATTAGCTAGGACACAGGGATTACAGGTGAGCAAGACAAGTGGGCGACACCAGAATTTAACAATGGCCCAGAAAAGCTGCATGTTGGTCTATACGAAAACAGACCTAGTCTCTTAAAATACCTAATGCAGCTAGGATTCTGGACAAAAAGGCTATCAGAACACATATCCCTTCACATGTACTTTGTATGTTTCCCTATGGCTGTCAAGGCAAAAGACTCTTATTTCATTTTTACTACTGGTCATGTAAGACTGCAGAGACTCTGGAACAAGAGCATTTGAGAGGTTTCTTCCGGAAACTGATATTTTTAACAGCCAACAACCCTCTCTTTAACATGTATGAAGGGTACACTTACTCTCAATTGAATTACTTAATAGTTTAGTACTTTTATGAAGTTTGAGTCCCGTCGGGCAAAGAAGTATCTAGTTTCCAAATTAGAAAAAAATAATGCAGACTTCCCATTCCAGTCTGGACTACTGCAGGTTTCTCAAGCACACATGTACTATTTTGTGGTCCCCATGTGACTTTAACTATAAAATATACATTTAAATACTTTATTCAGACAGAATACCAGATCTGTCCATATGTAGCAGCAGAGTTTCTGAGATTTTGGCTAGATTTCTAGAGAAAACTATGATGTCTCTGTCTCCCAGGCCCTAAACAGTTGAGGCAGAGATTTGTGTTTGTACTTTTGTTTTCCTCTGGATATATGGTACGAGTTAAGTGATAGCTCAGATCTTGCCTTGGAGTGTTAGGACTCTGATGTTATAGGTATTTTAGAAACACAGGATAGGAAAACTATCCACTTCCTAATCCATAGACACTCTAATTCCAGAATAAAATACAGGGAAAAAAAAAATATGTGCAATGAGAGAAGTACCATAAAAGTATTATTTAGTCATCTTTATCAGCAGATTTCTAAGGAGGTCACAAAGATGAACAGGATCAAAGGCACTTAATGAAATAATCTTGATCACATTTTTATGAAGTTCCTCTCTGTTGTGGGCTGACCCTGGCTGAATGCCAGATGCCCACCAAAGCTGCTCTATCACTCACCTCCTCAGCTGGACACGGAACAGAAAATATAACAAAAGGTTCATGGATAAAGATAATAGCGGGGAGAGATCACTCACCAATGACTGTCACAGGCAAAATAGACTCTACTTGGGAAAATAAGCCTCCTGGCTACTGCAAACATTAACCCTGTCCTGGCCAGAAGGAGGACACCAGCACAGGAATATCGTCTGGCTGCCTCTCACAAGGGCCTCCTCCATAGTTCGTCCACCACCAAAACCTTGCCATGCAAACCCAATACACTCCCAAGTACTAGGAGAGGCAGTGTTTGAAAATTGAACTAATAAGGAAGGCTGATTTAATGGCATGGGGATGTGACTTTTTAAATGAGAAATGATGATCAAGTGAGGATAAATGGAGCAGAACTTTGAAAGAAATAATAAATATTTCATTCTTGATGCAACAAGGCAAAGAAAGGAGCAGTACAGGTGTGCAAAAAGAGGTGACATTGCCAAGATAATATCATTGGGAAGAAGATTAATTCTAGATGTATAAATAAGAATCAATTGCCAAGAAAAATGAAAACGTGGTATAAAAAGCTACTTAGGTATCTTGGTTGTATAAGGGAGGCAGACATCACTATAGGAAAAGAGAGATGTAACCTGCAAAATCCAGAGAGCAGTGAAATCACAGTGAGAAGAAGCATATCCAGGTTGTTGGTTTCAAGGACAGGTCTTGATGTTTCGGGTTTGAATGGAAGGCTAGAGCCTCCACAAAATTCAGGAAAGGAAGCAGAAGGTAGTTTTTGTGAGAAAAAACTAAGTGCTCTCTTTTAGGTATGAGCTGGAATGACAGATATTCACAAAGTGATGTCAGACATGCTGACCAATATTTTAGTCTGAAATAGTAATGAAGAATTTTTGTGAGTCATAAATATGCGAAAGATGATTGCATTTTTGATGGCATTCAAGCATCATCTCATATAGTTGGTAAGTCATGAAAGTTTTTTGCAATTTTTTGTATTCATAATAGAAAGGAAGTGCCAAAATAATATTTAGCATAAGCAATAAACAATAAAAAGGTTAAAAAAAATAAAATCTGTTCTCTCAACAATTCAAATATGCTGTGTTATCTCATGGTAAATCTCCCAGTTGTGACGAAAGCCTCATGCATCAGCTGGATAACCAGAAACTTAGACAAGTGAAGGCCACAAACCAGGAACTATAAATATTGTGATAGCTGGAAAGGAATCTGCTATAGAGTTTCATTAAGACAATCATTAGGCTCCTTCAAACTCCAGCATTTACTCCTTGCATTTTGTTTAGTCTAGAGACAGCTTAATTCATTTGTCTTTCGAAGTTCTCCCCTGAAATTAGATGACTTTAATACAGACCTCTAATAAACAAGGGCAAAGAGACAATTCCAACGCTGGTTAGTTTTTGATTTTGAGACATGCATTGGGAGCCAAGGCTTCCCTTCTCCATGCAGAAAGTGGATGTCCTGTGTTCAATTCCCATTTTTTCTTGAGATGCTCTAAATCCTCCTATTTCCCAAAAAGTGCAGTTTCTAGGAAAAACACAAGTGACTGTGCTGAGCTTTTCCTGTAGAAGCAATAGCTGATCATGCATTAGTTCAATATCTGTTGGCTCAAACATGTTGATTTTTTGAGCTGGCAGCGCCCATACAGAACCCAGGATGCTTCACTGTCCCTGTAGAACAGCTTTTTTCTAAGTGGTGTCTCATGTTTCCAGGTAAGATGTATGATCTGAAGATTTCAAAAGATAAATTGTGTGGCTACCGTAAATTAACTTTATGTTTTTCTCCACGACACATCCACATAGATAATAAAGCAAGAGTAGGGGAAGGGTGGCCTCTTTTGGGGTTTTTTCAGTGTTATTTTTAGTTTTCTGACCACATGCAAGGGATACATATTAATTATTTAACAAACCTTCAGAAGTTTACACAATTAAAGTTTTGTATAAGAACCTATGAAGTCTATAGGTTCTCATAGGTAACAAAGATTTACAAGCTATGCAAAGAATATCTAGTTACTGGTCCATGTAAAACCCATCCTGTAAGATACTTACAGTTGCTCAGAAAGACAATACAGAGAAACAAACATTTAATGATTTTTTTTTTCTTTTATCTCCTTACCTAAGTTCAACAAATGAGCTCCAAATAAATATTTATTTCTTCCATATGTATGGTCCAGTACACAATATGCCTTCTTGCCAGGCAATTTCTCACCCTGGGCTACTACTCTCACTTATTTTACACTTATGCATTAAAAAGGAGTCAAGTTCTTCTATCTCAGCCTTTTAGAGCTGTGTCTCTTTATTTTTATATTTTAAGAAATTCTCACAACCTTACCAACAAAACCCACCTCCATAATTTTCAGTTCTTTCCAGTTTTCCTAAGAACGAAACTAGAATATCTATATCCATTCACCATTTAACCAATATTACAGCATTGGGCTATTCTCAAGAAGAAGGCTAAGATGATGACTACATATAAAAGTTTTAAGAAAAGAAACTCACTATTAAGGAAATTGCTAATTAGTAACGACAATAATCAACATAATGAAGAATTGAGTTGGTTTTAATCTATATACATGTTTGTCTACAGTGATCCTAATGAAAATACACTTTGTGTTGTCAGTACTAAAATGATAAGAAATGTACTTGGATAATTGTTACAAATGCACAACATGATATGTGAGTCATGACCATTTGCTGAACTGTCCAAAGATCAAGGAATTTTTGAAATAATAGTACAGATCACACCTGAAAGAAACTCACTACAAACCAATTACTGGTTTGCCAATTACTGAAATGTGGAAACAAAAGACAGAATTAAATATAAATTCATTGATTTCAGTATGATATACTTTAGCAACAGCAAGGTATAGCAATAGCACCATGTCTAAGTGCAGGGATGAATAAGCTTTGAGAAATAAGGGAAACTGAGAGAGAGTGTATAAAATAAAAAGGCCAGAAGCCAAAGAAATTTTCTGCTTTTTGTAAGAAATAAAAAGGCCAGAAGCCAAAGAAATTTTCTGCTTTTTGTAAGATTTTCAAAATAAAAGTAATTAAGAATGATAGAAATATGGCTAGAATGAGTGTTGAAATTTTTTTGAAATTTCATGTGGGTCGGAAAGATAACCCTGTCCTGCAAGAAGTGCAGTGAGGTGATTATTTCCCTGTGTGCAGACTGTTCACAGAACCATAGAAAGGACTGGGTTTGAAGAAACCTTACAGATCGTCTAGTTCCAACCCACCTAAACCTAAAAGATCATCTAGTTCCAATACTTTCCATGAGACCAGATTTTTCGTGGTACCATCTGATCTGGCCCTGAACACTTCCAGGGATGAAGCATCCACAACTTCACTGGGAAACCTGTTCCAGGGCCTCACCAGCCCCACACTAAAGAATTTTTTCCTTATTTCTAATCTAATCTACTTTCTTTGAGTTTGACGCAATCACCCCTTGGCCCATCACTGTGAGCCTTCAAAAAAGCCCCTCTCCATCTCTCTTTTAGGCCCCTCTAGGTACTGGAAGGCTGCTAGAAGGGTTCCCTAGAGCCTGTTCTTTTCCATGATGAACACCCCCAACCCTCTCCATCTGTCTTCATAGCAGAAGCACTCTGTTTATCTTTATGACCCTCCTCTGGATTTGCTTTTTCAGGTCCACATCCTTCTTAAGTTTGGGCCCCGAGAGCTGGACGCAGTACTCCAGGTGGGGTCTCACACGAGTGGAGTAGAGGGGGAGGATCACATTCCTTGGCCTGCTGGCCACACTGCTTTTGGTGCTGACCAGGACACAGCTGGCTTTCTGGGCTGTGAGTGCACATTGACAGCTCATCTTGATTTACACATCAGTCTACATCTGCAAGGTTGCGGATTTACACCCTTTCTCCTCAGGGCTTTTCTCAATCCATTCTCTGCCCAACCTGCACTTGGAATTTGGATTGCCCCTACCCATGTGCCAGACCCTGCAGTTGGCCCTGTTGAACTTCATGAGGGCCCACCAGCCCACCTTTCCAGTATGTCCAGGTCCCTCTGGATGGCATCCTTTCTTTCCAGTGTATTGACCACTCCACACAGCTTGATGTCACTCTGAAGATTATAATAAACTCGGATAAATGGGAATGTGTTGCTTCAAATTACCTTCAACATGCTATTCACTGCAGCAACTGGCATCTCAATTTCTCCACAATTAGAAGATTCCTAGCTGAGCCTACTATCAAATAGAAGAAAAGAAAGTACCACAGGCTTATCGAGAGCCACCAGTGGCATTGATGTGTTGTGCCCACATTGCTAAGGATTTCCTGTCCTCATAGCAGCTAGAGACACAACTAACTGAGGCAATGTTAAGCAGGGGAAAGGCTCCAATGCTGTAGCTTATCTGAGTCAAGACGGATCTGAGATGATTTGTAACTATGGTACAATCAATATTCCCAGAATATTGGATGTGTTTTAAAGTGTGACTTAGAAAAAATTTTGAAATCTGTAAAAATTATTTGTAAAATATGTATATGTTAGCAATCAATTGCTTCAATAAATAGCTAGGTATTAAAGTTTAAAATTAAATTTAACTCTGGTGTTTGCGTTTTATGATACCATGGAAACACTTCTTTCCTCAGAAATTGAAGGTACAAGGTAGAGGTTGATTTTTAATTTGGAATTAAATTCTGTTTAAAAATGTGCTCTACATACCTAAGGATCTCATTATTGCCACTTTTTGTAGACTAGAGGGTTAAGTTTATTTTAAAAATCTGGGCTGTCTGCAAGTCTTGAAAGGTTTTAGTGAAGACATATGTTTTCCTTCAATGTTTTGACATAAAGATAGTAGCAAGTTAATTAATTACAACTTGCATATTTCTTGCAAGAAAGTTGCTCTGTTAAATTAAAAACCTAGGACCTTTATCATGTCAATCACAAGATGGTATCTGCACAGAAACAAGCTAATTTATTAGTCTCAGTGACTATTAAAGCTGGTTTCTGGTACAGTGTCTTTAAATGTCTCTATTGTTTGTGATAGGTATGATATAAAATAAAGGTCAGTTCCAAGTCAGCTGGGTTAGATCATGTAGTTAAATTTGATCTAGACCAGTCTCTAAGCTTCTCTTACTCCAGATTTGTCTTGGTTTTGGGGTCTTGGCGTTCCAAAGAACAGTCTTACTGGTGAATTTCGGGGCAAAGAAGGCTGTTAGTACCCCAGCGTTTTCCACACACTGTGTCACCAGGGCCCCTGGTCCACTCAACAACAGGCCCACATTTTCCCTACTCATTGTTCTCCTGTTTCTATACTTACAGAAGTACTTTATGTCCTAGTGAAGCCTTTGTGCACTCAACTCTCCTCATCAGATGCATCTCCAACATTAACGTTTAACTTGGCTCTAGTGGACCTACTTTAATCAAATAGGTAACATTTTTGAGTTACTGGCACAGAAATCCTCTAAAGCTTTATGAAAAATGCATAGAGCAAAATCATGTAATACTGCGCAATAAAATTCCCTACCAGTTTCTATTGAGTCCTCAACTGGTCAAACAACCATTCCTGCAATCGTTCTATGTTTCGGTTGAAGAAGGTGCTGAAATGGCAGCAGCTTCAGGATCTGGTCCATATTGAACAATTTCAGTACTTGCAATGTATGAAACTGGCAACTGTTATGTTTACAGATGTAAGTGCAGAAAAGGAGCACCTGGTTGTTACGAGGTACATGTCAAAAGCTCAATTATCAGTTAAATCCAAACAGAAATTTATATCAAGAGATAAGAACAATGTACAGTCATAAGCAGTGCTCCGTAGAAAATGACAGCATTCGGTATCTTTTTCAGGTCAATTTGCACTATACTTGGTCTGAGGAAATGGGAATGGAGTAGGAAGCTAGTGGTGGATGCTGAACAGGATCCTGACATCAAAAAACTTTTGGTTGGAGAAACACAGAACCTCTTTGTGTTATGTCAGTGACACATTTATTCTCTTGGATACTGCCACTGGTATCATTTCACACTTAGAATCTCAGTAGGAATCATAATTTGTGCTTTTGGATTACACAATGAAGTGGGTCATAGGGTCTGGGGTCATTTTTTGATTGTATTTAATAAGCACTTTATGTTAAACTAATTATCTTTTTCACTGTCTCTTCTGAAGTAGCCTCAAAGTTCAATTTTATGCAAATGCTGAAGTTTGTTGATTCCAATGACCTCTGCATCACTAAATATGATTAACGAATCAGAAATGGTCTTGTAATCTTTTCTCTGCTGATGGCATGAAACTTACATTTTTTGGTAATGCTCATAATCTTTTTTTTTTTCTGCATGTTCCTTAATTTTCCAATTAGTATGTTTGCTGATGTAATTCTATTAATTTTTTATGGGCAAGACGAGGTACCATTACAATTTCACAGGAGATTAGGGATCCAATTCTGCCAAATCCTGGAGAACCAGAATAGATACCTTTTCAAAGAAAGGGAGAATGTTATAATTTAACTAATATTTAATAATACAGCACGTGCTAAATACAAAATAAGCATCATCACTTTCTATCATCTGGAAATCATCTGCGTTTTGTCAATCTTCCTTTCAAATGAAGTTCTAGAAGTTCTCCTCCACAATTTATTTTGTTTGAACACAACTGGTTTTGGGATCTGGTCTCAAAAGGTGAACCATGAAGCCTCTACATTGCCTGAAAGAGTTTTGTAAAATTCTAATTGTTAATTGCTCTAGGCAAGTAGTTTCTATTTATTTATTTATTTATTTATTTATTTATTTTGCAGGGAATAAATAAAATTATATTTAGCATTTAATTTCTCCAGAATTGTGGTATCTGTGACACAGGAATGAAAAAAAAATCTAATTAGGAAGTTGGCTTAAGGTATACTATTTGTCTTTCTAACAATCTAAAATATATGTGTTATGTCCATACTGGAAGAAAATAAATAAAACAATATTTTGTTTATTTGTAAGAAGCAAAAAAAATAAAATCTTGTCTTCCTTATGAGTACATGTTATTTAATGTACAGAAGAGAGACATGAATTTTGGCAGTTGTAGCTCTAATCTACTGTAAATACAAATGAGTGAAACTTCCTCAAAATTCAATGAGGTTTATGCAGTTTGCAATTTAGTTCTAAGATGTTTGAAATTTTTTAAAATTTTTGTTCTTTCAATTCATAAGATTCTCTGTTACAATCTTGAGGTTTCAGTGGTTGTTCAGTGAAACAGCTTCCTAACATTTATAGAGTGTAGCTGGATGCAGCCTGAGATTTGTCATTTTTATCTGTGAAAGTATGTGTATATGGCAAGAAAAGAAAAAATAAATGAGCAAAATGTTAAAACTTCCTATAAAATGTACTGAAGTTGCAGAACGTTTTGCTGTGAGTCGGGCCACTCAAAATGCACTGCAGACCCCAAATAAATTGCTCATCTGTGATGATAGTTACTTTGTCCATCAGGACTATCACAGGACAAACATCCTATCTATAGCTGCATCTTTTATTCTTCTTTATACAGTTGTCATATCATCCTTGCCTTCATAAGGTTAGCAAAAGCGATGGGAATCTCATTTAAGTTATTTTCATTTGAGATAGAAATCCTGGTCGCTCTTTTGGAGATTAATCAGTGCTTTAAGGACAGAATTTACTTCCTTAAATAGATATCTAAAGTAGGTCAGATGAATCATACACTCTGTGTGTCTATTTCCCTTTGTTGTGTATAAATCCTCAGATGATTAGTGTAGTTAAAAAGGAAATGTATACATTCAGCACATCCATATTGGCATAACAAATGTTTCTCTAGGTGATATCTGATCTATGTAGGGATCTGCGAGGGGAACTTTTCCTAAACCAAGGCAGCAAAGACTCTACCCCTGCTTCAGAGAGGAGACAGGTTCAACAGTTATTCCATGCTCCCACTGCTATGGTACCTTTTGATTCTGAACTGATAATGTAAAACTGACAAGGAGCTGCATACCTAAGCTTCAATCCTGAAGAAACAAAGTTGCCTGTTTTACAGTTGTAGGAAACTGTTCTAAAAACCTTGTCAGATGCCATCTTGGTCTACTTCTAGTCTTATGAAGACTTAATATGCCTGTAACATTCCTGACAGATATATATGTAGTCTGCTTTAAAAATCATCCTATTGTGTCTATTCATGTGAGAACTTCACAGTTTTCCAAAGGAGCTCGTTGTCCCTGGTTGCTTTACTATCCTTATCAATAGAAATATGTTGGTCTTGCTACACTTTAAGCCCTTTGCCTTTGGTTGTAATCTGAAAGAACAGGACCTGGAAAACAGCTTATCCTCTTCCTCCCTGCAACAACTTTCATATATGTTTGAAGATTCCTCTCAGTATCTTTTCTCAAGATTTGTTCTAGTGCTTTCTATCTTTTCTTGTAGGTGATGTTTCCTCTGAACTGCGCTGCAGCTCAGAACTCTCCTTTACCTGGGATGACGAATATACAAAGGATCTGCATCTCAGGAAAACAGTCGGGTGAAATTTCTCCTCTCTTTTTGAAGAAGTTGCTTGTCTAAGGCAGAAGGGGAAAAAGAAGTTATGTAAAAAGTACATCTTCTGCCAGTTGTGGGGAAATTTAAACACAATTTATAGAAAAATTGTGCTGCTCCTACAAAAAAATCAAAGATCATCTTGATTAAACCTTTGACTTGTTGCCATTTCCAGTCTCTGCTGGGAATTACTGTTTATAAACACAATTAACCGAAAAAAATTACAAACTCTTTGATTTTGCTTGGATGCTGACAGCGTTAAAAAAGTGAGAATTTCCAAAGATAGATGGTAAGCTCCTCTTTTATCTTTTCTTTTTGAGGGGGTGCTTTCTGTTTTGGTTTCATTTCTTTTTTCTGTATTGTATAGTCCCCAGCTGGGATGGTTGACCCTGGCTGGATGCCAGGCGCTCATCAAAGCTTCTCTGTCATTGCCCACCTCATAGGTCAAGAGGGAGAAAATGCAACGAAAGGCTCATGTTTTGAAACAAGGACAGAGAGAGATCGCTCACTGATTACTGACATGGGCAAAACAGACTTAACTTGGGAAAGTTAGTTTAATTTATTTGAAATCAAATCAAATCAGGATAATGAGATGTAAAATCTAAGTCTTAAACCACCTTTCCTCCACCCTCCCTCCTTTCTTCCTGGGCTCATCTTTACTCCTGATTTGGAGGACTGTGCTGGCTCGCTCATCCAATGAGGTGAAAGGAAGCATACAGAGACTGGAAATGGGAATCAAATTTATATTGTGTTCCAACTGTATGCTTCAATTTTTATATCAGGCTTGCATTGTGATTTCAGTATGCTGCTGTATGACTTTGTTAAATCAAAACCCCATGTAGCTTCAAATATCTTCAAAGAAGTAGATTTGGTATTCAAATATTAAACTCCTGTCGTGTGGAATATCTGTGTGATGAGTTGACCTTGGCTGGCTGATGAGTGCCCACAAAGCTGCTGTCACACTCCGCCTCCTCAGCAGTACAAGGGGAGAAAATGAGATTAAAAACTAGTGAGTTGAGACAAAGGCAAGAAAGGAAAAAATGACAAAAAACCCCAAACGAAAAAACAAACAACCCCCCCCAAAAAAAACAAAACAAAGGGTCACAGGCAGAAACAAATAAGTTTTTCTACTTCCATCTGCTGGTGATATCCAGCCACTTCCTGAGAAGAAGGGCCTCAAGTGGTGAAAGAGCTACTTTGGAAGATAGATTCCTTTATAACAAATGTCTTACACACATGCACAGTCTTTTCTCTTAGCTTTTATTTCTCTGCTTGATGTCATACGGCATGGACTGTCCCTTTGGTTGGTTTATATCTGCTGTCCTGGCTGTGTCCTTCCCATCTTACCTCTAGCCCATCATCAGCCTATTGACTTTTGGGAAGGTTTGGGGAAGGGTGTGTTCTGGGCTGGAGAGAGCGCCGATGCAGTGCCAGCACTGCTCAGCAGGAGCCAGAACTCTGGTGTGTTAGGAATTCTGTTCTTACTGCCGACACAAAGCACTGCACTTGATGGGCTGCTAGGAGGAAAGTTACCTCTATCCCAGCCAAACTTGGCACAAGCTAAAAGAACCAGGTCAGAGAGTAATAGACCGTGACACACTCAGACTGGAGAATTAAAAGATATTTTATATTGCCACATTACTAATGAGATTTAATTATGTCTAATGGACAGGATTTAATTATGATGTTATTCAACATCAAATGTCTCTAAATCCGTAGCCGTGGTTCCTCACTAAGCCAGGCATTGATTTGACTTAGGGATTAGTTCTCAGTCATTCTCTTATAATTTATCTTGTTTTGGTTTAATTGTCAGATTATAACAGATCAGGAGGTGGAAATTGTATGTGGAGGAGGCTTCTCAGTTTATGTTAAGAGTGATATAAGTACCCAGAATAATAATAGCCTTGTGAGGCAGAAGGTGCCAGGAAGAATTTATTGGAAATGAGCCCTGGATCAAATCAATTGGAGAAAATGACAAATAAAATATTTGCTGCAGAAAAGGATAGGAAGAGATCTGTGAGCATTTTAAATATGTAATCAATAATATGCTGTGCATTACAAGGTTTGCAAGAAGTGTACTGTTTACATCAGAATCACTTGCCACTTTTTTTTCAGTAGACAACTTGGCTAATACAAAGAAAAAAATGCAATGAGGAAAAAAGGTGGGCAAGCAAAGAGGGAAGCTGTGTACAAGAGAGTAATTACTGAAAATAATAAGGAATACATTAAAAAATAAAATGCAAAGCACTGATGATGACTAAATGCAGTCAGAGAATTAAAAACCCCCAAAATTGAACAGAGAAAAATAAAAGAAAGTCAAAAAGTGCAAAAGTGACAGCATAAAAATGCAAGTAAAAGATCCAAATATCCAGGATAAAAAGAAGGGGAAAAAAATGAGACCAAAACCAGAAAAAAACCTAAAAAAAAAAACCATACAGGAAAAAACAACCAGAGAAAGAAAAAAACCACAACTATGAATGTAAAAGGTACTAAGAGCAAAGTGATGATGCTGAATAAGAGACTTAAAGATCTTGAGATGCTTATATTATATTATGCAATTGACCAAAAAGAAATGTAAGGGGTTTTTTTTTTTTTTTTTGTCTTGTTGCAATATTTATGTTGATTCTCCCAAGCTAATGAAGTATAGCCTGTGTAGTAGAATGTTAAATCAGAGGACATGTTTAACACAGAAGATATCAAGAAGAAAATATGGCATATCATTACTCCCTTAAGTCCTGGATGCCTCTGAGTGGAAGAAAAACAATGAAGTCAAAAAAGTCCTTGACCACTTTTCCTATCAATAATGAGGTTTCCTTCTTTTTTATAATGCAGATGTAACCCAAAACTTAAAAAGAAAGAAGTTAATTTTCCATTAAAAATATAATCATAAATAATACTCAAGTTATTAGATGTTATTCTGAAATCTTGTTGTAGCTGCTGAACATTAATAAAAATGTTCTCAAATCCAAAACTTCCACAGACATTAGCACAAGTGAATATTTGTTTTTAAAATCTTACCAGAGTACATAAATTATTTACTATTCATTATTCCCTATCCAAAATTTGCTATTCATTACTCATTCATATACTACAACAATGAGGTGCTCTATTGTAAGAATGCAAATGGATAGATGCTATAGCTCAGATAGCTGGGGTCTGTCAATTAGATAGGGGTAATATCATGGTGATGTAGATGACTAATCACACATTATGAATACTGAACAGCAAACAGTCAAAATCAATATTTTGGAAACAGCCCGTAGACCAGAAGTTGCTTGTCCAAACTATTTGTCCAATACTTACAAATATCTAGACATCAGGTTTGGCTTCTGAATGATTCATGAATAGAATGCAAGGCTAAAGGCCGATTTCTAACCCTTTAAAAATCAATGGAAAGATCCCCACCGGCTTCAAATAATGTTTGAATAAGTTCTCCAAATGTGCAATTGATATTATTTACAGTGAGTATTCCAGCCACACACTGCCTCATCATACATGGTTAATAAGAATTTTCTGCTTTAGGGAAAAAGATAAAAGATGTAGTCATATTTCCTCCCAAAGATATCATTTAGCAAAACTCTGCCATGGCAGCTTTTTCCTTATACTTTCCTGTCCGCTTATGCTAAAAAAAAAAAAAAGAACTTCGTGCTACCATGGAGAAAAAAAAAATAGACTGCCTTTTTAAAATCAAAGAGAAGGCAAACTAATTTTCTCTATGTAAACTGAAAATAAGAATGTGACGTTTAAAAGAGCATCTAACACCTGTGCACTCATCCTGATCTGTGGGACTGACTATGGCTAGTTGAGCCTTGATGCAATTTACGTAGTTGAGCGATGAAAGTAGTTCACTGGTTTTGATCTTTCCATACTCTGACACAAACATGTCAATTACAGTTTGTTTTCTTGAAACCAAAACTGTGGTGCTTTGCATTGTTTAGTACAGCAAACACTGAAAGAATCTGACGTTTGTTCTGAAAAGCTTATGATCTAATTGATCTTCACATGAGAAAAACGAAAAGGTCTTGCACTGAAGCTTATGGAACTCTTACACTGATTAGAGTCCAATTCAAGATCTATGATGAAAGCTTTTCTTTTGATCTCTACACTAAAAAGATTATTCAGAAGCAGAGTGATATCTAAGAGACTAAGTGTTCCTGCTAAACTGTGTCAACAACTTTTCTTTAAAGTTTAGAAAAAATGCGGTAGTGGATAGGATTCATCCTCAAGCACAAGTAACAGCTCTGAATGTTTTGTGCATTATCTATTTAAAGCATAGAGCAGCAGAAAACACAAGTAAACAGTAACTGTCAAAAGATTTTTAAAAAATTTGAGAGCTTCAGTACCTGACAATCTTTTGATGACCCCCCAGTTTTTTAAAAGATAGCCATGCAGTACTTAACACACTTAACATTAATCATAGTCTACCAAGAAACCTTTTTTTTTCCTTCACTCTTGCTTCCATCTTTTTCAAAACTTGGTGATTAATGAAGCAGTTTATGAATTTCATTAAGATAATCATTCATTGCTTACAAACTGCCATCATTAAATAAAAATAACCTATTTTTGAAGAAGTGAACTTAATTTATTAGGCTCATGATTTTCTACTGAAATCAAAGAAGTTACTATTGGAGAGCAAGCTCCTGCAGTGAATTTCAAAGCTTTTGTTCAGATTTCCTTTTTAAGCTGATCACATCTTTAAGGCTCATCAGAACCGGTTTCTAAGTTACTCTTTATATACAATTTTCCATCATGTGAGAATCTGGAAAAACCATCCATGGAAATACAATGTAATCCCTTTTTTTTTTTTTTTTTCTAATAATTCCTGAAGCTTCAGAGCACAGTTTTGCAAATATTTGTGATTTACCTGAAACTAAAAAAAACAAACAAACAAACAAAAAAACCCCAAAACAAAACAAGAACAAAAACCCCAAAATCCCACAAACAAACAAACAAACAAAACAAAAGCAAAAAGAAAACCAGTCTAGGTCATCCAACCAAAAGACAGGCAGGTAGGAAGTCAGTGAAAGAAAAATACCATTGCGGTGAGTTCACAAAACAGTTTCGGTACTTCTTAACTATCCCAAATATCCACTGATTTTTATGTGTCAATTTGCTGAGAAAGCAGTACCAATGACGTGAAATGAAATAGAATACAGCCAAGTTCCTTTGTGTCCTTTAGCAGTACGTTTATTTTATGTGGACACTTAATTCATAAGGCTAGAGCAGACATTATTTCCTGGTGTAAAACAACACTTGGGAAAAATGGAAATTTGCCTTGGACTAAAAAGGTGAGAGGATGCATTAGTAAAAACAGTGGGAGCCGCAGGCTGTTGACTGTGCTGTTTTGAAGAGTGAGGCTCTATTAGCAGGCTAGAATACGGCAGGCTTGTCTTGGAGTCTAGGTAAGATTTCAAAGGAAGAAAAAGCTGCTTGTGTGGGAATAGAAAAGGAATGTATTTAACTTCAGGACGAGCCTTTACAGAAGAATGAAATATTCCAGTTGCCTAATTTGGCCACTTTTAATCATTAATGTAAGAAAGATTTTTGAAGCAGTGCATAACACTAGTGATACCAGTGATACCAGAAAATCTCAGCAAATTCACCTTTTTTTTCTACATAAACAACTTGAAATTCTCTCTCAAGTTATAAAGAATGATAAAACTGCAGTCAAAGATATATTTTATCAGATGATGAAAAAGTAACCCCCATTTGGAAACTTTGGGGTGACAAAGCCATTGGTCTTGAGACTGCAATGTCCTTTGAGGTATTTTTCTTGTGGAACTGGTAGGCGTTTAAAAGCATCAGATCATGGTTTTATTAATTTTATTGGTTTGCTTGTTCTTTTCAGAATATAAGATTTTAATTTATGACCTTACTACATGGGAGACAGGAACTGAGACAGTAGGAAGAACCTTACAAACCAGCAAGCTACCTGGAATTCATCCTGAAATATTAATTATACATCTGGCAGTACAAAAAGCCTGATTCATAGCCCATTGAAATAAATTAATTATGTATCTGGCAGACTCCAAAATCCACTGAAGCCAAAGGAAGTCTTAGGAGTCTTTGACTCCACTGGGCTCTGCATCAAACTGCAGGAGGATGAGCAGAATTAGGCGGAGAGGAACATATCACCAGTGCTGCTGAGAGCAGAGCAAACTCAGATCAAGAAGATCAAAGCAGCAGGTGGCAGTGTGTAAACACCCCAGGCCCTCAGAAATGCATCTCTAACACCGGAGAGAAGGGGAGGGGTGTGCCTCCTACGGAATTTCTAAGTGCCCTATCTATTTTCACTCTCTGTAAATCTCAGTGAGAGGTAGATAAGGATTTTGAAACAAATAGCTTCCCCGTGAAAGGATAAAGGTAGGAAATCTCAGCTTGGTTGCTGGGTATGATCACACCTAGGTTTCAGCAACCATGTACCTCTCATCAGAGCTCTGACTAAGGCTCCTGGACAGGAAACAGGCAGTCCAGCATAATCTGAATGATGACAGCTAAAAGCTGAGTGTCTTCCCTGCTACAGGAAGGTATGGACAGAATAATGAGAAGTTCCCACCAGGCTGGAGAAGGTCTTTTTGCAGAAATCTCTTGGCATCATCTAACCATCATAGTTGTCATTAAACCACAGGTTTTGAAGACTAAAATTTAAATCTGCTGGATACTCCTGGTGAGTGAAGTGGAGATTAGAATTAGAAATGTTTTCAGATAGAAGAAAACAATAAAAGAATTAAGATGAGCAAAAAAATCACCAACTTTTTAGTGCTTTCCTGCTTGTGCACTGCTTGCATATAATTCTTTGCAGAATAATGAGCAAACAGGCTTCTTTGCTTTTTGCCTTTGAAAGTCAAGGTAATTTTAAAATATTTTTTAACCGAAGCACAGTATAATGTCTTTTCAGTATTCAACCTATGAGATGTTTGCAAAACAAGGGACAATTATGAAACCCTAAAACATACATGTGGAAATACATGAGAGCAAGACAAAACTAACAACCAAAACAGACCATAAATATCTCTGATCTCACAGGATACTGATATTCACTGAGAAAGAATTATTTTTCTTCATGATAGCTTGTATGGGGCTAGCTTTTGGGTTTGTGATGACACCATGCTCAGCTGAGGGAAGCAGGAGGATGTTTGGAGTGACGACTTTTGTCTTCTGAAGTCGACATTACATGTCGACATGGAAGCCCTGCTTTCCTGGAGATGTCTGAACACTTGCCTGCCCTTTAATTTCGTGGTAGAGATCAGATATTTCTTACAATACTATACGCACAGCAATGTGAAATAAAAGGGAAAAAAAAGAAAAAAAAGAAAGAAAAATAACAGTAGTAAGGTTCATCACAATGACTATGAAAATAGGAAGACTCCAGGAAAATTTTTAATGGTGAAACAGCAAGAAATAGGGATGGAGATGTACCATGACCTTCAGAAGAATAGAGATTACCAACAGGGAAAGCCTACAGTAAATATTACTTGGTGTATTTTAGTGTAGTCTGTATTTCGAAAGACGGATAATTGAATGTTTTGTCTTTAGAAAAACAAAAAACCTAAGTCTGACATATTATTGATTCTAGTATGTTGGGGAGATTGTTTTTGGGGTGTTTTGGTTGTTTTTTTTCTTTTTTTAATTGGGGCGATGGTGCAAATTAATCTTATATGATTAAATGATAAACTTCATTATTTGAAGTACTATAAATGTGCAAAAGAAAACTTTCTATGTTGAATAAATGTTGCATTAGAAACTGGCAAAAATAAGAACAAATTATGTTGGGAGAAAGAAAATGTGGTGATATTGTGAGGTTTTAAACATAAACAAGTTTAAGGTTTAGGCTAGTTTTCCTCCAGAATGTATATAAATGATACACATCAACTATCATGAAATCTTTGGCTTTATAATGTTAACTGTTTATTAATAAATACATATGCATTGTCATTTTTTTTTATCTGGACTAAAATACTATAAAAGATACTCAAATTTTCAAGACTATGTTTTGAGCACTTTTAATTACTGCTTTTATAACAGGAGATTGTGATAGACTCTTACCTTCACTAATGTTATTCATCAGTGATATAACTGATCAGCGAATATACATAAATATAAATAAATGAAACTGGATTTCATCAGAATCGAACTACTTCAATGATAATGCTGCTTATCTGCACCCAAGGACTAAAACTGTTCAATTTCCATGAGGCTGAAATTAAACACGAATTGACCAAAGATTTCAGAGGGCTCTCAGATAAATCAACAATACTCTACCCATAAAGGTCTTCAATTCTGTTCTAAATATGCCCCCAAATCAAATTTTTGAATTTTTCCATATAAAATCGATGTGTGATGCATGGATAAGAGGCATTGGACCCTCCATCTATGAAATGTGGGTTTTTTTATACACCTGCATAATTAAATTTATATTTTCCGAAATGATCATGATCTTGCTCTGCTGAGTAGTGCTTCTGCTATAGGATGATTTCTATGTATTTTAAATAAAAATATATTTTAAAAAATCAAAGTGCAAAACCATGGGTTCTGACATCTCTTGGAAATAAAGTAAAGTTTAAAATCCAAGGATTTTATGCTAAAATGCTGTGGTCTAATTATCCTTATGCTACCTCAACTAGTTATTCACTATATTTTATGACTATTGCTTCACTGTTCATTACACATATTTTGAATTAACACAGAAAAAATAGAAATAGCTGAATACCAAGAGAAATATGAAATCTATTTAAAAAATAGCTTGGAAACACAAATCTGCTGAATATTGAAAAGTTACGAGATCTAATTTTGCAAATGCCAAAACCAGTATTAAAACAGTATTGGTTTCCATCTCTTCCAGGTATTGGTTCACTGTGAGACTGTAAATATAAATGTAATGCTTGCTAATGATTTTAAATAAAGCTAAAATCAAAGAAGAAATCACGGGAATAACTTACACTAACCAAACAAGAAATTATAACAAATAACACCATGTCAATGCTCCAGTGCTGTAATGATTTTAAATTAGAAAAGCAACATTTACAGAACAGGTTGCTCATTTAACATTTTTAGGATCTGTCAATAAGATCACTTTTGGCATGAAACAGACTATTTATTTTGATTAAAGGAAAATCTCTCAATGAAAATACTCAAGCAAATACCAGGAGGGATTTTTTACTTGTTCAGTGCCTAGAGCATTCCTGCATATCACAAGGGTTTGAGAAAGAAGCAAACAGTGCTTGAGGGTCTGAAAAAATGTCAATGTGGTATGTAGATAGGCTGTTGAGGTTACTGAAGAATATCGTTTCAACAAAGGGTATAAAGCCAGAGATCTGATTAACTCCTTGGCCACATTGTTTGTGGTTATTTACAAAGTGCCACTTGATGAGTGGTAAGAGTGCTCTGTCTTACTAAAATAATTTTTTTAAAGGGTCATTCATGCTGAGTAAAGCAGATATCACATAATGCTTAACACAGTGTAGCTGTTTATGAGGGGCTTGTATTGTGGTTTTTCGTTTTTGTTAGTGGGGGTGAGCTTTTGGTTGGTTGGTTGGTTAGGGTTTTTTTGTTTTTCTCCTTCTAGAAACAATCATGTCTATGACGGGCTCTGTGCACCAGTGAGCTTATTCCATTCTGGTGTGTGTTTTGTGTCTTTGGAGACATTTGTAGGCAAGAGAAATAGAATTCATGCCAGCAGTATAATGAATACAGCAATACAGGCCATCAGGTACCTCTCTACTAAGTAAAAATGTGTTATGTTTTCTATTCTCATTTACTTTGGCTGCTACAAAGTCTCTAAACTGACCTTGCAAGGAGGTGAGGTGCCATCTGGATGAGGAGCAAATCTCTTCAGGGACAATGTGGGCATAAAGTACTATGTTTAATTACTTTTATTCTAGAAGTTTAAAAAAACACCCAAGCCCGCTACATGATCTTATTTGAAAAAAAAAAAAAATGGCCTTAAGGAAGATGCTATAGAATCATATTACTTAGGATCACATTAAAAGGAGAATCTAATTAAAACAGTCATGTGGTTTTTGGTTGGTTTTTTTTTCCCCGAAAATCACAAATACACCAATACCAAGGCTTATTTCTACATAAAGGGTTTTATTCTGATTTGGATATTTTTTGTTTTATTTTTCTGCTGAAAGCCAAGTGCTTCTGTTTGTAAATGTGAAATTAAAAAAAAAAAAAAAATTATTAATTCAGTATACTATAGGTATGATATTATATATTTTATAGGTACAACCTGAATAGAAAATAGCGATTAAATATAATCAGATTTTAGACCCAAGTGTGAAACAGATGAGAGATTTTATGGAAGCCCAGGAAGGAAGCAGGAAGTCCCTGTCATTCTGCAAGTATATGACCTAAAATTTCTTGCCTTTTTGTTTCAAATATTTGAAATATATGAGTTGAAAGTAACTATTTCTATTCATACTGTTTAAAGGACAGAGTGATTAATAACTCTAACATATAACTTCTGCTTTAAACAACTTGAATTCTTATTTACTTCAACCTTCTTGGATCGATGCTTGCATGCTGACTGCTCTGTAAAAGGAACAAGCTCATCTGCAGATTGAGTTGAATACTGCCATTATTTGTACTGAGGTCTTGATAGCTCATTTTTGGATCGTGGGCACACAAGCTTCCAATAAATGTTCATTTGCCATTGTAAAGCAATTATCCTTGATTGCACAGAATTTGTTCCAGTCAGCAAGATCTTTTCAACAATACGCAATAAAGTGTTCAGAAAGTAATTCACGAGAGCGAAGAAAAGTTGATGTCTGTGCTGGAAGATTACATCAGTATTATTTTCCTAAGAATAAGACACAAAGAACAGGGCATATAATATTAGAGAGGCCATCCCTGTTTACCTAGATTTTCAAGAGACAGGCCAAGATATGAGTTTACTCCACCACAGTGTAGATCATCACAAGGGTTTGAGAGCTGATGACAGCTACCATCTGACATACTGAAAACGTTAGATGTGCTTTTATTTTTCTGTTCCACCAGTGTACTTATGGATCAAAATGAAACTCCTTTGGACTACTGCATTTTGCTTACACACATTTTTGCAGAAATTATTTGTTTGTATTTGTCAAAGAATCTGTTTTGAGTGTATCTGATAATCAGGTTCTGGAAATAAAAGCATCTGATTTATCTGACCCAGCACACGAGACAATTCAAATTACAACATTTGCCAATAATTCAAAGTGTAAACAACATCAACAATGTGTTTAGTAAATCTAAGGAAAATTTAAATCATCTCTAAATTTAATGACAACATTCAGTTCAGTGTTATAAACAATAAATTTACAGTATGTATATGTGAATATACTGACAACATACAGTTCTGAATATTTTTCCATTGTAAGGATATTAAAAGAATAAATTCTTTAAACACTTAAACACTGATTTGTTGCACATGGATCACTCATCTATGCAGTATCATATCATACAAAGTAGTCCTGATCATACACTGGCTATAAATCCCAGATGTCAATATTCCTAACACTCACATGCTGAGTTCCCATATAATTAATGTGTTCCTTGTTTTCCACAGCAGAACCCTATGCACTGTCTTATAGCTATTTTTATACTCCCAAACGGCTTCATCCTTTGATCTTCCTCTGTTATCTCAATTTTCTAGTGATCATGCTTTGTTCAGAAATACCTACACCTGTAGAAAAATACCCATTTTCAGAAAAGGCATTTGTACATAATTCTTGTTTCCATTATGCAGATATCTGTCTAACCCATCTGCTCTTTCTGATTTCTACTTCAATATTTGTCTTGTTATTCCCACCTCACCTTCTTCCCTCACAGCCCACAATTTTTTATAGTCCAAAATAGACCTTACTGCAGTTCTGTCACTTATTGTCAAAAAGATTATGCAAATGCATCTCTGGCCCTATATGAAGCTTCACTTTTCTTCAAAGCAATATGACAGATGTGCCTATGGCTGGCAGCCATATCCTTAAGCCAAAGTAGTGATTGTTCCTGCCTGAACTGATTGCCCTTTTACCTGTATTGTGTTTTCACAGGTTTTCAAAAGTAAGTTGGAACCAGGTCTTAAGCAGGAGGGCAAATGAGCACCAGCAACAGATGAAGATGATTCATCTATGGATTTGAACCTATAAGAAGGCAAGAACTGGAGTCAGAGAACAGGTGTCTAGAGAAATTGATGATAAAATAAAGAAATATAGTAGAAGAAAAATATGTTAATTTACCTTCAATTTAAAAATTCATTCATTCTACTTCCAGTTATCTACTGTTAATGCTGTATTAATGTTGGGTTATTTTCCCTTCCAGACTGCTACATTTACATAGTTATATACCATTTTACATATATACAACTATCAAGTGCCTTAGGGAAATTAAGTTTATTAATACAGTAAATTTATTTGATATATAAAAATTTTAAAACTTGATAGTAGTGACACAGCATAATTACTATCTTTAATTTGAACTATCTTGGTGCTTTTCTAGATATCTCTGAGTTTTACAAAGATTCAGTAACCCAGTGGACACCACTCTGTGGCTGTGTGTGTTTACGTACTTTGGTCTTTCACCACTGCTAGTTTAAGACACTTTCTGCTAGGATCCACTACCAAGTTCTGCACAGAGATTTATGTACGACATGAGAATATCTCACATCTATGTTATGATCTGCTAAAATCTGTCTATGTCACTTTTATTTCCTACTCTCTTTAGTCAGTTGCAAGCCTTCCTCCTGTAGTAGATAGTTTTGCATTGCTTGTCTGGCCTTCAGAAGACTTGGGACTGCACTGCATCTCCATCCTGCACATGCACTAATACCACAGTGTGAGAAACTCCAAAGTGAGTGAATCTCAGGATTTCTCGTTGAAGTACTCCCTTTAGTTTAAATATTTTTACAACTCAGGTAGGAAGAAGTTGTGCTTAAACACACACTGCAGCTCCACTCATGATCTCTTGCTTTTCAAGTAAGTCCAGTTATAATTTTCCTGTATGAAGTAATTCTGACTATCCAGAACAAAGACTATCAAATCTCTATAATCTGAGTATCAATACTATTGCTTTTCTTTTTATTTCAGCAGTGCTGGTAAGTCCAGAATTTGTGCAGGCAATAGGAGATAGATTTATTTCCTGCATTGTATCTACATGTAAGATGCAATACCCAGCTCAAGGAAAAATAAATCAAGTCAGAAAGACAAGAAAGAGTATTCTTTCCCTTCAAAGAGAGTTCCAGTGGACAAGGCTGCTTAAAATAGACAAAAAAAGAATTTTAAAAAGGATTTTTTTTTTTTTAAATAAATAAATCTAACTCAGCTCATAACTGAGAATTATTTTTCTAAGAAATTTTACTCCAACAACTTCACCTACTGCATTTCTGGAATAGCTAAACCCATATTTCCCAAGAAACCCCAGTCAGAAAATTCCTCTAAGTTAAAAATATCCTAATTTATCTTCTGAAAATCTAGCTACTAAGAAACCACTTCTTATTATCCTTCCGAAAATCCGTCTGAAGATCTTACTTGCTCTAGTTTGCATCTACATATTTCACAGATGAGTGCCAAATCCTTTTCTTTAGCCCATGTAATACACCGCATTTTTTCCCAGACAGTAGCCTCTGCCAGTGAATATTATCAGTCCTGAGTTCGTTACCACATTTCGCTCTGGTGGACTGAACCCTGTGAGCCACTTTTCGGCTCATAAGCTTCTTCTCTTCACATCCTTTGCAACGTGTTAGCTCCTTGACACAACTGTGGAAATTTTAAAGCAGCTTTTTTTGTATACATATTTAGAATGTTGTCCTATCAGAAATCATGCATAAAGTAAGCAAATCAAAGTGATTTTAACACAGAAAAAAGGGAGTATTTTCTACCTGACAACAGATTTGTGATATCCTCAACTTGCTTATTTAATGAAAGAGCAAGATGTGACTTATCTCTAGACACCCTCTGTTAGTAACTGCACTATAAAATTGTTTGCTCATTAAAGAATAATTGAAAAATTAAATAAATTATCTTCCACTCAATTGTGTTTGTTGAGGAAATAAGAGAAAGAAAGAAGCAATTTGGTTTTCAAAGTTTGCCTGTAAAGCTTTTTTGTTTGGTGTCCTCCTGGCTGTGTTTTTCCCCTTTGTTTAGTTAATTATTTTTATTTTTAATAGAAATTCAAAATGTAAGTTAAAGAACCATATGTCAGTATTTCTTGTCATGTAGGAAGGGATTCATATCACACAAAAACCCAGGTAAGTAATCTTAACCAGTTTTTCGTTCTTTCTTTATGATCACTGAAGTCAAAAGTGACTCAGGAGGGCAAATTGTCCTAAATATTTTGTCCTGAATGTTAATTATCAGCAGAAGCTGATAGCAACCTAGATTTCCACTGAAAGTTGTGGTCCTGCACTTTTTGCATCCAATCTTTCCTCCAGCCTTTTCTTCTCTCTCTCCTATGTTTTGGATATAACGCTGACTGTCTTGTGGACTGGATTGAACAACTTGGTGGTCAGACTGCACACATGTCTTTCTCCTTGCTACCTTTGTCTTTTAACAGCACTGTGGACCTATAAGAGCCTGATAATAAGAGGAAGGCTTCAAAAAGTGCTTCGTCATTTTTTCTGCTTATCATAATCCCTCTTGGACACCTGAGAACGACGTGCGGGATGGTCTGTGAGTAGCCCGCCTTGAAGCCCATAGACAGGAAGGCGAAGAAGCCCATAGAAAGGAAGGTGCAAAACGTGGAGGGGAAAGCGAGGGGCAGAATCCCTGACCTTTGCCTTTCTCCGCCCCACCACCATCGCCTGCTTCGAGACAGCCTGAGGCCCCCGGGAGAAGACGCCTCCCGCTTGGGGAGAACCTCCCGACCCTGCACCCCTGGACCGGAGTCACGAGTGATTTGTGGAATCCCCACCCCACTCCTGTGTCCCGTGGCGAGAGCACCGCGAGCGGACCGAGGTCCGGCTGCAGCCCTCGGGCACCGCGACTGCCTCTCGGAGGACGGGCTGCCGC
>VZRR01014165.1:1342435-1393178 GCA_013398015.1 Oreocharis arfaki | reverse complement strand
CCCCCCCAAAAAAAAAAAACCAAAAACTGCTTGTCCTCCGTCTCAGCAGCGACAAAGGTAGCATAGCGTGGTGGTGACCTATCCTACGCTTTTTAAAGCAACCTTAGTTTTTTCTAACTCTTCTCCACTTTTCTTTCTCTTTGCCTCTTTTACTATTAAATACAAATATATCGATTTTTTGGCATCAACATTGATCTCGTTTGGTTTTTATCTCATTTTTGGGGAATATTTCAAACCTTCAAAGTTCTTTCAGTTTTATTCACAGAGTTAGTTCTCTTTACTCCTCTGTGATTAAACCGGTTCGTAACAGGACCACTGTTGGGAAAGCAGCAGAAAACATGGCAGAGGCCAGAAGGAGAGTGAAAAAAAAAATAATCACCATCAGAAACAGCCTGATCTTAAATAAACTCAATTAAATAAAATCGATTAATCAAGCAACTATTTCATAAAATTTTAAACCAGCCTGACTGAGGGCTTCTGCCAAAAATGGAAAAGTCTCCGCCTTACATCTGGCTCCAGAATCAATTCTCATTGCTCCAGGGAAGCGACTCATCTTAAAGCAAACCCAGCAGAATAGTGATTAGTTTTCAAGCAACTCAGTCAAACAGGTACCTCAATCCTTATGCCTACATAAGAAAGAAGAACCCACGAGGAAAGGTGGAAGAGATAGGAGAACCCATTTCAGAAGCAGTGTGTTATTAAGTTCAACTTAAGCCATAATGAAAGAGCCTGAGGTGTCTCTGCTGGAGTCAAATGATGTATGTTCCAGAAAAGAGTCCCATTAACTGTCTCCAGAAGACGCAAATTTTACAACACGATTAGATTAAATACATAACTTAAATATGCAAACTGTGGTGAGATTAATTTCAACCTTAAGCCATTCCCAAATTCAGTGACACAGGCAAAACTATCCAAGGTTCAAATGTTCATCCAGTTCTTCATATTAGCAATTGAAGATCCAAATGGGATTATTCATACTCTTAAATTAATATGGACAGAAATTCTGACAGGACTGCATCCTCCGAGATTGATGTTTTGGGTTCTTTTTTTTGAAAAGAGGATATAAGTTGTATACTTAGGGAGTAGTATGGATGCTGCAATATTCCCAGTGGAATTTATTGGTTTCTTTGCATAAACAAAGTGACCCAGCTGCAATGAGCAACTTGAAATATTGTGGCTTAATCAGTTGTCAAGATACAGTCCTATGACCTTGTAATTTCCTCTCTGTCTTCCAGGAATGTATTAAATCAGCTCTTACATATACAGTCGAATATCAACTTGAGTATTTTTTTCCCCTTTTCTTTATTTTTTTGTATAGCTTCTACAGAATATTACAGATGTCATGTTTTCTCAAACCAAAATATAAATCCTCATAGACGACATGAAATAATTCAGAGATATCAGAAAATTATTCCGACTCAGGAATTTTAAAAAAATACAATGTTGAGGGATAGTATATTTTTATAACTTGGACTCTAAGAGGTCAATATGCAATTTTTTAGTTAGGAGACTTGATTTTCATTCAAGTTGGAACTGGTCTGAAACTCCATTTTTCATTCTGTATACACAGCTATTGTATGCTCACGGTAGTGGGAGAAAAAGGAAACTATATACAGATGTAGAGGCAATGGGATAGATCTTCGTCCATGCTATGGTATAAGAGCTTTTTCTTCATGCATCGAATACACTTCCCTTGACTGCAGTTAAAATGGGGTGGCAGCAATTAATATCCATGATAATGCTTGTAATTTTTAAAACTATAGTAAATTATTATTTTTAATATGCTCTATTTATACCTTTGAATAAAATCCTTGAAGAACTTAGTAATAATTTCTTTAGATTTCAGGTTTTCATCAGAACTTTGTTAAAGTGTTGAGAACGTGGTGGGTTTACATGGGTGGCAGTAAAGCTTCCACCCAGATACTTGCTCTCCCTCCCACAGGGATGAGGGAGAGAATCAGAAGGGGAAAAACAAAAGAACTTCTTGGTCAAGACAAAGATCAAGTGCAAGTATGAGAGACAGTAAGTTTAGTATAAACTGTTTAAGTTTCTTATTGGTAAAACAGTTCTGGAGGATTTTGGAACACATTAGAATCATGGGTATGTATTTAATATGTTTCTCATAATATTTCTTAATTGGTGAAGGATGATCAGACATTGGAGCAGGCTGTCCAGAGGAGTGGTGGACTCAAAATCCCTGAAAAGGTTCAAAAAGTGTATGGATATGGCACTTGAAGACGTGGTTAAATGGTGAACATGGTGGGCTAACACAGTTCTACGGTAACAGTAGGACTTGATGATCTTAAAAATTTCTTCCAGTCTCAATGATCCTATAAGTGGTACAAAAGGAATTGCTCACCACCACAAGATCAATGCCTGGCCAGTCTCCAAGCAGCAGATACTTCAGAAAAATTCCCCTCACTTTTATTGCTGATCGTGATGTTATATGGTACAGAATATCCCTGAGGTCGGTTAGGATCAGCTGTCCCAGCTGAGTTCACTCCCATCCCCTCGCTCATCCCCAGCCTACTCTCTGAAGACCTTGAAGTTGTTCAAGCACTCTTTGTCAGTAGTTAAAACACTAGTTTTTATGTTAGCTGAATCCCATTTTATGTGATATGCATAACACTTTGTGCTTAATGCTTCAAAAGCAACAAAAGGGCAAGTCAGGGAAAAGTCTACTGCTGCTTGCAGCTGGGCCTTGAATTGGAAAATCTTGTTCCTGTGCATTTCAGCCCCTGGCTCAGCCAGAAGCACTTGATCCCGTCACTGTGAAGATGATCATTTAGTGCTGTCACCACAAATAACTTCAATTTCACCAGCATTGGTGACGATCTTGTCTCCCATATATTTTGTTACTTTGAAATTCTTTCAACATCCCTGGTTGACGATGAAATTATGTTAAAAAACAAAAAAAACCAAAAAAACAAAAAAAAACAACAAAAAAGGAAATTGACCCTTCTGGAAGCATAGATTTTCAAACATTCGCCTTGGACAACTGGATGTATCACTAGGAATGAGATGACCAATGCTTCTAGTCCCTGTGAATGAGCCACAGTGTTCTGCTCTTTCAGAAATCTCAGAAATCATACATTATCTAATAATGAAAGCAATTTATTCATCTCAGGTGGTACTTGAACACTCAACAGTAAACAAATGGCAATACTTATTACAATCACGATATACCATTATTTTGGCTGAAGAAGTGTAATCAAAAAAAAGAACTTAGTTTGGTCTATGTTTCCTTAAATTAACAGCTGTTTGCTATGAGCTTCTATATAGACTTCATTAGCTTCTGTGCTGAGGTAATTACTCCTTTTAGCAAAGAGCTGTTTTTACATTAGTAAATCCTGAGGCTGAATAGGATGCACCAAGATGATCTGCATGGATGAGGAAAATATACAGGTGGAGTGTTGCAGTGCTAGGTGTTGCTTAGCTGCTGCAGCTTTCCCTGGGAGCGCAGCGNGAGAGAGAGAGAGTCACATGGCCTGGAGCCTCAGTTTACCCGGGTACCCGGGGGGCGGGGAGAGCACATGGGCAAATGGTTTCAGGGCACAGGGGTGGTACATGGGCGGAGTTGGGATACAGGAACCAATAGGGAGAACTCGAGGGGTGGCCAGGACTAGGGGCAGGGGAAGGAGGGAGACCCCATGGAGAGGGCAGGAAGCGATCAGTAAGGGGGAGTACAGTGCCACAGTGGAGGGCAAGTGCAATTGATTCAGAAAAATAAACTAAAGTTACCTCATTCAATTTGATGTATCGTACATGACACACTGGCCCTTCTTTAACGTTGCACTGATTAATGTGCAGTGCACCACTAGTGTGTGAGGCTCCTTAGATTGCTGGATTTTTTAAGGACTGCTCTGTGTTGTGACAATAGGAAGTCATGACAACTTGGGATACAGAAGTGAGACCTCGGGACAGTAAGAGGCGAAGCCATCTTTCTGTCTGCTCTTTTGTTTTGGACTTACCTTGTTCTAAACGTAAGCCTGATCAGAAAATCTCTCTGTGCTCAGAACTGGATTAAAGATTTATCGCTTAAATTTTTTTTTACTGTCAGTAAGAGTTCAGTATGGGTGGGCAGGCATTGAAGAAGAAAATAATAAGGAGAATGCAGGCAGTGACAGGAGAGAAAGAGAGATGAAAAGATAATTGTAACAAACATTTCAATTTCATTCATAAGGAAAAGAGAGGAATATTTTATTCTTTGTGTAGCAGCACAGGTAATTCTAACTATGTGGGATATCACAATGGTTGGTATGTCTTTTACTGTTACATTGGTCACATAAAAATGCATATACTGTTTTTTTGGTAAAAGTTTATACTTCTCTCACATCAAAGTGAAGAAATTCCCTTTGTATTTTCCTTTTATTTTTATCCCAGAATGAGACTGCATTAAACTACTTGGTTCCTTTTGATTTTCTGAAGTGTATTTTGAACTTTTGCTTCAAATTGCATTCTGATTTCAGAAAATGATTGTTAGTTAAATTTGAATTTTCCTTGTTCAGCATTTCTACTAAACTTGCAAGATTACTGGGGATTTGACCCAAGGGGAAATGTGCACTTTCACTATGTAATTGGAATAATTCCAGAGACACATCTCAGCAAAACCAATTGTTCAAGTGGGACCAGACTTTGATAAATACACTTATTTTACAGTTCCACTTTATTTTACAAGGAGTCCGGTAGAAATGAATGGACATGATTTTGATACAATTTTCTTCGCTTGCTGAATAATAAATTATTCTGTCACTTTCATATGCCTGGCTCCCAGAATAAGACAGTTCAGTGTTTCATGGAAATCTACTTGAGTGAAAATTAGATACGTCATTTTTCTGTCCTGCTCTTCATTGATCTGAAAAACAACTAGTTGCTGTCCTCTCAGTGCTTTTCCTTCACGCATATGAAAACTGGTATTATGGTCTAAACCAGCCTTCATTTTTCTAGATCAAACAAATTGAGTTTCTTTAATCTTTTTTTTAAAGCAGATAAAATTTGTGTATTTTGCCACAGCATCTAAGTATCTTACGAGCTTTTGAAGTTTCTCTAATTGTTTCAAGTTTTTTTTTTAAAAGGGGTTTGAAAACAAGACAAAATGAGACTATTAAAAGGTTTATCTTCCACATATCTTAGAGGTGCTGTTCAAAGCACCTGTTTTCTTCATCATATAAGAAAGAAAAATAACTTCTTAGTGCAATGGCTACTCTTTAAGAAAGAATCTTGCAGAGATTACAGAAGATTTCCGGGTTAGATTTATTAAGGAAAGAAGAAATATTCAGATTACTTTTTTTAACAGCCATTTACTTAATACACTTCAAAATGAGATTTGTTTTTTTTTTATTAACCTCATGTTTTCATTCAGCCTCAACTTGATCCTTTCATATCTCCATTTTAAATTTACACATTTGTTTTCTTTTTAATATGACTTTACTCCTACTTTTATATTGAATTTACTCTTAGCAGTTTTAGCCCATTTCTGCAATGGATCATGATCATTCTGAATTCTAATATCATTCTTTATGTATTTTATAATCCTCCAGGATTGGTGACAGTCCACATATTTAAGTGGGTTTTCCTGTTTCACCATACAAGATATTAATATAAATAATAAATAGTATTTTTTCTAAGACAGTTTCATCGGATACTCAGTGTAGTGCCATCCTAGATAAACATACTGCTATCAGCTTCGAGTAAATTGTGATCAAAATCAGAACAGGTGTATCTGCAAAGTAATCAACCCTGAAGAGAGTGCATTCCTGAGAATGCCTTTGAATAGCATTGCGTGAGCTTAGTTCTCTGTAACAAAGCACTGCATTATGAAGGCATGGCCTGGGAGACCTAATTTGAAACATTTTTCAGTTTGAAAATGTAGCTATTAATGAAGGGTCTTTTTTGTGTTTCTTTATGCATTTATTTATTTATTTATTTTCAGCTGACCAATCATTCCCTATAAAATCATGACACATAGAACACATAAGATTGTGTCAACAGCTTTTACCAGATAAATAAATAGATAGATAAGTTCCTGTGGATTTCTAACAACTCTATCCCATCCTTCTCACTTGTAAAAAAATGCAATTGAGATAGTTCTATATAGTTTGCTGTTAACAAATCTGTAATTTCTGATTCTTATTTTGCTATTGTGTCCTCTGTGCTTGCATATTGTTTGTTTAATAACTAGCTGGCAGAATATTTCTGTGTGTTGTTTCTCTCTTCATTTGCACAGGTTTTTACAGCTTCCTCTTTTCCCCTTTACCGGAATCTGGTTTAATTGAGGAGTATCATTCCTTAGGACTCTCACACTTAAATCAACGCTCCTCACTTCTCAAAAATAATAAGTAGCAGTTGAGAGATAAGAACGAGAAGTCCTGCAATTCTCTAATATAAATTTCTTTAAGCCCTGCAGTCTTAAATACTTTTAGCATTAGCTAAATACTCTTTAAAGTGCTTGCTCTCTCTTCATTCTTGCTTCTGTCAGTATCTACATGTTGTTAATTTTAGCTGTATTGAGCCTCTGGCCACAATCAACCTTTTTCATGAAGTCTGAGAGGAAAGAAAGTCTGGGGGGAGAAACACTTTAGCCTCCTATGTATTATATGTCTGCTGTAAGTCAATCAGTGTTAGGCTTAGGATGCTGCAGATTCACTGTGCCTCATAGCACTTTGTGAGGCACTAGCTCAGCACTGACCAAGTAAGGAAATACCTAATCTACCCTTAAAGTTGGAAATTAAATTTGGCTGAGTGCAACGAGAGTCTTTACAGCGACTTCAGAGAACTTTGGAACAACAGTTTAGGACATGGTACTGGACCAATCTTTAAGTACAAAATGTATACCAAAATTCTGGCTTCCAATCTGCTTTCAGTTATTGCTGATAGCAAAATTTTCCATGGCTGAGTTTAAAGAACCTCTCAATTAAGCTTTCTTTACCGCCTACTCTCCTCTGTACACACACACCTACTTTCAACCTGAGACACGGAACCACAAGAAATAACAACAGGAATAGCAACCAAGCTTGCAGTCTCAAGACTGTGCTGGAATGTCAGGCTGCTTCCAAATGAGAACCAGACAAGAAAGACAGTTGCTTCATGATGACAACAGGATGGTGGCCATTCCAATTCTGACAAATAAGGATGTAGCAATAATGTAACTTCTGCAAAGTATCTTTTCCTGATCCCATCATCAGTGCTCTCACTGAAGCAACAACAGAATGATTCCGAATTGGGTTGTGGGAGGACAGACAAGTGGATATGTCTGGATGTTAAGGTAAGAATACTGATCAGACTCTTTTCCCCACCTTTTCCAAAGCATTCTTTACACTAAAGAGAATCATCCTGAAAGGAAATGCCAAGGCCACACTTATCGATGGTCTGGTTACTATGGCCTTCTAATGGTTAATGGGGCTTTGGATCGGCTTTGACAAAGAGAAAGAGTTAATTTATATAAGGTAGGTATTGTAGATATAAAGAATGACTGCAAATATATGAAGTAGCAAGAAAAAACTTTTCTGTCTTGGTGGGAAAAAGTGTTCTCCTAATTTTGAAAGCAATTAGATGCAGAAATCCAGGAACACAGGGCTTTAAATGTGAAATCAGAAAATTATGTGTGCACGTAGCACATATGTTCCTTGAGGAAACAGAAGTATTAGGAGTCATGTCATGTCATGTATTGTCATGTATTGCCAGGGAGCACTCCTGTGTACTGAGATCAGCTCTGTACTGTTAATTGCTAGAATGATCTATGATAGGCTTTTGGCCCAAATAAATGTTTAGTCTCCTAAACTAATTCTGTGCATACTTCATTGTGTTAACACAGAGAGCATTTCTAACAAGTATTTTAGTTGTGACCACTATGCTGGGAGGATCAAAGAATGCAATGATATGGATGAAGATTTTTCTTTGCTGAATGGCATTAGTGTCAAGAATGTTTATGGGCCTTGTTTCTTCCTATAATATAGGTGTGGGCCTACAGCTCTTTTAAGGAAGGCATAAACCTTACTCAAAGATCACACCTCAAAACTTTGTCCTAGTTCAACTAACTTGGCTTCTTTTTTCTCTCTAATGTTATTGTCTTTTCTAGAAACCTAAACTCTTCCATTTTTCGGTGAGCCTACTAGTGTTAACTTTGTAATCACAACTACTCTGTTAATTTTAGACTGAAACAAAAAAAGACATCAAACAAATCTGTCTTTTCAGTGCAAATGGTTGATAATAACCCTCTTTTCCTGAATAGATGAACAGCTGAATCCTCTTTCTTCATATTCGATAGTAATGAAAAAAAGAAACCTGCATTTCCTGCTTTCTTGGGAGACTGTTAGGTTGCTGTTGAGCAAAATTCTTTTACAGTGAACAGGAATATAGGAAAAGGTATGTCTATGATTGCAGGTGTTGTGAATCTTTGGTAAAAATTAGTGACAGGCTTTTAAAAAATAAAGAAAACAAACCACAAAACGCAAAACCAGAAGCAAATTTAAATTGTAATTCTCAGGTTCTGAAAAGCAAATATTAGGGTGCATTGTAATGAAGGAGGAAAAAAACCAAAATCACAACAAAAATTCCCTCTCAGCAAGAATGTGAAGCACTCCTCGGAAGAGGTTAATCCCAAATTCTTCCCAAGTTTCTTTTGCCTTCCCTTTATTTCTCCTTCCAGTTATTTTCAACATAACCCTTTGGCTGCAGTTTTTACTGTAGCTTCAGAGCTGAAAAAAACACAACAGTTTCCTTTATAATTTTTATAGCACATATTATTTAACAGACAGTTGCTATGCCAAGTACACAGTATTGTGGGGAGTTTTTATCCCTATATTTTCTATCATGGAAACTAGTGAAGTAAGGAAACATTCAGCAAATAAGGTGAGCAATACCTATTCCATGTAATCTTTTATTTTATATAGTAATGGAAGGTTATCTTTAGAGATGGAACCAAATAACTATCTTTATATCTTTGGTAGGAAATACCAATATTGCCTACAGAGAGTGAGAGATAATACTTCTGGCAATTCTACTATCACATGGCCTTACAAGCAGCAAGATAGGCAGAGAAAGTAGTGTGAGAGACAGTAGTTTGGAAATGTATTATGTGTGAAGATAAAATGGGTCTTTGTATGAAAAGCAAATATGTTTTTCATGCCTGGGAAAAGTGCTGTTGAAGAAATCCAGACTCTCATTTGGGCCTGTTTTATATGACATATTTCCAAGGATATCCATATAAAGGAACACATTTTTATTTCTTTCTGGCTTTTGATGACGCAAATTGTAATCTAAGAAGCCACAGCTTACTCTCTAACCACACGGCAGATTGATGAAAACAACAAAATAACAGAATGTGCTTCAGCATACTCCCTGTATATCATGAAAAAGAATGGTTGGAAGACAAGTATTGGTTGAGATTAGCTTCTGAAATGTTCAGTTCTGATGAGTCTGTGAGGCAAGCTGACAGGAAGAACTGCATGCCTCAGGGAGCACTGGTAGAATTCCTGCAAGGGGACAATGCCTCGAGTGGGAAAACAGAGTGAAACTGCCCCAATCCCTGACTGTAACAGGAAAAAGATGGTGGAGATAAGGAAAGCAAAGGTAAGAAAACCTAAAGGTAGCAATTGAAAGAGTTAACACCTATGAAATGAAATAAAATAAAATCATCCAATAAATGTCAGACTGTGCAGACCAGATGTCAGAAATAAAATATAACTCAATAACTATAATATATATTTTAACAGAGATGGCTTCATGCCACAGGAATCAATTCAAGGGTGTGCAGGTATGGGATTTTACTTTACCTCATAAGATACAATTATCATCTTCAAAAAGGGTGGCCTTATTGGGATAATAAATATAAATAACCAATATAATTAAAAAGTAGCTCCACTGAAAAGAACTAATTTGCATCAATATAGTATAACTCCCAAGAAGAATAAAATCAGAGTTCTGCATCTACATTGGGGTTCGGATTCTGAGTCACACAGAACAACATCATGTAAGGGCTTAATGCCAGCTTCTGGTGGAGGTTTGTATATTCTAGTCAGCTTATTTAATGTGGTTTCACTGAGTTACTGTCCTTCTGACTAGGACAGAATTAGTTTTGTTCTTAGTAGCTGGTACAATGCTGTGGCTTATGTTTAGTATGAGAATAATGCTGATAACAAACCGATGTTTAATAATAATGCTAAATAATGCTTACTCTGAGTGAAGGACTATTGAGGTTCCCATGCTCTGCCAGTCAGCAGGGGCACAAGAAGCTGGGTGGCAGCAGGATCAGGACAGCTGAACTGGCCAAAGGGTCATTACATTCCATAAAACATCATGTTCAGTGTATTAACTGGGTTGAATTGGCTGCGATGGGTCACTCTCACCTTGGGGATGGGCTGGCTTGGTCAGCAGGTGCTGAGCAATGTGCATCACTTGTCTTTATTGTGTTTCATTTCTGTGTCTCTCTCCCTTTTTCTTTACAATTATTATTATTAGTAATGTTATATTTTACTTTGTTTCAATTATGAAACTTGTCTTAGCCCATGAAATTTACTTTTTTCCTGATTCTTTCCATCCCATTGGAGGGGGAGGGTAGGAGAGTGAGTACTTAGCTGCTGTCTGGGGCAAGGTATCGCCACAACAGTTATACAGAGATAAAAGTAGTTGTTTCAACTATAGAAACTGTATTTAAGATCCTAGTCTTTCAACAATATCTTTGCAGATGAATTTCTCTGTGCACGTTATTCCATTTTTTAGATTAAATATGTATGCAGATCTTGTTTCAGAACAGAGATGTTTGCATGCAAAATCATACAATATTTTAAAAATAATTTCTCCTTTCTATTCTTAGGGGAAAAAAGACAATAGCAATAAGAAAATGGTTGATAACATTGATTTAGAATAAGTCATAGAGTGCATGCTGCAAGTAAAAGTTATCTGCATGTAACCTCAGTAGGAGATGTCTGGAGGGAGACCCAACTTTCTTCTTACCTTCTCATCTGGAAATGCAATGCATTGATGAGACAGTATGAGAAAGCTGACAGTTCTTGCTGTTCCCACGCTGTAGTTATAGGGAAAGCTTTATTCACCACTCTGTGTCTATAACTCTACAAATAGCATGAATTAATAACAAATAAGGAAAGAACTTAACAAACACACTTGCCTAGAATGTGCATTTAAGGCAACCACTTCATGAAAGTAAACAGACATATTAAGACTGCACCACCTCCTGTTTCCAACTCCCTCCCCCAGTGTGCAGACACAGCACACTCTGTTTTGCAAAAATAAAAGGCTTGTTTCTGGAATGGACAGAATCCTTTTCTTTCAGAAGTCACAGAAATACAGACTGATGATTTGAGCTAGAAGGTTAATTTGGTCAAGACTACTTGGTCAGCCCAACAAATTTGATTTCAGGACTGCTAAAATATTTCTTATGGATGAGTGTCAAACCGTAACCTTGAATATCTCTACCAAGACCAATTACACATTACCCTCTGCAACTCAGTCTTTTCCTAGACTATTAGCATAATTTTTAGGATATATTCCTAATATTTAATCCAAAATTCTCTTTTGCCACTGAAGCCCATAATTCATCTTTCTGTTCTGATTGTCTAAGGGGAGCAATTGGTCCCTGCCTTCCTTAAACTATAGCTTTTTGTATTCAAGGGCAATAATACTGTCTTTTTCAGTCTTTGTCTATAAAATGAACATGCCTGGCTCACTTAGCCTTTTCTCAAATGTCTTATTTTTTTCAAGCCTTTTATCATTTGTTTACATCTCCTCTAAACTCCTTCCAGTTTTAAATACAATTTTTTCAAGCTACTACCCAAAACTGTGGGTAGAGTTCCAGCTCATTCCTGACTAGCCTGCATTACAGCATAAGCATTTCTTCTCCTTTACTTTTATATGAGACTTTTTTTTTGAGAGGACTCAAAAAGAGTGGAGAAAAAGTGATGCTGGTTCTCTAACCTCTGCCTTTTAGAGATACATGGAAAAGACAATGTTCGTGTGCATTAGGTTGACATGCCAAGGTATTAGAAGCGGGCAGCTGCCGGGATGGACTGTTAGAAGAGTTCAGGGCTACCCTGTGCAGGACACAAGTTGTTCCAGGAGCAGGAGATACACCAGGTGTCAGAGAAGATATTCCCTGCATCCCATTGTAGAGGCCAAAGTGCAGAAATTGAAAAGAATATGAGGAAGAAGCAGCAAAAATAAATCTCTATATGCTGATTGCAATCTCCACCACCTCATCTTCCTGCAGCATTTGGGGTGAGGAGAGGACTCTGAGGCAAAGAAGAGAAGTTGAGCTTGGGAAAGAAAAGAAGGAAAGATATTCATTTATTGTATGACTTTTTATTCCCACTACAAAAATCAGTAATTAAATATTCATTTTACTTGATGTTAATTAATTTTCTTCAAGTTTCTTCTTCTCACAATGCTATATAAGCTATTTTCCTGTCTATCTTGACACATGACCATCCTTGCAACTGTTCCTCCTATTTTTCCTCTGCATGTCCCTGGGGGTGTGAGGGCACAAATGAACTGGGTGCCTATTAAGCTTTTTCCCAAGCTTGACCCAGCACTTCATGGTAGGTGTTGCAGGTTTTTTGGGGTTTTTTAAAATTAAATTATGTGTATCTCTTCTGTATTTTTCATGTCTGTATTCTTTCAAATGAAAAATAATTACATCTACACCCAACAAAATATTCATAATGCACATAACTCATACGCACAAAAGAATTGCTTGAGTGACAGCTCATAAAAGCATCTTATTTATTAAAAAAATGAAAGAAAAATAAAGAAAAACAAACCACTGAATAGGATTCATCTCTTTACATAGTAGGAAAAAAACCCCTACCATATTGTGAATATAACTCATATTTTGACAGCTTCTTGAATCTGTCAGTAAAACTAAAGAAGAAATTGCCTGTCTGTACATCTACATCAATATTTGAATTTGGATCAGAGGCATACCTCTGCAGTAAATCTCCTGATCATTTCCGCTTCCTGCACTTAGGTTCTCATTCTGGAGAATGCAGATTTAATCCATTCAGATAAAAAAACCCTGAAAACTGTGGTACTTGCAGACAAGGTTTAGGGGTGAGCACAGTGTGCTGGGTTAATAGTTGGACTTGATGATCTTAGAGGTCTTCTCCAAGCTTAATGAGTCTATGGTTCTACGAACTGTGCTCCAAGAGGTCAGTGTGCATGCACTCCAGAATGATATTCAGCCCAGGGGACCAGACAAGAGTTAATTTGAAGTAAAGCATTCAAAATGTATATAATGGATCCTCAGCATACCTTATTTTTTTTTTTTTGCCCAAGACATGTCTTGTTCTTATGCTTTATCATTTGTTGATAGCCCTATAGCTCTTACTAAAATAATATATTTATTCTCCCCTTCCTTTAATAGTTCAGTCCAAAGAGCAGCAAAGAACTTTATTTGTAAGATCCTTCAAAAAAATGTCCAGAATGGAGAACAGTATTATATCCTCAGAATGGAAATGAGTAAATTGTTGGCTGCTCATTTCTTCTTATTATATGCCCTCTGTATTTCTGACTCCGTAAATGCAGTTCCTTCTAATAGGGAGAAATGTATGACGGTTTTGACAAAACACTGATATTTTGATTTGTTTTGCTTTTTTTTTTTTTTCAGGCAATGTTACCTGCTAGGCTGCTTGGAGTTGATCCTCCAGGATCTAAGACCCCAAAGAAACTTTCCATGTAGACTGATATTACCTTTTCTGTTACTTATATATGTGAAACTGATCACATCATAGCCAGTAGAAATTACCTATAATTTGCATCAGGAAGCTTCACTCACACATTTTTACTTTAGTAAATTAAATATGTGGTACCATGCATATTTTGCTCATACCTTTGCTTATTTTACTCAATTCAGTTGTTAAGATCGTTTTAGGCATTGGCATGCGTGTTACATTGTTGGTCAAATTCCTGAATTTTCTCGTGTGTCACGTATACTGACTAACAACCCATGAAATTCTGTTTTTCAGAGATGAAAAAAAAAAATTATTCATGTGGTAGATTTAATTTTGTTGAGGTAACAAACTTTCTTCTATTTTATTCTGATCAGCATTTCTGAGAGAGTCAGAAAGGGTTGAGAGGGCTTCCCCAGGAGTAGGGCATGTCATGGCTTTTCTTTTGGCCTGTGTAATATTTCCACTTAGGGGAATATTAACATGTTCGATCCTTTGTAAAACATTTCTCTTTGTCAGCATCTTGCTTTGAAACTTCTGTCCTTATCCACAAAAAAAAAATGACACTTGGCATATGACTAGAGTGGCTTGGGGATTGGATGGATTCATCTTCTGTTTGTCATTCAGTAACAGGTTCATGTTGAATCCTCCACATGCATGAAGATAATAGCAAAGTGGAAAAATTCTTTTTGACATTGCAGCTCCTTCGTTTGTAAAATCGGACACCTGATACTCACTGGTCCATGTTTTTCCTATTTTGATATTCAAGATTTAAGTGTTATTTTAATTCCATGTGACCACTAATTCTAAACACAGAGGTCATTGAACAGATACTACTTTCATTTCCCCACAGATTTATATAAGCTGAAACGAACCAAGAAAATGGAATGCTAGTAATGTTGCCTTAATTAGATAGATATTGATGACAAATTATTGGAGAAATTATAATAATGACACACACATATATATGTATATATACAGATACACATCTTCTTTTAATAAACCATTTCTATACTGCGTATCAAGTGATTAAAATTCATTGAGATTTCTAGGAAACCACACAAGAGAAAACATCATGGAGGATCATCCACTGAATGCTATAAGTGACCTTGAAAATTAAAGCAAAAATGCTCTTTTTGCACAGATGATCACTTTTTGATGAGTATGAATGCAACCTATAGATGAAGTAATGCATAGGCATCAAATATTTTGTGCTATATTTTGCATACGCATCACATATTTTTTATCGTGCACAGAATTTTGTATCAAACTATGAAAACTTCTCATAACTGACCATGTAGTTCTCATTAGACCATAAATGTAAATCCAAACCCAAAACAATTAGTACCACTGACTGTACTTCAGACTTGGGTAACTTAGTGAGAACGGGTAACTTAGCATGCTGATATCTTCTCCTGTACTGGTTTATATATAAGTCTTATTATCATCAGCACTAGTTTGGGGGAGGGGGCTGCGGGGTGGAAATCTCCTGGTCTTAAAGCATTGTCTATTCAGAGGTTCAAAGATTTTAGAAAAGCCTAAGAACTACAACTCCTGCAATGGGAGGAATGTAGAGAGATTAATCTCTTTAAAAAACCCCAAAAGAACAATACAAGGGTTAGGGAAGTAGCTTGTTTTTAGAAGATAAGGATCGTTATGCATTACACGTAGTCTGAAAAAAGGTAGAAAGCAAGTGAATCTGAAACTTCTCTTTCTCCAGAATAGATAATTTTTAGTGTGGGTGCACCATGATGGATAATGATTGTTGGCTATTTTAATCCAACTTTGCAAAAAAATGTAGCTTCAAGGATACTTCTCCCTGGAAGAATAACTAGTGTCTTTTATATTAGTCTTCATCTCCAGTGGAAATAAAGACTATAAAAATTGACCTAATTGTTTCATTCTAGTTTTGGTTGTATTATGATTATTAGGTAATTGTTAATGTACTTTCGGAAATTCATTCTGCTACTGTTTCCATGGCATAATTTGATTTTATCTGATGATCTAATGACACATGATAGAGGTTGCTGGATAACAACTTCTGTCTTCTTTACAGGGAAAGCTTTGGATGTATTGTATGCAGCCAGCTGAAGATTTCCAAATGTTCCCATATCTACTTGAAGTGCCATTGCTAAAAATTCATCAGATAGCTGAAAAGCCATATTGAAACTACATCGCATATTCCCAGTGTTTAGAGTTCTTTAATTTAATGAAAATCATCAGAAGAGGCATAGCATCATCAAGAACTTTACATGATAATTCAGACAGAGTGAAAAGAGATGTGATAAGGTTAAAAAAGGGATACCTAACCATCTGTGCAAGTGTTTGAGGATTTTAAAAATTATACCTGCTTACTATCATTATAACTCTCTTTACAGATAATAAAACATTCACAGCAGATATTTTCTGGGATTATCATATCTGTAACATGTCTAAAAACAAAATGAATCTAAGAATAGGGCTTGTCAATCAAGAGACACCATGCTTTCTCCTAGATAGCAATCACAATTATAAATCATTTCTAATGCTGATATACAGCATAGAGTTAGACTAATCAGGCTTTATTATCTGTACGCATGATGAATACCTAATCAATGTATTGCCCACAGGACACTTCATATACCAGAGAGAATACAAAATAATGTAGCTTCTGGAAGAAATTTTACTTAAACACAATAAAAATTACTTTTAAGAGAAGTCTTTGACACTGCCTCCCATAGGATCTTCATGACAAGCTGTTGCTGGATGAAGAGATAGAGAGGTGGGTTGAAAACTGGCTGAATGGCCAGGCTCAGGGCATGGTGATCACTGGCAGGAAGTCTAATTGGAGGCCTAGGTATCAGTACAGGGCCCCAGTACTGTTAACATCTCCACTGATGAACAGGATAATGAGTTAGAGTGAACTCTCATTGTGTTTTCACATCATGTGAAACCCAGCAGAGTGGTTGATTTACCAGGTGGTTGTGCTGCCATTCAGATGAACTGAAAGATTGGAGAAATAGTCCAACAGGGATCATCTGGTGTTCTAAAAAGCAAAACACCACATCCCTTATCTAGGGAGGAGTAACTCCATGCAACTCTACAGTCCTGGGTCTGACCAGCTGGAAAGGAACTTTGCAGAAAAGGACCTGGGGACAGACAGCAAGCTTACTATGGCCCAGCAATGCAGCCTTGCAACAGAGAAGATCAGCAACAATCTAGACTGCATTAGAAAGCTATTTCCTGGCAGATCCGGTAAGGTGATCCTCCCCTTCTTCTCAGCACTGGTGAGATCCAGCTGGAGTGCTGGGTCTGCTTCAGGGGCAACAGCACAAAAAAAGCCATGTACGTAATGCAGCAAGTCCAGTAAAGGGCCACAGAGGTAAATAAGGAATTTGTCATTAGGAGAGGCTGAGTGATCCGTGACTGTTCAGCATGCAAATGAGAAGGCTCAGGGGGATCAAATCAACACCTGAAAGAAGATCTTATAATTCACACTCAGTGATAGGATGACAGGTAGTGGGCAAAAACTGAAACAAAAAAAAATTTAAACCACCCCCCCCCCCCCCCAAAACCCCAAACCCAAAAAAAAAAAAAAAAAAACCAAAACCCAAACAAAGAAAAACTCTGAGTGTCCAATGGTGGAATAGCCCGTGAAGTCTTGATCCCTGAAAAAATTTAAAATCTGACTGGAGATAGTCTTAAGAAACGTGCTCTGTCTGGCCTTGCTTTGAGCAGACAGCTTGGAGTAGAAAACTTGCAGAGGTGCTTTCCAACCTGTGCACCATTTCTGTCCAACATTCCTATCCCCTGAGCTGAATTTTATATATGTCACTTTGGAAAACCCAATGAAATATTTGTTTTCTTAATTAAAAAGAAATCTGTTCTGTATATCTGATTCGTCCATGCTGAAAGAGGTTTAGATGCAGTGGATGGAAACCAACTTCAGCATGAGTCAACAGATAATTTTCAGTGTAAGTAGGAGAACCTGCATCCCTGGTTACTTTAACAGGAATGTGTGGTAGAAGAGGGGAAATTATTATTCTCCTCTACATAGTGCTGTGGTGACCACATTTAGAGTACTTCATGCTTTTGGGTCAGACCATTTGGAGTTGGATATGGAGAAGAAGTAATGAATGCTGTCAAAATGGTGAAAGCACACTTCATGGCATTTGAAGAGGAATTAAAAGTGGCAAATTTTTAATCTCATAATGAGAAGAGTAAGGAATAATCTCAACATTTTTCACAACTCTTTTAATACCAGCTTTCAAAGATGGTGAAGTCGGCTCTTCTTGGTAATACCAGGTGAAATGGCTGGAGAGATTTTATCTTAAATATTTTATGAAAACTCAGAACATCAAAAATGTGAGGAGTGAAGGAGTGCAAGTTTCTGTCAGAAGAATCAACATATAAGTATTTGTGGCCTGAATATTATAGTAGATGCAGGTAATTTAAACTAGAATGTTCAGGTTTGCTCTTTAGAGAACTGAGACATCATCCCTACAGTTTGGAGCACCATAAACATTTGCACATATTCATGAAAAGAAGACAACAGAAGTGAGATGAAACTACAGAAAAAACTTGCATCAAGAACCAACATATCCATTTCTACTTTTGATGTAATGAAAATCTTGTTCCCAGAGATTACACAAGAAACTCCAAGAGAAATATCTTTTTTCAAAAATTTTAAAATGGAAGTCTTCCAAGAGGAAAATCCAGAAAGGACTTTTGAACAATGGAGGGCTGCTTCAGTTTACAGTTTGGAGATTTTTTTGACGTGAAGACACAGACCAAATGAGTTTCATGGAGAGCAATTACATTGGATGACAGGGAATTGAAATCTGGACAACTTCTAAGATATACCAAATCATTATTGAACAAATTTTTCTGCAGTTTATGATAAATACTTAAGTTATGTAAACATTAGATTGCCATGTGGTTGGTTCTGTACATATCCATGTGGATGTCTCTTCTGCTTACTGAAGACTCTTGAATGCAGCAGACTGATCCTGCTTTGGGATAAATAAAAATGCTGTTTCTTTGTTCTTCGCTGTTACTATTACAGCCAAACTGATATATGACAGTAGGTCACCAGCCAAAGCCTATATTACTGCAGGCAATGAAGATAATACCTGACATCACTGACCAAGCTTCACTGAGCTCACTATGCAGTGCATACAATTTTGAAGTGAAAGGGATATCTCATACTGTAACCTCAGCTGTCTTATAATGAGATAAACCACACAAAACAACTAAGGAGGCCCAAAGTTGTTCCTGGATAGAAGACTGTTCATTTCAAACCTGGACTATGAATGAACATCCACTCAAACGTTAGTAGTTTTTAATACTTCTGCATGGAGTTTCTGCATAAGATAAAAAACTCTCATTTAGATCCTGAATTACCTTGTTTTGAATTTTCTTCACATAGTTTAAATGTCTCCCACTGGGACGTATAGATCGGACCAACCTCATCATGAATTGTTAGATCATCTGGGCTTTGATTGGACCAGGATTATTCTTTGTTTTTTTTCAAATAACACTACATAGTCTTTTCATAGTACTAAGAGAAATGTGATGTTTGGAAAATGTGACTGTATTTTGCCAAAAGGTGTATAAATGCAGAATTTTTTCCAAAAATTTGTAGTACTATATTAACTGTGACTATGCATTGCTAGGTGAGCAATTAACATAAGAATTACCACTCACAGTATCAAGAATCATTTCATCCCAAGAGTCACCTAACACTCATCAGTGTATCCATTTTAAAGTACAATAATCTTTATGCTGTTAAGGGGATACTCTGTCTCATGTTTGTAATACATAAATGGAGTCCTGAAGTAACTATCTAGTACAATTCAGAGATGAGTAAGAGGGATCTCTGTTTAAGTGCATCCATTTATTGTGCTTTAATCACCACTTGAGCTAGTTCACTGCAAAGGAGACTTCATCACCTGCTTGGAGGAGTTCAAAGAGTGAATACTGGTTTCATCTGTATTTGAACTGCAGGAATGGTGTAGTCAGCAATGCAAATGTTGTAGGGCTACCGATAAAGCAAGTATAAAGAAAAGTGACATACCACTTAAAAGTAGTCATGTGAGAAAAGAAATCCTGGATTTCTGATCCTGATTTTGTTGCTGCAGCTATTTCATTGACCCATTGGATAGAAAAGAGGAAGAGATGAAATGTGCATTTCCCTGTATTTATATAACTTAAGAAACTGCAATATACCATATCTAGAACAAATATAATCAACTGATAGAGAGAAATAGAAAAGAGGTGGGGAGAGAGTAAGATTATTGCAGTNAATAGGGAGAACTCGAGGAGTGGCCAGGACTAGGGGCAAGGGATGGAGGGAGACCACATGGAGAGGGCGGGAAGTGATCAGGAAGAGGGGGTACAGCGCCACATAAGATAGTGACAGAGACAGATTAAGTACCCAATATCACCACTCCATGGATCCCAATGGAATCCTGTTGATCCTCTTCATCTGGTCTTCTTGGAGGTGAAGGTCCCTGGGAAACATAGAGTTCAATGAATTATGACACCTCCTCAGCCGCCTCTCACATAAATGTCCCATGGATGTGGCCTTCCTGGGGTGGGGGTTTTGCAACTGAGCCAGTTTGTGTGAGGGAGGATGAATGATCACTCCCTCTGACCAGAGGCTACAGCACACACCCAAAACTCTCACCCTCTCCTCTTTTTTATGGGGGAGTGTGTCCAAAACTGGCCTCAGCAGATGAGCCTTCAGGCTATGGCCTCCTCAGCCCAAACCTCACCAGAGCTAATTTTCAGGACAGCAGGATTTGGCTTTCTTTTGGATATATTCTTCTGCCTCAGCCTTGTTTGCTTCTCCCTAGACCTGAGATAGTTGGACAACAGAGTCGCCTTTTCTTACCTCGAGTTCCCTTAGGCAGCTTAACTCAGAGTCCAAAGTTTACACAAAGGAGGTGTATTCAGGAAGGGGTGGGCTCTGGTGGCTGCAGCTGCTTTATGCAGTTTTGCCATAATGAGCAAAAAGTCCTTCATAACAATGTTTAAGCCATAACATTTCAGTGTCTGACAAAGGGTCCAGTAAATACATGTTTAAATAGGAAGATGAGACATTAGAAAATAGTTTGTTTCATATCACAATGCCACTCTGCTTTGTTGATCTAGAATAAGTAGGTTATTGTTTTAGGAACTGACTGAAAGAGAACATTCACTCAAGACTATTCATCTGAGTTCTCTCAACCAGACTTAAAGCTCCACTACTTTGTCTTTCTCCCCCATTTCTGGACTTACTTTCCCTTGAACAATTTCACATTTATAAAAATACAAATTAATTATATAGCTGGTTTTTTAATAGCAGATAAATCTACCGTGCTATATATATGACCATGTATATGACCTAAACTAACATGTTAGTTCACATTTCTTTTTATAAATTTCCTCTCAAAACTACAGTGTATGTATTTCAAGTGATTACACAGTATGCTCTCTGTTCTTCTTTTAATGATGTTAGGTACAGTGCTGATCAATTTTTAACCTTAACCTAACCCCTGCCTCACACCATCTGATCACATAGACATTTCAAATGACTTGGCTTAAGCTTCTAATGGCATAAGTGAAACTCTTAATTTCCTTTTCAGGAGCACTTTCATGTCCCACTATATTAACATTTTCATGTAACCATGAGGAAAATAAAAAAGTGAAGCAAATGTGAATTTAGGCAGCGGCAAAGAACGACGAAATCAACAGCCTCTACCTACACTCTTGAATAATTTTCCAACTTTGGCTTTTCTTTCTAGATGTTTCCAGATGCCAAGGCCAATCTGAATTGAAATTTGGATGGACAGTAAGTTGGTGCAAGAAACCAGCATAGGTAAACATTAAAAAAAAAAAAAAATTGTTTGAAGTCCAGAGTAAGGGGCAGGTGAATCTGCAAAAAGTGCTAAACTTTGAAATATGGATCATCCATGGACTATAGCAACAGTACCATGGAAATTGGGAATGACTGGAACAGTTTCACTAGAGCTCATCATTTGTACAAGAGTGAAAGCTGACAGAAATTAATGGGGCCAAAATGTGTTATGATGTCCACCAGTCTTTTCATGCTGCAATACTTCTAGGTAAACATTTCTTGCTAATCTGTCAGAGTTCAGGCCTGTAACTTTATTACACCATATTTTATGCTCATTTATAGGCAACTTGGTACAACTATTTACAATTTGCATGGGAGTTTTTTGTGTCGTTTTGGGTAACAGCAGTAATAACATTTCTGTAATATCTAGAGGTAAATATTTTAGGATTATATTTTCCTAAAAATCATAGTGCTTGTAAAAACAAGCTCTTGCTCAAAATAGTTCATAATCCAAAACAAATAAGTGAAGGAAATGAAGAACGGGCTAAGGATATTTGCCTAATTCCACAAAGTTTGTAAGAAAGGAAAATAGTTGCTTGGACATAAAAATGTTCTTACCATCCTTTTTATTTAATGAACAGATAGCACTATTCAGAACCTTTTTTCTGATGGCCGTGTCTCATTGTAGTTACATTTCAGATTTTGGAGATCCTGAGGAGCCCTGGGTTGAGGAATTGTCAGCATAAGGTTCTGGGAGCCGTTAAGTAATTTGGGTTTCATATCTGTTCAGATTTGGCTGGGCTGGAATTGCACTTATTTCTTTCATTTAGTGCAAATGATCTTGGTGTATTAAACATTATTATGTAGAAGATGATGGCTGAGGTTAATGTGATGACAACTTTCTGCATAACCCAAAGTAAAAGAAAGAGGGGAAGAGGAGAGAGGTAAAAAATAAAGAGGGCTTTGTTTTCCTTTCTTTTATTCTTGCCAGCATAAAAATATTAGCCATATATTAAGAACCGTTATAACAGTATCAGCAATCATCATAAAAAGGAGAAACAGACAAAAATTAGCCCACTAAAAAGAGTATAGAGCTCGAGGAAATCAGACAGTTTTGGCATACAGCTTCAGTTACTCATGTTCAGTGTATAGGGAAATTGGATGAACTGTGGGATCAAAAGCTGTTGTAGTTAATTAATCGTGGGCATATTTAACAAGTTCATTACAGCAAGGAGTTTATTTGGCAAATTATTACTTAGTCTATTATTTAAGCCTACACAATGCAGACATTTGAGAAATTTGACGGCATGAGGTGCTGACATGAGAATGTGCTTTATAGAGAAAATTTTAGAATCTCTGTATTTTTGAATGCTATTTAACTTGGTCCTTTTCTTTTTTAACTATGAGAAGAACATGCAGCAGACACAGAAAGACTCAGAGATACAGCTCACAGTTTTCTCAAAAAAAATAACAACAAAGAAAAAAGAATAATTAACTTTAATGTTTGCAAATGCTGTTGTATGCACATCATGGTTTATTGACAAAATTTAGGCAAACATCCAAGCTATATGATCTTTTTGCTTACAATAACAGAACAGCAACCAAAAAAACCCTAAAAAAACCCTAAAAAATCCTGCCCTAGTAGGTACTTTCCTCTTTCAATGTGACTTTCTAAGATTGCTCAGGAAATTAGTGCTAAATTCCTTACACAGAGGCCTCAGTCTCCTCACCCATACTTTCTCTTTTTAGTTACACCGTGCTTCACCTTACATAAGTACAGAAATTATTTATATTTCAGCTAACTTAGAGGATCTAAAAAGCCTCCCATTTACCTTTTAAATCCCCTGGATAATTGGCATCCCAGATGCTTGCTTCTGGTTTTCCTGCAGTGACTCCTGTGGAAGAGGTCTCTTTAAGTGTGTGCTTTTAAATACTTTTTTCTGACTCATAGTCATGAATAAGACTAATTTAAGACAGATCAGACTATATTTTTCTGCTTTGCTTAGAAAAAACAGAGAGATCCTTTCTTTTCTGTCAAAGAAGCTAAAAACACACATGTCTTGATTCCATAAAGCCTTGAACATGTGAGTTGCACATAACCTACACTATTCAATACAATGTTTTCATGTACGAGACCTACTGGATAAAATTTCACCAAATCCAGCAGCAACATGATTTTCTATATGTGGAAAGCTTAGGTATGCATCAAAAAATCTCCACATACACATATGGAGAATGAAAATGTCCATTGGCTTTCCCTGCAGCAGTTTTACTCAAATCTCTGGGACAGAAGTCTCTATAATTATGCTTATGGGCTATTAATACTAGAACTGCAGCATGAAATTGTGAAAGTGCTTCCAAAATTATTAACAGTATAATTGTAATTGTACGTATTTGAATTTTAAATATGCTTATTGCTCTAAATCATGAGCTTTATTAGGGCAAGACCGGAACATTTAATTGTAATAAATGGAGGCAGTCCCTGTCATGTTTGCAAAAAAGTTCCTTAACTCAAGCAGACAGCAGCTGTTTCCACGGCTGCTGGACACAAACTTTTGTATGCCATCAATCCTTATGCCTGTAGGAGCTGATCACTGGCTGGTGATGCTCACCCCTCAGCCCCAAAAAGCTATTGAGGTAAAGCTGTCACCAAAACCGAGAACAATAATAACAGCTTCAGTTCTGAAAACAATCACAGATTCTTCCTTTGGACTAAAATTCAAAGTACGTGGACAAACTTCATGTATTAAAAGCCAAGTTCCAAAACAATGGTTAAGTGATTGTGATATTTTTACCAGTTACATTTTTCTTTATTTGCCTAAAGTATTTCAGTTTCAAAAAGAAAAGGGTGCATTGGGATTCTGATGTCTGGCAGATACGTTAATATATAAAAGTGTGAATATCACATGAACATTGATACATAAGTGCTGGGGTTTTCTAGTGATAGACATCTTACATCAATTTAGGTTAAAGCAAACCAGCATAAAGCTTTTTATTGTTGATACTTGCAGCTTGATTGAGATAATATCTCACCATAGAAGAGCTTGTCAAATATACAAAGAGTTTCAAAAATAATTTTTAAAGCTGTAAAAAACCCCAAACCATAAATAGAAAGGGAAGTACAATAAATGTTAGCTGGGGATTTCATTTTTCGTTTTTCTACTGTCATGAGTAAGCTGCCTTTTATTTTTTATTTCTTCTTCTAGAAGTCTAGACTGTTTTCGTATTTATCACTGCTGGAAGGGAAAGGACACTGCAGAAAGAAAGAAAAAATCCCAAACCACAGAGTCACAGAATCAGAGAATCTCAGAACGAGTAAGGCTGGAAGGGACAGGTCATCTGGTCCAACCTTTCTGCTCAGCAGGGTCATCCTAGAGCATGTGGCACAGAATTGCAGCCAGAAGGTTCTTGAGTATCTCCAAGGAGGAAGAATCCACAACCTCTCTGGGCAATCTGTTCCTAGGTCTTGGTCACTGAGTTCTTCCTTATATTCAGATAGAACTTCTTGTGCATCAGTTTCTGTCTGTTACCTCTTGTCCTTTTCCTTGGCACGACCAAGCCGAGCCTGGCTCCACTCTCTCGGCAGCCACTTCTTAGATCTTTATAGACATTGAGGCTCTTCATCGAGTTCTCAATCCACTCACTGTCCACTCATCCAGTTCACACTTCCTGAGTTTGCCTGGGAGGATGTTGTGAGACACAGACCCAAAGAAAACCAAAAAGACAAAGAGGAATGTAGTCATATAACAAGTAAGCAACAACGTAATTTTCATTCTGAGTTCACTGAGCTTGTGTTTTTCTTGCTTTACCCTGAAAGGGAATATCTACTGAGAGCAATGCAGTTACTTGTGTAAGTTGCTTTAACTCCTACTAAAAGTGTATTTTATTAAAATGTTAATCTCTTCTTACTGATGAACTAAATTATCATAATCATAATTAATCATAATTAAGTATTTTAAAACCTGAAAATTGGTTGCTGTCATAGAAAGGTGGCCAGGAGGGTAAGAAGGCAGGAAACAAAGAAGGCAGGAAGGGAGGGATCAAGTGAGGTAGGTCACAATGGAAGAACAACCCTTCAGGAAAATCAATGCAAACAACTAAAGGCCGATAAAGCTGTTTAGTTGCCTACAGTGACCCCATTGTCATTTTCTCTTAGTAAAAGAAAAACATTGTTATGATGATGCCAGTTCTAATAGGTATTTTATGGAGAGACATAAAAGCACTAAGTGACATTCAGATGATAGTGTCCTAACGTAAATCTCAGCCTAAACTCCTAACCATCACAGTATTCTTGGTATATTGAAAACAAAACCAAAACAACCACAAAAGCAACCCCAAAACCAAAGCAACAACAAGCCCACCAACCCTCTCCTAAAAAAAAAACCAAACCCAACCCAAAAAGTCCACAGGGTTTGAGCTCAGAAATTCTTTATCAGTGTCAATGTGAAGAATTAATGTTTCTAAAGAGAGCTTGAATAACCTCAAGACAAAGGGTTGATTAGTTATCACATGGAGTCAAGACAGTCCATACTCATTCCACCTTACTTCAAGTGCTTTAATGAGTTAAGAATTTAGATCTCTTCCTTTAGGTTCCCCCAAAAGAGAAAAAAATATACCCCTGCCCCAGAAATTACTTAACTCTCGTACACACTCATATACTCCTGTCTCTATGTCCTGAGTGCAGGGCAAGCCCAACCAGCTAGATCGAAAAGAAAAAAATGGACCATGCAGAAAACTTTGCCTTGTGATCAAGGGATATACAGCATATCTTGCTCCATGATGCTGAGAGGCAGCAGCATTGTTTCTTAGAAGAAAATAGAGCCCCCTGTAATAGAGCCAGGAAGTCAGTTAACAAATTAATAATGTTTAATTCAACAATTTTCCCCCTAGCTCTCTGTCATTTACTAATAAACTGTGCCCTAGATTGAATTTATACTCTGAGGGACAACTCCTCAGACTGAGATAATTTACTGTTGCAGAAAAATGTTAGTAGTTCTCATGGGGCTAAACAAGAAATGAAGGGAGAGCATACACCTAAAATATATCAAGAGAACTTTACTCAGAAACAAAGAATACTGTCTATCTAAAGTAAAATCCTGAAAGAATTGCGCAGAGAGGTGGAATATGTGGTGGATGGAGTAATAAAACACTCATGAAATTATCCTTAAAGTCACTTATGCTTATTATTTCTGATTTTAACTTGAAGTTCTATGAGTATCAGCTAAGAACTTTTCACTGTTAATTTTTCTTCTCTGTTGGCTTTAATTAAGTTGTCCTTGTGGCACACTCTTCAACCTGAATAATTTCAAAATACACCTTTTAAACAAGTGAACTTTTCTTGTAAGAGGACAGATTTTCCTGATATTAGATATTTCATATAATGGTCAAGAATAATAATATTTATTTCTTAGCAATATGTTTGCATACAAATTAGTTCAGGAAAACTGAGATGGTATGGAGAAAATAATTGAGAAGAAATGGAAACAAAAGATGTGGGTGTTTACTTGGTACTTATTATGATGCTAATCTCTTAATTGGATCTGAAAATGTCTGAGAGCTTATATTACTTTTGACTTATGTTGGGCTAATTCAAGAAGAATGAGGATAGTATCTTTTTGCTAAAGCAGAACTTGAAAACCAAGAGAAAAAACACTAGCTTTCCCATGATACTTAATGCCAGTAATGCAATTAATAAGTCAGTTTTCAGAACCAAGAACATCACAGTGGTATTAGGCATCCCCTATCACAACATTCAAAATGACACAGTAAGTTACAAACACAAGGCAATTTTACCTATCACATAGCATTTCTTGTTATCTTAAGAACCTTAATACATTCTGACATTCTGTCATCAAGCAATCCAGTTAGTTTCAAGATAGCTTTTCTGGCTTAAGCTTTCACAGCAGTGGAGTCCTATACAAGGAACACCCACTGCAGTAAAATCACTATTCTTCCTCTTAATATACTCCATTGGTTACTATCGTGAAAAGTGGTCACACTTTTTCGCTTTACGAGTCTGATTAAATGAAAGCATCCTGTTTGTATATTAAAAAAACTTGTTAAAAATAATCTGCTTCATCACTCCTTCTTTACATTGTGTTCACATCATAGAAAATCAAGGTATGTGTCAAAAACTTAGCTTTCACATATTCTTCATTGTGCTTAAAAATTAATGTAATTAAGAGCTAACTAGAATGAGTTTGGCATGCTTTTATTTGTCTGTTTTCCACACTACAGTTCAAAAGCCTTCAGTTTCTGTCTTTTGCCTGTGTGTGAAATACAGTTTAGTCAACCTGCCTGGATTTAACTACAGATTAAGAGACCTAAATTTTTCTTCCTACATGTGGGCAAAATGTCAAAATTCCCAGGACAGTGAATTACATTCAAGACAGTAAAGGAAATCTGCACACATACTTATCTCACTGTAGGTATAGACACGGAGTCAGCTAATTACGATAGACCTCGCATGGGCAAGAAGTGCCATTTCAGGTAATTTATGGTATCTGAGTTATCTTTAGGGGCTCACCAGTATGACAGAGGACCTGTAGAAGACCAGTGTGTGGTTGATGGAGATTGGATAGGAATCTCTCTGTCATGTACAGCAGCAAGCCTATCCAATGTGCACAACTCAAGTGCCATATACGGCACTCTCATTTCACCTGAACTGAGTCTTCATTGAGCATAATGACGATAGAAATTTAGGCAAGTCAATATGTAGATACACGCACCTTCAAACTGAAACTTTTGTATTCAAGTTTTATTTTACACTAAATTTTAATTTTAAAATTTTGTATCCAAGTTATATTTTATCTAAATAATTATATTAAAGTTAAATGTTCCACATCTTTGTTACCCGGTTTTAGTTCTCAAAGGCTTGCCTCTTCTTTCCTAGTGATATCCTTTCCTCCCTCAATTTGTTTTCCTAATTTTTTTTTCGATAATTTTTCTTGGCTACAAATCTTCATCTTATCTCTTGTAGCATTTCATATCATTATTTTTTGTCTTTAAAAAAAAAAACCAGAAACATCTGTTTTGAAGAACAATTCCTCTACAGTCGCCCTTGATTTCCTCCTTACTTATTTTCTAATTTTTTTTTTTTTAATTTGCATCTAAACATCCAAATGTACTCTAGGAACTATATACATTGCTACTATATCTGCACAGTTAAATATTAATTAATATTAACATGATAGGAAAAAGAATACATTTCACCCTTAAAATAATTGCTCAGCAGCTCCAGGAGGCAGCCTCTACTTTCTACACATCCAGTGTGTTTCTATCTTAAAATAACTGCTTTTGGTTGTTGTTTTTTTTTTTTCTGTCCATAAGCTAAAGGAAATTAAATTACATGGCAAACCTTATGGGCTGGATAATAATATACTGAATTAGATTTTCAAGTAACATATGAAGAGGTTTCGAATCTGTGTGGCAGCTACAGCTTTCCCTAACAATATTTGCTCTGAGGCAAAGCTACCAAGATGAAATCTAGATTTTGAGAAAGTTTATTTCTGGATTTAATCTTAGGAACACAGGTCTGATTCTGTTTTTTGCAGGTGGAGCAGAAGTCCACTTTTGGCTTCAAGGATAGACGAGAACAGATGTGGACAATGCTGAAAGAAGCATCCAGACATGAACATCAGTGCAAAGAAGTCTATCAGCAGAAAGGTGCAGCAAGTGCTGCCCTTCATTAGGAAATACTCCTACTTCCATATAAACCCCCCCAAACCTTAGGAGCAATTGCAAGACTATTCACTGTTCACTCAAGCGTTTATTTGTTACTTTTTATTTCATATTCAGGCACTCATCTAGAGGCAATAAAAGTGACCAATATACAGTAAATAACTGAATGTCATTCAGCTCAACCATTTAACAAATAGAAAAATTTGGAAAAGCACAGTAGCAGTATGAGCTGGCATTAAAAATTCACAAAACTATGAATGTTATCCATAATATTGAGCACCTTTGATAGCTTTGTGTAAAAAAAAGGTATGTTATGCCAAATACAAAAATCTTTCTTCAACGTGCATATTACTTATAATCACAATCAAGAAATGATGGACTTATACATATTAGGAGTGACATCTAGCCCATCTGAGAGGCCACCTAGCTCATCTCTGCACTCAGAGTAAGGTCACCTTCCATACTGGGCTCTGTAGCAGCAAAAGGGTGCATTCAGCAAGAGCTTATAGGAATTTTGTAAAGGAAACCTGAAAACCTCTTTGTAATTACAGATTACTATATTGAATTTAGTCCGAATGCCCAACCACAACACAAACAGCACACACACCTATATATCATAGGTTATAATACTAATTAGTATGATTTTTATGTTTGGCCACAGGAATTTTAAAGATATGTAGGAATTAAGTGTAAGTATGTATAGCATACAGAACTGGAAATGTTGAGTCCATCTCAAATTATGTTCCAAGATTCTGCAAGCTTATTTCAAAGAAAAATTAATGACCATGTTCAATATAATTATTTTATGGAAATCAAGATAAAAATTTTGATGCCATGCTGATTTTCCCTGTTTTCTCACCTTCACGGAAAAAAAATCAGGGTTTTTTTAGTCTTTTTGCTTGTTTGAGTTTAAGAGTTTAGAAACTTTTCACTATCCTTATTTGTCCTTGAAGGTCAAGTCCCAGTTAGCTTTGAATAGCACTCTACACTTTCTGCTATCCACAAAAAATAAAAAAGCAGAAAAATCCATGGCCTGCTACCAGAAACACAGGAAACAATAAATCTATTTAGATATATTTTTATTTTAAATACACATTATATGCATCTATGTGTATATGGCTGATATCACAACAGTATCAATAAAGTTCATCTTTGGAAGCAGTAAAATCCTCGGAAAAATAGTGGCAAATTCTACTTCCTTGGATATAAAGAATATTGGAGGTTCAGAGTGAGATGAATGGGGCAATTCGTACATCTCAGAGGCTTTATTCTGTTTTTCTACTTGCCTCAGGCAAAAGACAGTTCATCGGTTTACAGTGTTTTTATGTGTTTGAGGTTATATCTCTTGAAACCATAGAGGATAGAAATACAATAAAAATAATATATATATATAAACAGGATCATGGAAAAAAAAGTTAGGGAGTGTTTAATTTCAGTGTAATGGGAAACACACAGCTCTATTTATGCCAGAATATACAGGTATGCTTCTAAGGTATGTAAACTTAAAAATTGCTTTACAAATCTTCCAAAGAGTATAGAAGAATGACAAAAAAAACCCACTGAGTTATACTCAGCACCCAATCTTCATAATCTTTTTTGTTGTAAATCTATTTCAGCCTCTTTCAACCCATCTATTTCCTTTAATAACTGATTTTTTCTTTGATGTAAATGTTTATTTTTTTAAGACCATAAAATAAGAAAAAGGAATAATCAAATTGTGTAGAGAAAATATTACTGAAAAATTGAAAATGCCAGGCAAAAACATTTTGTTTTTAAGGACTAAGTCACAGACACTGTCATTCTGTGAGCATCTTCAACATAATAGCCTGTGACTTGAAGGTAATATGCAATGAGTGTGATGCAGAGATTGTTATGGTTTCAGGGGCTTCTGTTACTTTTACTGACTGTAAAATCCTACACACAAATATGTTAGACCTGATCCTGGAGGTATAATTCAGAGAATTACATAGCTTCCCTTATAGTGCAAATATGCATACACATGTACCTTCATATTAAAACCAATGCCATTTTTTCTCCCATTAAAAGAAAGCTAATATTGCTGCCTATATACTTCCAAGAATTCAGAATAATTCAGAATAATTGTGCCAACATTAAAAAAAAAAACAAAAAAAAAACCAAAACCATTAGTACCCACAAATTCACAGTATTATACAGTGGCCACAGGGTTTGGAAAGTTACCTAACTATTCCTACAATAAATGTTTTTGCTAAACAAAAGAAAAATATTTAAAATTCTGTTTTAAAGTAATATTTCCAAAGTTAGAGACAGCATACATGATACTGAGATTTGGTGGGAGCTGGATGCCTAACTGCCCTCCATGCTTTTGAGTGTCCCTTTTTTTTTCTTATGGATGTTCTAAGGTAATCAAAGTCAGTGGAAAATTTCTTATTTGGTTCAGGGGTGTTTAGATCAGGCCATAAAGGCCTGCATTTTTCCCACTGGTGGCAAAAACAAAATCAATTGACCTATGGCTTCAGGATATTTTCCTAAAGTGCCTTTCTTCTCATAACATGCGCTATTTGCTTTCTAAACACTCATTTTCCACAAAACACTCACACTTCATATTTGTACAGTTTACCTTTAAATAAACTAGCCATTTCCTATGAGTTCATAAACAATTTTACCATGGAGTTCTAGATTAATTTAGCATTCTGGTAGTTTTTCCTCCAATTTACTAGGTAGATTATTACAGTGCACAAAATACTCTTCCCCACCCACTATTCCTCACCATACATACTTTTCATACACTTATGGCATTTTTTTGATAGCTTTCCTTCTCCTAAATGTCTTGCATTACACTGTGCAGGTAAAGTAAGAACGAAAATTTAAAACATGAAATGAAGAAAACATACAATTAAAATCCATGTTTAACACCATGAAGTAATTTAGTCCTTTAAAACAAAAAAGGGTCCCTTTCAGTTTTCAGTATTCACTGTACATTCTTGAAATAGCAAAACCAAGGATCGTGTTTGAAATTTTTGCTATTCTAGACCCTTCCCTCTCCTTGACTTACTGTTCTGTATCAAATTACTTGATTATCTTGTCATTCAGGGAAGAAAATGCACAGTTCCAGATGAATAAAAATTATTTTCTTCATGTGATGGCATTGCAAGACTTTATTACTCACAGCAATAACATTTAGTGAGAGACTGAATGAAAATGATACCAAAAATATAACTCTGAATTCTTGCTTAAATGTGTTTATTATACCTATGTGTTACTTTCTTGGTAAGGGGCAACAGGAGCAGCATTTTTCTTCTTGCTACTAGATCTATATTTATGAACTAAAACTGTACTTTTGAGGGCATTCAGCACTTAAAAAAAAAATACCATTAATGATAATCTAAAAATATTTCAGCAAATAAAAGCATAAAAACTATGAGCAGTAGTTAAAAAGTAATTACCATTAAAGAGTAAATAGATGATGGGTAAGCAGAGCACAAATATTACATGTCTCATGTCTGACTTATATGTAATACTCTTTTCATATAACAGTCAGCCAGTTGTAAAAACGTCAATAATAACGTATTAACTATCATTGCTGGAAGACCTTAACTCTCATGAACTTCAGAAACGGGCAGCCCTTTATTTCCATTCAATTTTCTGTTCTTTTTTGAGTTACTCAAAAGCAATCTTGGAAAAGGATATTACAAGAATAACCTTGCTTGGTTTATACTGTTGTTGTTTGGAGAACTAAATAACAACAATAACCTGCAGAGTTTAGGCATATCAGAAATGTGCTCTTTTCCTAGGCCCATCCTGAGAAGTAGATATCAGTCATATCAAATCTGTGATTTGGTCCTGAATTAAGCTGCTGTCCTCAGCCCAATGAGATATTGGATTTTTGCCTCCTCCTATCATTTGTTATATATTTTAAATTGCAAAACTACAGAATGCATAAGCTCAGAAGGGATCTCATGAGCCCATATACTCCAGTTATTCTCTCGAAACATAGCACTGATAGCTAAATTCCTCTTTGGCTATTAAAGCACAGGCAACAGTTTAAAAGTGACTATTACCATATGGTTGTTGAAAAATTGGGTATTTCTTCCTGTTTGGGGCTTCCCAGTACACGAAAGACATTGACAAACTGGAGCAAGTTACTGGAGATCCAAAAGATTGTGTAGTGCTGGACGTGGCTCTTAAGTACTCTGGTCTGGTTGACAAGGCGTAGATCTGTCAAAGGTTGGACACGATGGTCTCAGCAGCCTTTTCCAAACAAGTTGATTCTGTGATTCTGCGTTTGCAGAGTATCACAAGGACAGGCTGAGTGCACAGGCTTTGTTTAGTTTAGAGAACAGATGGCTAAGGGGTCAACTTAACATTTTCTTCCACTATTGAATGTGTGTTTAGAAGACCTGACCAGGCTTTTCTGTCAGGCACAGCAAAAGGACGCGAAGAATGAATGCAAGTTACATCAAGGAAAATTTCCTCTTGCCATTAAGAAAATGGCAACAATAAAAAAAATAAAAGCAAACAGGGTGGTCAGATACTGGGAATTTTGACAAGTGATCATTCACCAATAAAGTAGTTTGGGTTTTCCTTTTTTCCTTTCCATTTTCCTGGCCTTGCCTTCATTGCCTTTCTCTCGCATTTTTCCATGCAGTGGTTCTTCACTAGAGAAAACACTGTTCCTTTTAATATTTTAAGAGCAAATGTTAAGTCTGTTAGCACTTGTCTATGGAGCCATATGGGTTTCCATATGGCATTTCTTTTGATGACTGTGCCATATTCAATATCTTACTCAAGTGAATGTCTGTGAAATCAAGGGTTTTATCTTTAATTTCCTGCACTGATGAGTAGACGATGACTCGGAGTGTATTAGCACATTGCTGCTTTATCTGTCTATCATTAGATTGGAGGATGGCATGTTCACACATTTTTTAATTGGGTAGTTAACTGGTCTAAGAGAAGATGTAGCAATATGAAATGTCTTCTGTCATGAGTGCTATGAAAATCTTCTCCTTGGTATTGATCATTTTATTGCCATAAATAAACAAGCTCAAATTTGCCTTAACAAATTTAAAAAAATAAATTGGAAAAAGATGGATACCATGTGAAAGGAACACAAAGAGACATTTTTGACTTCTGAGAGTGTCTACATGGCTCAGAAATGTCACAACAAGGTATTTGTTTAGAGTGTTAGAAGCAGAAGGAATGAGCGTTTTTTGATGAAACAAGCATGACTTCCAACAAGGCATTAATAGAAAAATGCAGTCTGAATTACTTTTGAAGATGTAAACCTCATAATGTCAAGTATTGCAGTTCAGTAAAAATTCATTACTTATTTCATACAAGTAAATGCAGTTATGATTTCATATCATGACATTTGTCTACCAAACTAAGGAAACAAAGGAAACTTGCCATTTTATATGGCTAGGTAAAATTAAAGAGTGTAAAATAAATATGTATATGTAAATTAGAGCCAGAAGTGTTGTCTTGTACTTGTAATGCCTACACCCTGTGTATTGAGTTGGGGTTTTTTTTCTAATCAGATAGTTTTGACTCCATTTTAAAAAGCATTCAGGTGTATGAGGTACACTTTTCCTTTAAAAGTACGTTCTAAGGAGAATGATTCTTGCTTTGGAATGATTCTAGATGTCTGTATTTGCTTGCTGGGAAAAACAACTATCATTTTGCAAAATAAAAATGAGTTATATTGACAGTATTACGACATCCAAATTTAAGATTATTATTTTTTAAATCTTATTCTATTAGAATGGAAATTAAGAAAAATATTTTCATCATCAGTATTTTCCTGAGATTCTATAATAATTTAACCATATCCAAGGAAAATGAAAGAGTTAAGAATGACTCATACTCAGCCTTTTGCCTTTTCATTTTGAAGATATGCAAACTGTGTAGCACTAGTAGAAGGCAGAAGCTGTTCATCAGCCATCTTTTCCTCTGAGTAGGAAACAGTTTCTTTGAGGGAGATTAATATCACAGTTGGATTCAAAGGATAGAAGTTATGACGTATTTTTGATTTAAGCTTGTCTTCAGAGTCTGAATAGGAAAAAAAATCTGTCCAGTTACAGAAATACATTAATATTTTGAAAACATATTTCAAATGATTGCTTAAAATTTAATTTATCAGGGGCTACTGGGAAGCAAGGAAGATAATATTTTGTCCAAATGAAAAAGAAGAAATAAATGGAAAATAAAAAAGAGAGAAAAATTAAGTGATATTAAAATAAAAGTTTGTGAGAACTCGGTTGGGAAATAGTAGGAAAACCTCATGCACATGCACACTTTGTAAAGCTAACTTTTTCATACATGAAGATTATTTACTGTGCATGTACACACTCGATAAAGTTTTTTTTATCAGCTTCAGCTTTGTATTCAGTGCATCATTTTACTGCCCAGTACTGCATTGATCCACACAGCAATACTGAATACATATTTATGATGAGAGAAGGTTAATGGCCTTCCAAAACTCCCATTTTGTTTTAATCTTTAGTTAATTCTATAGCAGGTGTAATATACAACTTCTTTTGTTGTAGGTGGGTTTTTTTTGTTTTGTTTTGTTTTTGTTTTTTCTCCTTGTGTTTATACAAAAACACAGGAAAAAACCCTCAACAATATGTTTTCACAAATAGTTATATATGTAAATACAATCCCATTAATATATAAACCTTCATAGTTTTCTATCAAAACCAATAACTTTTTGTCAAAATTTAACGGCCAGATAAAAGGTCTACTGCAGTAAAAGACATTAGTGGAAGCTATAGTTTGGATCTGTTATCATGAAGCTCTTCCTACAAAATAAATGAAACCCATCCATATATATACATATCTCAATAATTTGATAGGCAGAGGTGGAAAGCTTTACTCAAGGATTTGATTTTCACATGGTCTTTTCTTTATTTGATTCTGGTCTTCACATAGTTTACCAAAACAGATTCACTGAAGTGCTCGCACAAGTGAATGTTTGTGTACTGGTTTATATAGAAGCTCATACATGCTGAAAAATGCAGACACAAAAAAGGGTATGTCCAATGACTGTAATGATGAAAGAAGCTGCAAAATCAGTCACTTTTCTTATGAAAAAAAGTCATTCATACTAACCTATGCAGTAGATAATTACTACTGGCATTCTCTACACTGCAGTTACAGACCACACAATTTAAGAGATTATAATATTTTAAAATTCTCAGTAGTAAGTAAAAAGAGATATAATTCTGATGTAACTGTTTGTGATAGGGAAAGAAGAGAGAAAAAAAAAAAAAAACACAACCAAACAAAACCCCACAAATTCATACTGCTTAATCTATACGGCTCAGGAAGCTCTTCATGTGGTGTTGTTTTCCTAGAATAATTATATCAAGCTGCAAAACTGTTTGAAAGGATTTAAAATATCAGTCACTCAAATGAAGTAAAAAATTGCATGCCTTGTAACATCTGTGTGTATATATTGACTTGTGTAATAATTGCTCTCTATTTCTCCCATGGTGAATTCTATTTAGCCTTCGTGAGAAGAGAAAGACCAAGAAAGACCATTCTTGTGTTGTGTGCATACACAATGTATAAGCTCCCTAAATTCTTTAAAGGACAAAAGACACACTGGAGTTCTCTTCCTTTCTTTTTCACACTGACTCTAATGCTTTACAATTACTTAACCAGTGACAGTGTTCAATTATCCAAGATCTTTAGTCAGCTCTGTTTAAAAAAGGAAAAGAAAAAATGAAAAAACACCAAAAAACCTGTAAGGAATAGGAATAAGATCAGGTCCAAATACTGAATTTTCTTATGTTTGGTTTTCTAATAAAAAATTACCCTGTATGTATTTTTTCTAGGAGGAAGGAGGGAAAATGGAGGTGGGTAAAGTCAGTGAGTATAAGAGAAAAAGAGAGCAGGTGGCACTATAAACTTACAAGCTTTTATTCAGCATTTATTAGGAAAAGGACTGCCCTTACTGAAGCACTTGCAGCCTGAAATGCACTCCATCATTTGTCTCCGAAACTTCGATAAGTCCGGGCGTGTGATGGCCTTCAGCTCTAAATCAGGCTCTGCACTTCTAACATGACCTTCCCCTAGGCACCACAGTGATACGTCTCTTGCCTTCTCACGCACAAATCGAATCAAGCTACTTTAGACTTGTCTTCCTTAGCTGCTTTACCTATTGCACATGATACAGGACATCAAAGATTTGAGAAAAAAAGATTTACCTATTTACAGCGCCACACCCAGCTTGGATTGTAATGCTAATGATGTGTTTATTCTCTAGATCTGAACAATCAAAGGACTGAAATACAATAGAAGAATAAGTATTTTGCATTCCAGACATGGCAACTGAATTAGTAACATATAAACTTCAGAAAATTCCTTTTCTACATTTGTAATCGCATTCAAGGTACAAAATTAACTCTGATAAAATAGAAATAGCATGCCATTCTTTCCACAAACTTCTTGATTGTTTTCATTATTTATTGAACTTAATTGTCTTTTTTATTGGACCGAAGTATTTTTACAATTCATAATCAGTGTAGCCCTGGAGAAAGTAATGAGAAAGAAAATATATAAGGTGTACAGGCTGCTGCTTCTTTAGGATCCAAGAACTTTTAAAAATTAGCATTAAAAAAAAAAAGTGATTAATGGCCACATTTATTTGATTACAAGAACTCAGTTGAAGCCAAGCACCACGGAAAGTTGACTGGAATTTTAAATCTGTATTTTTCGAAGGGAAGTAATTTCCACAAACACACTACACCTTAGAAACCCTCACCACAACTTGCAGGATGAATGCACTTATAGAAAATAAATGTTCTTGAGGTTGCAACAATCCATTACTAGATGTGTATGCTGATTGCACCTGAGTTTGTAGGAAACATTCTGTAGGCAACACCGGTCCCTACCACTTTGATCTGGATTCACTTTCTATAGCTCAATTTGATGCTTGAAGTAATTTAAAGTTTTATGTAGTAAATGGTAACAGGAAGATTTTCTCACAGAAGCACAATTTCAGTGGCTTTTGTTATTCCAGATTCAGGAAAAAAGTGTTAAATAAAAGTGCAAGAATAGCTCCTCAAAAACATCAACTCATTTTGTCTCAAAATTCAGTATAGGAGGAGACCTGAAATCACTTAACTAAATACCTAAGCAAAGTCCGATTTTTTATTGTTCTACACAGAAATCAAAACTAATTTTTTTTTCTTCCTGACTAATTTGAATTACAACTTATTGTGGGAGGGGAAAAAAGAAGGTTTCTCAGTCACTTATTTTTTTTGTAAACACTATTATGCACCAGGGTGCAAAATGACAAATCTTCTTTACTCTCTGGTGGCTGTATTCTTAATCATGGGATAGAAAACTCAAAAATAAAAGTTATTGCAGTGTATTTATTCCACTTAATACAAGTTGGAATACTTTCTTCAGGAAAGTGTGAGCTATTTTGCTCCTTTCTCTCCTCCTACCCTTCAGAAAAAAAACACTCTCCACTGACTGATTATTCAATCCTTCTTTGTCAGAAATGGGAAAGTTAGTGATAAAATTTAGGACAAAAGGAGTAAGAAAAGCTTTAGTTGACTAGTCTAGTGACTTCTTTGTGACAAGACACTTCTAAAGGTCTTTGCTTTACCTTATGGCAAAGCAAGAACATTTATAAAAGTTTACAGATGTTGTTCTGTAGAAAAAAAGCCCAAAAAACCAGTGAGGCAGCAGCAGAATTAGCTGTGGCAACTGAGGTAAGCCCAGGGATGAGGGTTGGATCTGTCTGCAAAGGGAGTTCCTGAGCAGCTTCCCCCACCCTGGGGCCAGGTAACAGAGACAGGAGTCTGCCTGGACTACTCCAGCCCTCTGATTATTAACCACTGCTTGTTGTCCAGGTTGGCAGAGACAGAGTTGATGAGACAAGTCCTAGGGCGATCTAAAGGACTGATTGAAAGGACAAGAGCGCGGGTGGTGCTTCCTCTCATTCCTTCAGTTGCAGGGAAAAACGCTGAAAGGAACAGGAGAACCCACCTGATTAACGTGTGAGTTAATGGGAAGGATGGGTGCTATGGATTGAATTTTGGCTTTTTTGATCATGGGATGGTGTTGCAGATCAACACTAAGAATCAGGCATGGACGCAGGTTTCATACACACACCAAGGTCTCGGGCCAACGGGCAAAAACCCTGGCTCTCATTTATTCTCACACTTATATACATATGTATAGACAATCAACAATTGGATGAAGAGGTTAAACCTCTCCAAATTGATAGGATATAAATTCAGTCCATCACCTTTCTCCACCTCCGGAGAAGGAATGCAAAACAATTCTAAAAATACAGCCTAGAAAAGATTCGTTACAAAAACATGGGCATTGTTTATCTTACAACTTATGAGAAAGTTTTTCACTGCTAACGTGAACAAAACATGCAGTGAAAAACCAGAGCAACAGGATGGTTTACAAGTCACAAGGCCTGAAGGAGACCAGTGAGGTTTACTGTCTAAACAAGGGAAAAGTGTTTTAACCCATGAGTCAGCAGGGCTGATGAGAGGGCTTTAAATACAGTTTGAAGAGAGAAGGGTGTAAGACCTGGCTCAGCAGAGATGGGCCAAGTGGTGGCGTGCCATATATGTGGGTGAAATCTAAAGCCCAGCTGAAGTGCATTGACACCAATGCATGATATATGGATAACAAAGAGGAGGAGCTGGAGGTCATAATGCAAAAGGAAAGCTGTGATGTAGTCGGTCTCACAGAAACATGGTGGGCTGGGGGCAGACTGACTGGAAAGTGGCTAAGCAGAAACGGACCTGGGGGTGCTGGCTGCCAACCCTTGGGCCCACGGGGTAAAGAAGACCTAGCATCTTACCAAGATGTATCAAGAATGGTGTGCCCAGCAGGACCAGAGCAGTGATCGTCCCCTGTACTCAGCACTGGTGAGGCTGCCCCTAAGTCCCGTGTCCTGCTCTGGGCCCCTCCCTACAAGGAAGACATTGAGGTGCTGGAGCAGGTCCAGAGAAGGGCAATGGAGACGATGCAGGGTCTAGAGAGTAAGTCCTGTGAGGACCAACTGAGAGAGCTTGGGTGGTTTAGCCTGGAGAAAAGGAGGCTCAGAGCAGACCTCATTGCACTCTGAAAGGAGGTTGTAGCCAGGTGGGGGTCACCCTCTCTCCCCAGGCAACCAGTGACGAGATTAGAGGACATAGATTCAAGCTGTGTCAAGGAAGGTTCAGGTTGGATGTCAGGAGTAATTTCTTCATGGAAAGAGTTGTTAAATATTAGAATTGACTGCCCAGGGCAGTGGTGGAATCACCATCCCTGGAGTTGCTTGAGAAACGACAGGATATGGAACTTAGTGCCATGGTCTAATTGACAAGGAGGTGATCAGACAAAGGCTGGACTCAATCTCAGAGGTCTTTTCCAATCTAAATGATTCTGTGTGAACAAGAACATTTATTGCCACTCTGTTAATTGCTGCACAAAGCTGTACAGGTAGTGTAACACAAGGTTGGTTCCCTGTGCCTCTGAATACTGCCTGTTCTATTTGGTTTAGGGTTGTTTAATGTACTCCCTCCATTTCTCAGAGCAGATCAGAGCAAAGGTTTATAACTGTTACCCTAATTTCAGATTATGATGGCTTATTCCTTCTGAAATAGTTAGTTTCCTGTTGTTTGAGTCCTGTTCTGTAAACACTAATCATGAATTTATTGAATATTAGACACTTCAAATTAGACAATTACATAGTCACACATGTAACTATAATATAATGTGTGGGTAAGATGAGGCAATTTTTTCATACTCTCATTTAAGGCAGATGCTTTGACCAAATACTAAAAGATTTTTGCATATAGGATTTGTGTACATTACAAACATTAAACAATGATTTAGTTGTGCTTTCCCTATTCTAAGATTACTTCTTAAATTCATGTATGATAAAGACACAACAATGATGGATTTATTAAAGACAAGTGATGCATTTAAACACAAGAAGTTGAATTTTTCATTAAAAATACATTAAAACAATAAATTTAATGTGTGCACAGATGAGCCCAGTCTTTGCACACAATAATCATCAGCTATTTAATTTTCCTGGCTGGATTGCCTCATATCTTGATCTGATGAGCCATTTCAGCTATCTTTCCTACCCCCATATGCTTGACATTTTGTTCATTAGGATTGGCTTTCCTGATCGTCACAATACAAGATAAACTGTTATATTAAGAGGAAATGATGGTGTCGCCTCTCCATAATTGAATCTGGAAGATGTATCTGCTGTTCTTTAGAATGACATATTCGGGAAGCCAAATAATCAACCTCAAGGGAACAGTGTTCTGTGCCTGAGAGATTCAGGTCACCTAATACTTCACCAGTGGCTTTTGCAGAAAATGTGAAGCTTTTGTCAAAAGAAGCTGGCTCACCTGATAAATAATCATGTCATATAGAAATATATGTTTTTGCTAAAAATGCTTTAAAAATAAGGTTTAAGGTACTAATTCAGAGAGAATGGGATATAGAATGGTCTATTCATCACCCTCTGTTGTCTTGCAAAGGCTATGTTCCAGGACTGAACTTCAAATGCTCTTTTCTCTTGCTTTATTTTTCCCTTAGAAGAGATAAGACCACAAAAAAAAAATGATACCTGAAATCAGTGTTTAGAAAAGAAGTTCTTACATTAAAAAATACAGTAGTATTTTTTTTCAAATGTAGATAAAACAAACATTTATTTTATCATGCATTTTTTCTGTAGAAAAGGGTCAAGGGCATCCAGAAAGAATTATCTCCCTCTCAAATTCTCCAGCCTTGAAAAAGTATGATTATTTTGCCAATTACAGTAACTGGTAAGAGATGTGTAACACAGTGTTCACAGAATTAGAGAGAGCAATTATAACTTCTTTAAATTTCTATGTCAATACATGCAAAAACTCTCGTAGTTTTGTTTTTTCAAAATCACGTTATTGCCATGCAGGAATATGTAATTTTTAGCTATTATATTCTGGAATTCCTTTTCCTTTCTTTCAAATAAGTTTAAAACTCCATAAACCTTAACAATTTTTAATATTTCATAATTTGTAAAGTGTCTTTCCTTCAGAATTTCAGTTTCAATATTACCTGTATAAAGAAAGAAAATATGTGTGATTTGATACTGAAATATTTTTTTGGAAAACCAAAGCAAGAAAAAAAAATTCTTCGTAATCTATTTATAGATTAAAATATCAAGAGATTATTCTGAGCTCATGTTGCACTACTATTTTAAATGGAGATTTTCCGGAAGAACCACAGCCTTTTTGCTCACTTATCTCTGGATGACAATCAGCGTTAGAAATCAGTCATTTGTGACTAAGGTTTCATCCCTTATTAATTGGGGTTTTTTTAATATTGATATTTAATATTTTCTTTATTTGATATTACGATGGACATACAATTTCATTTTTCTCCCTACTTCCCTTTCTCATAACAACAAACTGGATAGTGTACTAAATAAGTACATTTCTTAATCAAAACACTATAAAAATATATCTGTGAACTATTTGGGGGGTATAGTCTTTGTTTCACATCAAGAATCTCTGCTAGATTTCATATGCAATGTTGTCCTCTCCCTCTTTTCCACTCCAGTACTTTCCACATAGCTTTTTTCCTATTTATTTTATCCCTTTTGTCATAAAGGTATTGTCTTATTATTGTAATTATCCTTTTTCTTTTTTAAATATCTTGGTTTTCTCATCTTCAAATAGATGATCATTCTTCAGAAACTTTCTGGGAAAAAATATGATTGGGATAAATGAATCCCAACTAAAATAACTGTTATTTTGAGCTGAAAACAAAGGAATCCAGTCTCGCAAGTTTCTAGTCATAGACCCACAGATAAAGTCTATTCAAAGGCACGAGTGAGCATCTGACATGTCCATAAGACAGAGCTGTATGGTACATGACTGTAATTTTGCCAGCAATTGCATACATTTTAGAGGCTGCCCTTTTCCAGATTATTTCACAATAATCAGCTGAGTGAGAAAATCCATTATGACATCACAGAGTCACCGAATCACAAAAAGGTTGAGGGTGGAAGGGAAGTCTGAAGAGTCTTCTGGTTAAACCCCCTTTCTCAATCAGGGCCATCTGCAGCCAGTTTCCCAGGGCTTTTCCAATATTGCTTTCCAATATCTCCAACAATGTACATTCCTCCATCTCCATAGCAACATGTCACTCTCACAGTGAAAAAGTGTTTCCCGATGTTCAGAGAGATCCTCCTGTGTTTCAGTTTTTTCCTATTGCCCCTGGTTCTGTGGATGGGTACCACTGAAGAGTCTGGCTCTGTCTTCTTTATATCCTCTCTTAACATATTTACTCCTGAAAGTTCTGTTCTCCAGGCTGAACAGTTCCAAATGTCTCAGCCTTTTCTCTTAGGAGGGATGATAGTGTCCCTTTGCCATCTTTGTGGCCCTTTGTTGGACTCTTCAGTGTGCATGTATCTCTCTCATTCCAAGGAGCCCAGAACTGGATAGAGGGCTCAAAGAGCTGCCTCATCAGTGCTGAGAAAAGGGAAAGATGACCCACACGGAACTCGTGGCAGTACTTTTGTCTAATGCACCTAGGATACCATTGGACTTCTTTGCAGCAAGGGCACCTTGATGGCACCTGCTTAATCAAACACTCTTTCAATCAGACAGAGCTTTTTTAACAAAGGTGCTTTTCACCTGTGTGGCTCCTAGCTTATATATTCGTGCTTGGGGATGTTCCTCCATGTACAGGATTTTGCAGTTCTTGCTGAATTCCATGATATTTCTCTCATTTCAGTTCTCCGGCTTCTTTAGGTCCCTCTGGCTGGGAGCATGAATGTTTGGGGTACCAGCCACCCTTCCCAGTTTTGTATCAACAGAAAACTTGCCAAGGTTTCCTCTGCCTCATCATCTATATCAGTTAATGGATATGTTAAACAGGACTGGACCCAGCACTGATCCCTGGAGTACACTGCTAGGCACTGGCCTCCAACTAGAATTTGAGCCGTTGATTGCCTGCCTCTGGGCACAGCCATTCAGCTCGTTTTTGACTCACCTCATCTAGCCCATCTCACTGCTCATCTAGCCCAGACTCCAACACCTTGTCTATGAGGATTTTATGGGAGACAGTGTCTTAAGACTTAATGAAGGCCAGACAGACAACATCCATCACTCTGCCTTCATGCACCAAGCTAATTATTTCTTCATAGGGGTTTATCAAGATGATCAAGCATGATTTCCCCCTTGGTGAACCCTATCTGATTTTCCTGTATTTATATGTCTGGAAGTATTTTTCAGAATTAGGCCTGCATCACCTTTTCAGTTTTATAGCAGGACTATTTTGAAGAAAAAGGTAATGTTGCCATTTTCAATGACTACCAGTTAAAAGTCTCTTAATTTTTTCTCTGACTCCAACAGTGGTGTATTGATTTAAGAAATCCAAATGCTCTCTATATCAGTTTCTATGTCCATGGCATGTAACTAGATAACAATACTGGCAGATACATAAGGCTTCACTGATGACTCAATTTACAACAAAGTGAAAAAAAGTCTTTCACATAACATGCACATTTCAGTGCCATTTTGTTGATAGCAAATCACTTAGAATGGTTTTGAATTCACCACTTGCTTCTATAACGGAAAACTTCATGTTCAATACTTCTGGCTTGAAATATGCAAAGGTCCTCTTAAATGAAATAATAATTTTTTAATATTTGGAAATTTGAACAAGATAATATTAAAAAAAAATTTCATACCATGCTTTTAACTAATGAACTTTAAAACATCAAAACGGAAGCATTTGTCTTTCCCATAATACCTAGAGGCAATGAATCGTCTGAAAGGCGAAGTGCTTTGCAGAGCTCTTTTCCTACAAATTTAAAAGCTATTTCTAGTAGAATTATTTTAAGGGACAATTTGCAAGTTCTACTTCATGTTTCGTACTTTTAATATGTCTCATGCCTAAAGATTTTAAAGACTGATGAAATATGTTGCCCATATCAGATTTCACCATCAGCTTTGTTATCCTCCCAGTCTTTTCCTGTGGAAGGAAGACAGTACATGATTTTAAAAGAAAAAGGTATTGTTAATGACAATAAAGTACAAAAAGTGCAAAAGATTCATTCTTCTATTTTTTTTTTTTTTAATGTGTTTTATGTCTGGAGAAAGGAGGAGTGATGGAACGTCTTCACACCCATTTACACTCGTAAAAGAGCCTGCAATAATGAAGTAAGTTGCTTTGGTGTGTGTATTAAAAAGCTAGTCCTATGATTGTGAAGTGGTCTGTTATAAAGATTAGTTTCGTGTTTTGCCATAAAAAGTATGATAGTTCATTAATATCCATTCACATCTTTGCCTTTCTGATGAAGTTAGCATAACATGTTTGAAGAATTTTTGAACAAGCAGGTTAAAGAGGACGGATACACTAAATAAGCACTTTCTGAAGGGAACTTTATCCCATATTTGTTCCAAGTGTTCCAGGTATCTTTTTTTCTGAAAAGTAGTGACCTTTGTTGGCAACAAGGTATCACAGGATGTGAGCCAGTATACTGATTAGTGGCACTGACCTTTAATCTTAAATACTTACGAATGTCATGCAAAGCTGAAAGATGTGATATACTAAGTTTTTTAACATTTCTATGAAATAAAAAATGTCTGTCTCTCTTCACAGATTAGAATCCCAGGTTTCACATGTTTTTAGTCTCAAATGACCCAATTTGATGATATTTCTCTTTAAAACATGTAATTTTTATCATCTTTTATAGAACTTGTTGAAACCTTAAAAGAAAAAAAAAAAACAACAAGAAAACCAACCAAATCAAAGATCATATATCATAAAATATTTTTTCTAAACCAGTATATATCAAATAAAGTAATTGTTATGGCATAATAATAAATAATACATGATGCCTCAAGGCAGTAAAAGTAAGAAAACCAAAATACTTCTACCTTGTTAAATATATGTGTAGAGCCTATTGAAAATATATGAATTTAACACTGAAACCTGCTGTGGTGGGTTGACATTTTCTGGTGGCCAGATACCTACCAAGCCACTCTCTCACTATTAAGTGGACAAAAGAAGAAAATAAAATTAAAATGCTTGTGCATCAAGATAAAGATAGGGAAATTCCTTACTACTTACTGTCATGGGCAAAAGAGACTCAGCTTAAAGAAAAGTGCTTTAGTTTATCATCAATTAAAGTGCATTTGGATAGTGGAAAAAAGAAACAACAAAACAAAAGAAAACAAAGAAAGAAATCAAACATCTTCCACTCCTTTTCTAGATTCAGTTTCACAAAGGCAACACTTATTTAAGAGATCACTCCTTTCCTCACTCACACTTTAGAAATAAAGCATTGTGTCTCTGGTTTAGTTCCCTTTCATGTAGTTGTATATTTTCTTTTCTAAAACATTGTTTCTTTACTAATTAGGTAATAAATATTGTCATTGCAGAAAATCTATTTTGAATGGGTATTTCATAGCCAATATTCTGGGAAGAGTATAGGAATGCTACCTAGTTGTGCAGGGATGGAGCAAGGAAGACTGAGGTGCAGCTGGGGCTCAACTTGTCAAGGTACACAAAACATAACAAGAAGGGCTGCTTCTATAGGTATTTCATCCAGAAAAGGCAGGTCAGAGAAAGCGTACCCCTACTGACGAGCAAAGCTGACAAACTGATAAGAACAGACAAGGAAAAAGCTGAGGTACCCAACAATGTTTTTTGTCTGTCTTCACTGGCAGCCTCTCTTCCCACATCTCTTGAGTGGATGGACTACAGGGACTGGAGGAGCAAACTCCCTAAGTACATAAGAGAAAATCAGATTTGTGACCACCTGAGGAACCTGAACATACACAAGTATATGGAAACAGACAAGACACATTCCAGAGTCCTGATGGAACTGGCTTATATAGGCGCCAAGCCACTATCCATGATGCTTGAAAAGTCATGGAAACTGGATGAAGTCCCTGGTGATTGGAGAAAGGGAAATATTGCACACATTTTTAGAAATGGGTAGAAAGTGCAAGGGCTTGGCACTTGGCTTCGTAGTATACTATACTATACTGTACTGTAGTATATGATACGATATGATACTGTACTGTACTATACTGTACTATATGCCTTGGCCCACCAATCCTGCCTGTCCAGATCGCTCTGCAGAGCTTTTCTGCTTTTCAGCAGAACAACACTCTGGCCCTACTTGGTTTCATCTGCAAACTGTCTGAAGCTACACTTGATCCCCTTGTCCAGTTCACTGATAAAGCTATTAAATAGGTTCAGCTGCAATACTGAGCCCTGGAGAACACCCCTTGTACCCAGTCAGCTGGATTTAACTCCATTCCCCACCATTCTCTGGGCCTGGCAATCCATGAATTTTTTTACCCAGCTAGGAGTACTTTCATCCAATCCTTGCGCAGCCAGTTTCCCCAGGAGAATACTGTGGAAATGATATCAAAAGCTTTACTGAAGATTAAGTAAACAACATCCACAGCCTTTGCCTTATCACCTATGTGAGTGGCCTTTTCGTAGAAGGACATCAGGTCAGTCAAAGAAGACCTGCCTTTCTCAAGCCCATGTTGACTGGGCCTGTGTTATGATCCAGTCAGTGAGAAATGTCTATGTCCAAGTTACGGTGCAGATGAGACCATATGCCTAAGTGAATAATGCCAATTATATTTAAGAGTAATTGTGGGGCAGAGATATAATTAAATAGAAAGCAGGAGTGGGGAGAGAGACATCAAGCAGAAGACAGTCACCACCCGTGAATCCAGCAGTGTTCAGTTGGTCCTTCTTCACCCTGGGCTTCTCAGCGATGGGGGTCCCAGAGTTGTTCTTTGGGGGTACCACCTTTATACAGTCTAAATTCCAGGTATCCACAGGGCATAGATGATGTTCCCATAACTTGGGATGATATGTGTATGAGCTGTAGCTTTCTTTCCCACTTTGCTACAATGGGAATTTTTGTCCAGATGCATTAACCACCACGTACTAACCAAACCTTACTTCCATCATGCCACATTTTCCTGTCATAAATTCCTTCCTTCATAGCTTGTTTCAAGTTCCCACTGTGGTGGTTTACTTTATGGCAAGTTCCTTCTGCGGCTTTGACAGCGTTTTAACACAGGTAACGGTACTCTTTTAGCCTGATCTCCTGTTTGTCCTGTGATGGCACTCAAACTGATCTGCTCCATAGCCTTCCCCAGCATTGAACTCAGACTGACACAATTGTAGCTCCCCGAGGGCTCCTTGTAGCCCTTCCTGTGAAATCAGCCTTACAGACATAAACAAAGGGCTGCCAAATATAAATGTCAATAGTGAGTGTAATTTTCTGATGGAGTAATAACAAGTAGTACTACCCCTGTTGTAGTAGGGGATGACTCATTCCTCACCTCATCAACTTCCTAAGTGCCTACACCACAGCGGGGACTACTCGGGACAAACTCTATATCCTTGTTATTAATCTGGGTTTACAATACATATCCAGATGGGGTGGAAAAGAGCATGAAGAGTCTTTACTCATCCACTTGGGCTCTGTGAAGAACAAGTTCCCCACATCACATGTTTTGAGAAAGAAATTACTTGGTTTATTCCTGGTGTAATAAACTCAAAATCTTTCAACCTCGCTGAATCCTTAGCTTTGATCTTCATGAAGTAATGCTTTTAAATTTATTTTTCTATTTTCATTTAAACATTCTTTTGGTGTATAGATCATTATAGCTTCTTAAAAGTTCATTTGTGTTTTAATAATCCATATGAGTTCTTGGTATCTCTGTAACAAGATCATGCTGTGAAATCTTAATTCTTATGCTATTATGAAAAACTTGTTTTGTTCACTTAAAAAATCTCATTTAGTTTCTTAATAAATGTTTTTTGCTTTAATCACTGAAAGATCTCCGGGCAGATTATATCAAATTGCCTTAGTGTTCTCACTAACAAAGGCAAAGAATGACTAAAATGGCACTATTTATTTATATTATTTCCTATGGAAAAAGATTTAACACCTTCAAAACAGAATTAAGGGAAAAAGCAATGGAGCGAATGATGTTAGAAAAATATGCACACTAAATCTACATTACACAAAGTTGAATAATATAAGCTTGTTATTTGATGCATTTTAAAGAGTGCTCTGCCAAGCTTTCAGCTGAAGAAACTGTGCTGAATCTGTGCACTGTTCCATGCATCAGATATTAAGAACAGTTTACAGCACACAAAGAAATTGAAAAATAAAAATAGTGTTCAGCACTCAAGAAAACACTTTATCAATCAAATGTGTAGATTAGCTTCTTATCAGAAACATACATATCATTCTACATGATCTTAGAGTGTAGAAAACATTAACTTGCAATAAAATATACAATAAAAATAAAACCCATTAAAAGATCAGCCAGAAAAAATTTTGATTAATAGAGAAGTTAGGAGAGGAAATGATGTATGAATCTCTTCCAGTTACAAGTGAGTTCCCCAGAAAAATTCTTGTAAGCAGTTACATTACTACAAGAAGTGATTTAAATTCACAAGGTCTAAAATCACAATCTAAAGTCAAAAACAAGTCAGGTATGCAAATGTTGGATTCTTCACTAAACAAATATTTTAAAGCTCATGAAAGGCTGAGACTTCACTTCCTAAATCATGCTTTAGGATGGAAGAAGCAATTTTTCATTAGTTGTATTGTATTGTACCCGCAGCGTAATGTTTTTTTCATATTAGTGAGAAATAAATAAAAGACAAAGTTGCAACATTAGCATTCAGTTTCAAGAAAAAAAAAATAAAGGGCAGTATCTGAAAAAGCTGTTTTCTTACTGATGAAAAACCTGAAAGGAATATTTGCCATTTTTATTAGTCAGACTCTAGGTATGGAGATTAAGTTTAATTTATTATTTGTATCTTGAGGAGACCACACAAGCTTGATCAGGAACTAACATGTCCTTGCCATAAGAATAGCATAATTAATCATAGGGAAGATAGTACTTATCAAAAATTTTGCAGTTGAACAAAATGAATAAAACAACTGAAAATAGGCAAGAAAAAAAAAAAAAAGGAACAAGATGAACAGCATATCTTGCCCTGGTAAGAGTCATAAAGTATATTAGAATATGAATACTCAGTTTCACTGATATTGAAACTGGAAATTTGAATTGGGATTAATCTCAATTGATAGCACCACTAGAATAGATATTGAAGCTGGTTAGGGATCTAAAAACTAGCAAGACCCTGCTAATCAAGGTCTTACTCATAATCAACAGAACAAGAGGGGTCATCAGCTTTGAGGGTTGAGCCATGCCATCCCTGAATTTCCTTTCCCTGCCTTTTGTTTTTCCTCATAAACCACATAAAGAATCTGTGTGATTAGTTTTCTTTTTAAGGTTTTAACTTTTAAATAGCTATTGATAAAGGCAATGAATCTTATCCTTTCCATTTGTTGATTAATTATCCTCTAACTGGCTACTTTAACTGGTGCTCTCATTGCATTAGATCTATTTTAACAGAATTTCAAAACCATAGAAGAAATTAATATCTGGAAGTCAATAGGATCCAATTTGACAGTAATCCAGATTTTGTCCTGCTTTGTCATCATAGTACCAATATCCTATTTTATTTGTTTCCTATTGTATCTTGTATTCTTAGA
>VZRR01014165.1:1251644-1342367 GCA_013398015.1 Oreocharis arfaki | reverse complement strand
AGTTCGTTGCTTTTTGTTTGTTTGTTTTGTTTTGTTTTTATTTTAATTGTTATCTATATCCAGTGCAAGTGTCCAGGTGTTTGTAGTGGGGGGCTGCAGAGGTGGCCTCCAAGAGACATGGCTGGAGCTGCCCCATGCTGGACACAGCCAGTTCCAGGCAGCTCCACCAAACTCACTGCAGGGTATAGCTGAGCCTCACATCCCCAAGCCAAGGTGGTGGCACCTCAGGGTAAACACATTTGAAAAAAGGGGAAAACACTGTAAGGCAGTGAGGGGTGGGGGGAAATGTGTGAGAAAGAGCCCTGTGGACACCAAGGTCAGAGAAGGTGCTCCAAACACGAGCAGACATTCCTCTTCAGCCTCTGGAAGGGACCAAAGCAGAGCAGTTATTCCCCTGCAGACCGTGGAGTATCCCATACTGGAGCAATTGGACATTTTCTGAAAGACTGCTGCCTGTGGGCAGGATGCATGTTGGAGCAAACAAAACATATTAGGAAGGAGCAGCAGACTGCTGCTGACGCCAGTCCCCCACTCCCCATCCTGCCAGCAATGCCTGCTGGGAAGCAGGTAGAGGAGCTGGGAAAGAAATAGTGAAGCTAAGCCTGGAAAAGGGGTAAGGGAAAGGTGATGTTCTACTTTTGTCTTTGTTTCTCACTGTCCTGCAGTTTTAATTGGCAATAAATTCTCAACAATTCAGTTTTTTGTGATGACATGTCACAAAATGTGATGATGTGCCCATGTGGAAGGCAATCTCCTTCTGTTTGACTTAAACACATGAGTTTTTAATCTTTTCTTCCCCTGTTCATTTAAGGACGTGGAGTGACAGAACATCTGGGTAGGCATCAGGAATCTGGGTTAATCCAACACAATGCTAAAAAGAAAAGAGAGAGAGTAGAGACTACCAGAACATTTAATTGTTCAGTTTACTTCTTTTTCTTGCCTTTTTTATTTTTTCTTGAGGATCTAACTTAAAGAAAGCAAGATAGATAAATTAAATGGAGGAATTCTTGTATTAGTCTGATTGCTAACACAGAAAAATAGAAGAGAAATTACCTAGCAATGTATATGTAGCATGAACTTTCAAAGCTTCAGTTCAGGCACTGAGGCTAAATTAATTCAGTTGTAACCTTGGACAACTTTTGATTTTTACAGCAAGTTTTCTCAATGGTTCACTCTTTGAAGCTATACTGTTATTTAAGTATGTTTGCAATGTTCTTTGAAATAAGTAACTTTTATAGACCCTACTAGACAGCATGAAACACAATACTGCATAATGTTACATGGGTATACTTTATTACAACTCACCCCTCAAAGTACAGAATCAGTATTGTACTCTCTGAGAAATACTTCAGGGTAATGTAAAGTTCAAACCAGATTGTAACTTACAGGCTGGCAAGTTCATAACTTTGCTTGCTGCAAATGCCATACTGTTTAACCGTAATATATTCTTAACACAGTTAGTTTCCTCCAAATGTCCAATGATTTTCTAGGTTTGTTTTTTATTTGTTCTGTGCTATTTAGTAGAATTAAGAGAAGAAAAAGCATAAAGAAGAAATTTACCTGGCTTCATTCCTAATCTCTGCATTTGCAAAAACAAGTAAATTTTAAAAATCATGTATATCGTCAGTGCATATCAAATCTAAATATCATCTGCCTCCGTATTCTTCACAACATTTGGACTAACTAAATGTGATATTAAGGATTCAGCATGTGTGCAATATAATTTAATAAGGGCCATATTGACTGAGATCTAAACTGTTGTTCTGAGAAATCTCAAAAAATACTTCCTCAGAAACAGACATGACTAACTTCAGCACCATGAAAGCTCCCTGTCGGGAGTTACAGTGTACAAATTTGGAAAAACACACATTTAAGAAGGGCAGGTTTTTTTATTTAGATTCATAAATAGCTCAACTTGATGGATTGATCAAAGTGTTTTAAAATGTAAAATTTCCCTTAGAACTAAGTACAATGCAGAGATAAGAAAAATGTAAATTTAGTAATTTAAAGGTCAAACCCATTATATGGCAGCAATCTGAATGTCAAATCTACCTTTTTCTCTAGTTTTTCCTATCTTTTTCCTCCTAATTGTGTTTGTCCAGTCTTTCACTTTGGCCTTTTTGTTTATTGCAATATGACTTCTCCATGGTTTGTTACTTTTCCATCTTCTATCACTTTTTTTGCAGTAGTAGAAAGACAATAAGACTTCTCTTTTTCAGTTTATTATTCCTCCCCTAATTTTTTCCCCATTTCTTTCAGGAATGGGAAGTATAGTCAAGTATTTCTTTGCCTTTCCTGGAATCACTGAAGGTATTTTTCGTTTTCAGTCTCTGTTCTCATTAGTACATATATTAAGTAGCTTATCTCCTCATTTGCTCTTTTACTTGCTTCATACTTTCCCTTATTTTTCAATATACTTTCCCATTGTTTAAGATTTTTTATTTTCCTTCATTGTTCTTGATCAAGAAAAGAAAAATTCCATTCCTGCAGATGAGACAGAATGACTTCCAACAGTACAGACTAATCATGGATGTCCTCTTGTGCTGTGAGTCAGACATGAGTCAGCAATGCACCCTTTTGGTGGCAAAAACCACCAAATATATCCTTTTCCTAATACACCACTTACAGGGGTATGTTAGAATAAGGATATATTACAGATCAAGCAAATGGTTTATTTCTCTTTATCTGGTATTTGTGATGTTCTAGTATAGAGAATCATCTCTGATTGAGCCCTGCCCTCCTCTCCCCTCCTACCCGCCCACCCCCCAATGTGTAAGGCGTTTAGACAGCTCAAACATATTTCATATGAGGAGATATTGAGGCAGCTGGATTAGGCTGCATGCAAGAAAGATCAGGAAGATCTAATCTGGATCTATTCTACCACCTAGAGGGTTATAGTACAGAAAGACATCTGTATAGACACAGAGGTGAAGAGAAGAGGAAAGAAGAGTATGTTCACAAGCTGTAATGAAGGGACAAAAGAATGGTTAAGTCATTGTGTCTTATGATTCTCACAGAGAAGCTGCTGATGTACAGCCTGGCTGAGCAGACAGTGAGCTGGGTTGAAAACTGGTTGGGTGGGCAGGCCTGGAGAGTGGTGATCAGTGGCATAAAGTCTAGTTGAAGGCCAGTAACTAGTGGTGTACCCTAGCAGTCAATACCGGGTCCAGTCCTGTTTAACATCTTCATTGATACGGGTGATGCACTAGGGTGCACCCTCATCAAGGCTGCTGATGACACAAAACTGGAAGCAGAGGCTGATATGCCAAAAGGCTGATATGCTTCCAGTCAGAGGGACCCCCTGTGACTGACTAAACCCCTAGAGGTAGAATGTGACTCACTGGATTAACCCCTAAAATTTAAGAAGGCACAGTGGATATGAGCCAGGGCCATGAGCCCATAAAACTCAGGGAATAATGCAGGATGACCACAGCTGTTGCAAAGAAGCTGTTGCAAAGAAGTTTTATCATAACTGGTGAAGCCACACTTGGAGTATTGTGTCCAGTTCTGGGAACATCAATAGAGAACAGGCGTAGAAGGATTCCAACAAAGGCCCACAGAGAGCATGAAGAGACTGGAATCTCTCTCATATGGGGAAAGGCTAAGGTAGCTGAGGCTGTTTAGCACAGAGAAATGAAGTCTTGGGGGGATATCATTAATGTTTATACATACTTGAAGGGAGGATGCAAAGAAGACAGAGACAGACCTTTTTCAGTGATGTCAGGGACAGAACCAGAGGCAATAGGCACGAACTGAAACACAGATAGTTCTCTCTGATCATCAGGAAAGGCCTTTCTCACTGTGAGGGTGACTGAGCACAGCTGTTTGTGGAATTTCCTTCCGTGCAGTTATTGAAAAGCCGTCATGGTCCTGGGCACACAGCTCTAGGTGGCTTTTCTTAAGCATAAGGTTAAACCAGGTGTCCCTCCGGAAGTCCCTTCTAGCCTCTCTGTGGTCTTACTCTCAGAACCAGGGCAGTAAGAACTTTTATAACTTGACTTAAAATCATGAGTAAAGCAGTGTAAATGGGGGGGATGGGGGGGGGACGACAACATTATTGGTAGTTGTTTGTGATGACAGGAAGATATATTGCACTGGTTGAAGCTAGGTGGGTTGGAGGTATATTGCTGGTGAGGATGGAGACTTGTAGCTAGATAGAAATGATGGAATGTGAAGGATGTTATGATCACCAAGGAACTCAGGTTTGTTTTGAAAAGAACACACTGAACTGTCTAATTGTGATTTTGTACCTGAAACAACCAAGATTTCACTATCAGTGTGAGATTTACGAATACAAATATTCAGGAAATCATTTCCTCCCAGGCCAAGAAAGTGTTGGTAATGACACGCATGACTTTCTGTCAATCTCACATTTCCTTCTGAACAGAAATTGTGAATGCAGTTCAAGTCAACATACAAACTGAGTTCAAACTAATGTCTGTATAGAGTGGATTGCCAGGAGATGAGAAAACTGTGGGAAAACAGAGTTCAAGCAATCTCAAAGTATTGGTTGAATTTATGTTGGAACTCATATATATACCATGGTATACAGCATGGATCTGGGCCGAAACACTTCCCAGTTGTCTCGTTGAAGACATTGATTAAACCTTCAAGTGCACTTTCTTCTGGAAAACACCCTCTGAGAGCCATTGGGAAAGAACCTTTGGGAAGGAACCATATTGTACCCGGGCTGGATGATGAGAGAACCAAAACTGTAAGGCACGGAAAAAATTAACACACTTTCTCCACAGTATAAACACAAATAATGACCAAAAAGAAAACATAATCAAATCATATTAATGTTCTCATTTGAACCTGACACATTTCTTAAATAAGCTAGCAATCACAATGTTGAATATTGCTAATGGATCCACAAACACAAAACCTGATGACTGCCCTCTGTTTATTGACAGTATGACTCATCTCTCAATATCATCAACAATTTTCTCTGAACTCTGACCATGCTGCATCCTAAGTATTAGCTTCAGTAGTAGGAGTAGTTTAATTCATAACTTTTCTTATAGTTAAGCGGTTTTTCAACTGTTACTTAGCTTCCTCAGGATTTTCAGTGACTGCTGAATTGTGTCATGTTAAAACCATGAAGAGAATGGAATCAGACTTTTAGTGTCTTGGGAAGTGGCACAACTTCTCTATATATGTCTCACCTCACTGAATATAATATTTATTGAGATTTTTAAAAGCCATGGAGGTTTTTTTTTACTATTTTTTTTCTAAAGAAAGACGATTTGTATTTATCGTATGGTTACTGCTAACTTAGTATACCTCTAATGCATGGTCAGGACTCAATATTTATTTGAAGTCTTTTTTATCTCTGTACTTGCCTTTGTAAAACAGAGGATTCCTGCTGAACCATAAAGCAAAACAATTACATTTCTACCCTACCAGTTCCTTCCTCATATAAACTCTCTTCCATTCCTCTGTGTTCTCAGAAAGGATGAGAAAGATGAATAAAGGAATTCAGACAAACAGTTAAACCTACTGCTGAATCAAAAGTAAAAAAAAAAAAAAATCATATGTTAAAGTTGTCATGTGCTCCAACACGTTGCATAAACACCTCTTTAAACTGGCTACATTTTTGTTTTGTTTTTAGTTGTTGCTTTTCTATTCCAAATAATTCTAATTGGACAGAGCCACGCTATCCTGAAAATTGCCCTTTACTACCATTATTTTTTTGGCAAGACAGGTGTTCTTGCACACTGTGCAGCAGAGCAAGAGGTGCAATTCAAAGGCGAATTTCAGGTGACTAATTCCATGATATAAAAGGTAAAGGACTTGTATCAAATGAAATAGTGACAAAATGAAGTTCTGTTTGCAAGTTAGAGTAGAAATATAATAGAATGCAGAGCAGCCAAAGGTACACACTGAATTCACAAAGAAATGTATTACTTTATGAGCAAATTATAGTCATTTGTATTCTCAGCAAGAAATGGTGTTAATTGATATGAATTAACAAGAAATTAAAGTAGGTGGCATGGAAATTCTTTTTATTTCATATCTTCGTTCCTGTGCTTGTCATGTACTCTGTAAACTGCAAAGATCTCTTTTCATGTAACAGTTCAGACTATACAAAAGGTTCAGAGTCCTGCTTTGCAAGTGATTGTCAAATATTTGTCAAAAACCTACTGATATATACTTCCTGGAATTAGGCAGCATATATAGAACTAAACCCTTGATGGCATTCTGTATTTTTTCAAGTCAGACTATTTTTAATAGAGATTTGGAATTCAATTTTTTAATTTATTTTTATATTGTCTCCTTACTGTTTATTGAGTTCTCCAAGGCACAACTCCTCATCCCTTTCTATCAGTATATCACACAGCCTTTCTCAGCTGTTCATTGCCAGTTGCCCACTGTACCTTGGTTTGTCACTCCATTCTAGAAAAAAACCCAAAGAAAGCCTTGGTGTCACATGGTAAACTCGGTCAGAGAAGGGACCTGAAACTATTCAAGGCCAGGTTGGACGGGGGTCTGAGCAACCTGGTCTGGTGAAAGGTGTCCCTGTCCATGGCAGGGGGGTTGGCACTAGATGGTCCTTAAGGTCCCTTCCAACCCAAACCATTCTACAATTCCATGAATTGGGAAAAAAACAAACAAACAAACAAATAAACAAAAAAACAAAGAAAAAAGAGGGATAGCATGAAAGGGAGAGAGGATACATTTCAAAGGGGCATGAAAAGATACGCAAGAAGCATGTATGAAACCACGTATTCAGAAGCACAAAGTTCTGATACAATCTATACTTCCATCATGCTCTCAAGTTCTTTAGACGTTTAAAACAGACTAATTTATCTCTAAAATATTATATAAAAAAGGGATAGTACTTCTAATACTCTTTCATAGAGGAAAATAAGAGTTTGAAAGCAAAATACAAAGGCATAAGGTCACCTGTAGAAATTTTACTTCCTCATATGTCCTCTTGCAGTCTAGTTTTTTGGGGCAAATTCTGCAAGCCATATTGACAAAAATCTGTTTCTGAATATCCTGGCCAGGAGCTGTTGTCATAAGCATTTCCAAATTACTGTATCTACAAAGCACTGAATTAATTGGGCATAATATATTTTTGGCATGTGACTTCATAAATCGTAGCATAATGTCACAAAACCTACCAGCCCGAACTTCACTGTTTGCAGAGGTGACAGTCTTATGGGAATATTTTCAGCTGTGAATGCATGCAATTTGCCTTGAAAGTAAACTGTTGGTTCTTCCTAATGCAACTTGTTCTCTATCCCTCTTTTTCAATAGCCAAGCCTGATAAGATGGAATTTTTTTGTATTTTTTTTCATTTAGATCACACTTTCCTCACAACTTAATAAGAAAGAAGCAATTAAGAATATCCCATTGAAACTCTCAACACCCACGTAAAAAATCTAGAAAAGAATCTGAAATAGCTGCAGTACAATAACAGATAACTTTAAAACAACCAAAGAATACATGTAAATATACCTCTGTGTATATATGTTTATGTTTCATATATGTAGATTTGTGCTCATGCAAATGTATTCGTTTTCCTCTTTATGGACTTGCTGAAGTACTTAAGGCATAACAATTTTTATGAAACAAATGACTGCAGACAATGATTAAGTAAAGAATCTAGTTTGTTTCAGAGCACAGTTTATAGTGCTAAGAATTGCCATTTTGAGATGGTGATCTCAACAACATCAATCCTGTAATTTGAAAACCAATTTTGCAACTGATGAGCTATTTCAGAGGGCGACTCTATTACCACTGTACAGAATCAATGGTTTATTTAACTAAAGTACTACATTTCACACTAGTTCTTTTGTAAAACTTTATATAAAAAATATCATTCCTGAGACACATATGCATAGAGATGTTCAACTCAAAAGAAAATTAATGTTTTCTCCAAATGGCTTATCTAATTTAATACCAAAGTTTAATAAATTGTTTTGTATTTTAATTATTATTGAATCTAATTTTTATTAGTTATATAAAATTATATCAGAAAATGTATTTTGAAGAAACATACTCATTTTGAATACTTCCAGGAAATAACATTATCAAAGCAAATTGTTTTATCATGCCAATCTGAAATGGCAAATATTGTATTTCGAGGAAGCAAAAATGCATGACTTAATGGTATTGTTTACATTATTTTACATGGTAGGAAAAGTCTAATATTCTATACATTGTATTTTTTACTATATTTTAATATTTTAAGATAAAATGTAAATCATTCATGTTTTAAGATGAGACAAATGTTGAAGTAATGAAATTTTTCTAAAGAATGGTATTTTGTTTTCCTACAAACTAAATCGTATCCTTGCCTTCTTCTAAACTGTAGTGGTGCTGACACTTGAAAGGTGCCAAGGTGAATCATATTTTCTTTCATAGTTTGAATCATGCTAAACAATGAGACTCCTAAAGTCACTGCTTTGACTTTTTTTTTTTTTTTTTAACTATTGCTGTTACAGTTATAAGAAATGGGGAGCAACCACACATGACAAAATTATGACTTTTGCAAGAATAGAATAAGGGAGGGAGAGACACACCAGCTCAACAGTCTTACACAAATAAACAATTTGATATCACTGTACAGCATGTTATAGTCTGGGTTACTAATAGTCTTATTAGGTCCACTTCCTATTCATTGCTGAGGTTTTCATGTGTCTCTTAACAATTTTTTTGTTGCACATTATAATAAACTGTCTCAGAGGGCATGTAGAGACATTTCAGCGAACAACAGATGAAAACAAAAGCTAATGAGAGAGTAATAAAGGCTGGCTTCATTTTTCACAGCAAAGGTAAGTGTTGACACCTTGATCCCTTATGGCACACTACCCATTTCCCATCGAGGGAAATGGGTAGTTTGCCTGCAGTGTACTGGAGAACAAGAAGTCAAAAGAAGCCTGTATCTAATTAGTACTGTAAACAAAATAAAATAAAATAAAATTTAAAGTATTTATAGACTGCGGGATTTTCAGGGCTAAAGAAGAAGAACAGCTGTTGTAAACAAAGTACTTGATGACTTTAGCTGAATGAAAGCAGAAAATCTATCTTACAACTGTTACAAATGTAGAATATGTAATGAATGTAGAAAGTGTAGACCCATGTGAAATGTGTAAATCCAGAATGAGAGTCAGGTTATGTATTTTTCACCATATCCAAGCTGTTTGTGAGGTGAATTACAGTTCTTTACAGTTATTACAACTGCAGTGGGAATTAGTGCTTGTTTCTATACATGCAACATCCAAAAGTTATATTATATCCCACTGGATGACAGTGTTGCTGGATTAGAAATATTAACTTCTTTTGAAAATGTAGAAATCTACTTTCTAAAGATCATCTAGAGAAAGCATACTTTGTCAAGCTCGTAATACAGAAGAAACTCTGGAGGGAGTTCCCTACCCTCTCTGGAGGGAGAGTCCACCATCTTGTTTTTGTCCTGACAGCCACATGGAACTAAGTTGAGGTGGTGAACATCTTTTTGCAGGTAAAACACCTTCTTTTTGTATAGTTTTGTTATCAATATTGCTGTTGTTACTGTGCATTTCTTACCCCATTGATTCTAAGTTTCAGTAAATTGCTATCTCAACCCATAGTCTCTGCTTTTGTGCCTCTATTATCAGAAAGGGCGGGGGAAGGGGAGTGGCCTATTTAGAGTTTAATTTCCAGCTGGTGTTAAAACCACCACAACGTGTAACTACTAAAGGACTCAGGCATTTAAAAAGAAAAGAGATAAAAAGTAGAAGTTTTGTTCCTTCTAAATTAAAAGCTTTTTTTCACAGTTACAAAGAAACAGGCAGGGAGGGAAAAGAAAGAAAACGGCACATTTGATGAAAAGATATATTGGAGTCAGGGTGAACCATCCAACACTTAGACCTACTCTAAAAATTATACTGCTTCACTAAATATATATGCTACCCATTATTTATTATTTAAAAACAAGGTTAGATGTTCAATCATATACAGAATATCATACATAAGTTTAAAACCCTTTCCAAAGGGTATATTTTCAGGTAATACCTGTGGGTACATTGTCATTTTTACTTAGAAGACATTGAAATATGGGACATTTTCATTTTTTACTGTGGGCATTGAAAGGAAGGATCCTTTCCAGTGTGTGTTGCAAGTAAAAAGCCAGTTGAGCCCTAAGGAAGCCGAAGAGGGGGAAGGAGTAGATAATGGAGTGGACCAAAAGGGTAGCTGTTAGTGTGAGTAGACCAGGCTAGAAGGACATGGTGTATAATTGGGAAAAAAGAGAAAAGCTCAGGTTTTCAAATGCTGAGTCTTGACAATTAAAAGGGCAATCCAGATAATGTATCAGAAAATAGGGTATGAAAATTAAATCAAGGCTGAGGGAAGAGATTTGTGAGTCATCACGGTAGATGACATATAACTTAATATGGTGATAAGGCAGAGAGAACTAAAAATGAAGCTCTGAAGGGCGAAATCTTCATAAAAGAGAGAAAAGTGGAAAAGGATAGCCAAAGGATATTTTGAAGGAGAAGCTGGAGAGAGTGGGGGGAAATCTACAAGAAAATAGGGAAACAGAAGCTAATTAATGTTTTCATTACTTTGCTAAGACTCTTTTGTTGGCTAGTATATGCTATTTGAATGAAATCAGCTTTTAACAGCCTAGAATTCACAGGTTTATCAAATTAATGAGTATAATATTGACATAAATCTGGACAAGAAAAACTATTTTCAGGGAATGTTGAGTTGGCAAGATGAGAATGGCTGCTGTTTCTGTCTAAAGATAGTAACTTTGTAAAACCTTATTTTTCTTGGAGTTTTTTGTTTTAACGTATGTAACTATCACCTCATTGATATCTCCTTTTTCTGCTGCCATGTGCTGACCACTACTACATGGATTCATTTTGTTACGTGATAACTGCCAGATATTAAGTGGTTGCTCCTATTTTTTGCACTTGTTGCAGTTTGAAAATGAATTGATAGCATGGAGATTAACTACACTTGGCTGCCAAAGCACATTTGGTCACAGATACATTTGATGTGTACATGACCTCTCTACTTCACATCACTCATGGGGAAGATACAATTGGCTGAAATTCCCACGGTGCCTGGCAATGGGATGTTGCTGTCACTGTGGCAATCGCTTTATCATTAACTGTCTAGTTGTAGGGAGCCATTTAAACATAAACAGAGTTTAACTGGGCCCAGCCCTCTCTGCCAAAATACTGCTGTGGCCTGTCTCACACTGCGTGTCTGCCAAGGCCAGGGCTCTGTTCTGGTATGGTATCGATCATTTGTCTCCACATCTCATTCAGCTTTTTTATATCTGGCCCATTTACACTACACATTGTCTACAACTCCTGTTTTATCCCTGAATAAGAAAAATAGAGCCTGACCTGAGGAACGAGTACAACATAAAAATAAATTGGTAACAATGTGGTGACTGTAGGTTCCAGAGGAGGGCCACAAAGGTAATCAGAGGGCTGGAGTGCCTCTGCTGAAGTTAGGCTGGGAGAGTTGAGGTTTTTCAACCTACAGAAGACAAGGCTCCAGGGAGATATCATTGTGGCCTTTCAATACTTGAAATGGGCCATAAGAAAGATGGGAACAAACTTGAGCAGTGAATATTGTGGTAGGAGACGGGGTAATGGTTTTAAATTCAAAGAATATCAATTTAGATTAGATATAAGGAAGATTTTTTCTACAATGAGACTGGTAAAACATTGGCTCATTTCCCAAAGAGGTGGTGGATGCCCCATCTCTGGAAACTTTCAAGATCAGGTGGAATGCAGCTCTGAGCAACCTGATCTAGTTAAAGATGTCCTGCTCATTGCAGGAGAGGAGGTTACTAGATGACCTTTAAAGGTCCTTTATAACCCAAACTAGTCTATGATTTTCAAGAAGAGTTCTCTTCAATGCTGAAGTTCATGGAGGCATCTACTTTTACAATGTAATTCAGTGTATTCTGCTCTGTCATTGGGTGTTGTCTTTATCATTATTCCATTGCTGAATTGTGCAAAACATAAGGTCAAATATAGAAAAATGGCACATGAGGAGGTGGGTTTTTTCCCTGTTAATATAAGAATATTAGAGTCCTCCTGGTAAATTTTATGGGAGTTTTACCAAGGATACCACTAATCACTGACCTTAATTTAAACAGCATCAAACAAAACGTGCATTTAAAGAATATTTCTTATGGCTTTGGACATTTTCAAATCTGACAAGAAATAGAGGAATGTGCACCCTCAAGTGCTGACAGAGCTTCAGCAAGCAAGGAAGGAAATAGCCAAGGTACAGTTTTTGATAAAGATAGCTTGGTCTTTTGATATGACTAGGATCAATTCTCATAAAGGCCAAAATGACTTTTCAATTCCTGGAAGAGCCTTGAGGGCCTTAGATTTACATTCTGCTAGTAAGGAGATACTAAAAAATGAGTTGTCAGTGTTTATTGTTTGTCCTCCAATTCACTTACAGGCAGTTCTGAAAAAAGTGAAATTTAGAGTCCCATAAAACCTTACAGGGATGCCACCTCTAAATATCCAAGTTAGATGTGTAGAAGCCCAAATTTCCATTATAATTAAAATAGTAGAGAAACTTCTATATTTGGCGATGGAGTTCATCCCTTTGTGGTTCCTCTTTTGTATCAACTGTACAGAAACTTGTATATTTCCGTTCCTCAGTTAGATATAAGGGAGTGAAACTGAACTGTAAGGGTCTGATTTTTGAATGTGATAGTTTAATTTTGTGGTTTTTAAATCTCAATTTAGATTTTAAAGGAAAGTTTAGAGAGGTATTGAAGTTTTTGCATATGCCTATGTCTATACATTCCTTAAAGCAAAAAGATGTAGTTTTCCTTTTAAAGTTGTGTAATGGGGCTTATGTTTCTGTCTTCTCTCCTCTGAGTTTTTAAGCTCTGATCTTAAGATTTCTTAGCAGTCCCTTTATTTTTTAAATTATATTTCTACTTAAATCAGCATGAGAACTTAGGCTAGCAATGAATGTGTTTTGAAAACTCACCATCTAAAGTCACACATAAGTTTGAAGCTCTGTAAGAAAACTATTATTAAGAGAGCTTATGAAGAAAAAAAGAAGAAAAACCTTCTAAAAATTACTGCTGAGGAGACTTGTGAAGATCATGCTGAGTGATAGGTCAAAAAGCCCAACCCATTGACAACTGCTGGAGTTAGGAAATTCACTTATCCTGGTAGGCAGCTACTTCTCTTCACTCACCCCTTTTGACACTGTTCTTTTATGTCATTTGGACATATTCAGTCAGGTGATATAAGGGGCAGACTTTTCCTGTGCTTATCTGGATGCAGTGGAGGTATGGAGACTTGTTACTGCTTAATAGGCTACTTGCACTCAGCATCATCTAAAGCGAAGTGCAGGGTGAGAAGGGAGTCATACCAATTAGGTAAATTCTGTTTAAAATACTTGACTTGACTGGCAAGCCATTGCAAATACCTGATGTCCAGCTGAATCCAGGTGAGAATCCAGGTAAAGAATCAACCGCCTAATGGCCAGCAACACATGTTCAAATACTGACAAAACTTGCCCACTCTAAGTTTTTAGGGATAAAGAAAGAAGAGTAATCTAAGCTCTGTATACACCTGGCTTTTTACTGTAGGCAGGGTAAAAAGGAGCATATATATTCATGCAAGGATAATTGATATAAAACTCTGTAGGAAGACTAATCCAAGGTTAAGGTAGAGACATCCTGTGTTCATGTCTCTCCTTTGAATTCAGTGGAGATAGTGAGATTAACTGTGTAATGTGCTAGAGAACTGAGGCCTAATATAATTACATAATTTAATAGCTCGTAATCATTGACCTGAATGTGCTTTCAGTAAGCCTGTATTTTCATGTTGCCCGCTGATATTGTCCAAGTTCTCACAGATGCCTATGTGGCCGTGCAAATTCTCTGTGTGCTTGACCACAACCTCTTAAGAGCCCAGGTTTGCTTACAGCTGCAGTAGTACTTAAAAGGTTTATAAAAACCCCAAGCAAACAAGGTAAAAAAAAGAAAAGGAAAAACAAAAAAGAACTTTCCAAAGTAGGGACATAGACAGATATTATAGAAATGAGATTTGGAGGTAGACTTTGCAGCTACAGAGGGGTGTCCTTTATTTCGTGATATGCATAATCAGCTGCACAGGACCTGGAAGGTGCATGTGGCCTTCTCACATTTTTTAAAGCTGTATAATCAGTCCAACAGTATTCAACAATTACAGTGTTAATTGAGCTCAAAGTGAACAAGCTCATCTGCTGTTTCATTAAAGAATTAACTTTTCCAATTAAAGCTTACCTTTATTTAGTTCATTTATGTAGATATCATCCTAAAGCAAATAGAAGAACAATTTTATCACCATTAGAGGTTTCTGAAGCACGATCATGATGAGCTTATACAGTGTCAGAGTTACTGAAATAAAACTATCATAACAAAATTAATTAGACAGATTTAAGGAAAGAAAAAATCAGCAGTATTTGTATAATGAGATACTCAATAGTCAAGTTACAAGTTTAGTCACTATAATGTTGATCTTATAATAGTCATTGTCTAGGAAAGCCAAGTGCATATATGCATACATACATAAATATAAATAAATAAATATATATATATAATGAATTCTGTTACTGAAAACATACCTTTGTGAAAACACTGAGATCTGAGCTATTCTGCATTTATGCTGCTGATAATTAAAGAGTAAATATGGATGAAACATTTTTAACTTATAATTTCCATAAAATCGTCACCTTTCCCAATTAAAGAAATGACAGTGATGTTTACTGTAGGTCTCTGAGTAATAAGCAACAAAATGCAAACTGTAGGTCACAATTATTGCTTTAGTTTTATGTAAAAGCTTGCAAGGCTCTGAGGTATACCAAATAAAGGGTTTACTCTGTGAAAGATGCTTTATCATATTTATTTATCTTTGGCACATACAAGAGCATGAAATTTAGCAGACAGTGATGTATTTTGGAGAATCCCAGTGGGAACAGTGATACTGAGCAGTTACAGTAGAAACACTCTATTCTGCAGTCCTTAGCTATCTATCTTTATATTGCCCCATCACAGTAACATCTGAATGCCACAGGACACTTACCTGTATAATGCCCTTGTGAAGTGTTCAATAGTCTCATTTTCAAGTTGGGGAACCAGAGATGGAATTTTTTTTTTTTTCTTTTGTCTTAGATTACTTAAGCAAAACATGGCTGTTGGCTATATTGAATTTTTATCTCCTATGACTTCATTTTGTTACTTAACTGGAAGTTCATCCTACCTTATACTGTTATTTATCATTAAATATAGAACAAAGCATAAATGGGTAATTGAAAGTGAGGCTGTTGTTTTCAGTCTGTAGAAACGTTAAATAAAGTATTCTTACAGCAGGTTCAACAGCTATCATTTTGGATCTGCTACAGTTCTGTGAAAAGTGACTCTCAACTTTATTGATGTGGGTCCCAGCCAAATCCCTTCATTAGTTGCTCAATGTCTAACTTAGAAATAGAAATAACAACTGAATTGGAAGAGATTGAGCTTTGAAAAATCTCCCATCTCTCCTGATTTTTTGTTTCGTTTTGTTTTGTTTTTCCGTTCTGAAAAACTTCGAAAATTCTCTTATCCTGAAAAATATCTTTATTCTTGCTAACACTTTAGTATTTCTTTCAGCTTCCCTTGCAATAAAATCCGAACATTTGATAAGGTCTAGCATTTTCCCAGGATGGCAATTCTTCCAGTTCCAGACCATGACATTAAAATTCATCTTTTTTTTGACAACTTGTTGTTGTTTAACCTCAACCAGCAGCTAAGAATACTGGCACTTGCTTACTTTCCCCGAGTGGGATAGGGGAGAAAATAAGAAAAACGAGAAAACTCCTTTACTGAGATAAAAATCATCATTGTTGCCCTGCACTGGATCTGCTCCAGGAGCTCCATGTCCCTCTTGTACTGAGGAGCCCAGGACTGGAAACAGCAGGCCAGATACGGCTTTACATGGGCAGATTAGAGGGATAGGATCACCTTCCTTGACCTGCTGGCAATGCTCTTCCTAATGCACCACAGAAAACCTTAGTCTTTCTCGGCCCCCAAGGCACAATGCTGGCTCATAAACAGATTTTTGTCCACCAGGACCACCAGTCCTTCACCACAGAGCTATTTTCCAGCAGCGTGGTCCCCCGTCTGCACTGACAAACAAAGCACTAGTACAGAACAGAACACTGAACCAGAACAAAATAATAAAAAGTAGGATTATTTTCATTCTGGGCATCTAAAATTTAGGTATCTAAATCTGAACTATTGACTCCATATATCAGTACATACTGAATAAACAGTATCTCTCCCAGCAGAGATTTTATCCAGCTACTTTTGATTTCAACTTGTTGTACCATGAGAATACCTACTTTGCTTTAGTGAAAACATGATTTTTGGAAAATAAACTCAGTATTTGGAGTCATACATTTAGGTGACTAAGGCAGAGGGTTGTACGCCAGCCTAAATGTGAAGTTCACTTTCAGAATGGGTCAATGTCCTAGGATGAGTAGTTTTGTGTACATTAGTAATTCCTGCAGTGAACCTCTTCTCTAAATCTTTCCTCGATAAACCAAACCCAAACCCAAAGCCAAACAAACAAATAAACCAACAAAAACTAAACCAGAAACAATCACAGAGGTCTAATAGGTAAATAACACTGACAAACAAGTGAGAAATACTGTGTGTGCAATCTCACAAAATGAAAAATCCACCAATGTCGTCAAAGTTCAGTTACTAAGTTCCACATTCACTTAGCAAGATTTAGAAATTTGGCTGATGCTCCTTAAAGCTTAATGTTTGTACCCCATTTTTCTCTTGTAATTTTCTATATATGACTGAAGCTCCTCGTTTTGCAGTCCTGTTACCATAGATCAATAAGAGAGAAGAAAAATTTCAGATGTTATTCAGATCAGCTAAACTCCTAAGACATTTTCTAGATGAGCCCTTTTCTCTTTCTACTGACTACAGAAAAAGAGTTAAGGAAACTGCAACCCCAGCTTTTAGTGAGTCACATGTTCTTTATCATAGGTGTCTAGAAGTTAGATTTTAGATCTGAAATAATCAATCCAGTGTCGTTCTCTAGCCACTCTAGCGCCATGTGTCCCTTCTTTAAGGGAATTAATCTTACACTGAAAAAGGAAATCTAAAATAGTTGTGGCAAATCAGCCTCTTAACATGCCTTTTTCTTGTCACTGAGTATGAGGGAAGCCTATGGTGACCAGCCTAAAATACTATTCATATAGAAAATTGCGTGAAATTAATTGATCTTCTAGTATGTGACTAAAACTATGTAAGAAAAATTGCCATATTGCACCTGGCTGGAATAGAGTTAACTTTCTCTTCTTCACCATACAGTTCTGTGCTTTGCAATTGTACCCAGAAAGGTGTTGATAACACTCCAGTGTTTTAGCTACTCCTGAGTAGAGCTGGCACAGCATAAAGGCTCTCTTCAGCCTAGGACTGTTAGACTGGAAGTGAGAAAGACACTGGCACAGGGGCACAGTCGGGACCTCCAATCCTGACTGACCAAAGATGGGTGACATAATGCTCAGCAGCAAAGACAAGGAAAATAGTGGATCAGGGAGGCATTTGTTACTAAGGCATTTGTCTTCTGAAGTGACTGCTCTGTGTACTGAGGTCCTGGTCCCAGGAAGTGCATGGACATTGCCTACTTCCATGTGAAGGTTTTGCTCTTCTTTATTAAACTGCCTTTACCTCAACCCATGAGTTTTTCTTCTTATTTTGGAGAAAATTTTATCCAAGGGAGAGGAGTGATAAAGCTGGGTAGGTAGCTAGTGGGTAACCAAGGTCAATGCCCCACAATTGCCAGGCAAAATATTTTTCCAGCTCCCTTTAAAATTAACTTAAATCTCTTCACTGTCTTCAGTAATTGTCAAGTCTGGCAGAAAAAAATTGCCAGATCAAAGTATTTAAATATCATTCATTGTGATGCTTGCTCACTGCTGACTGCAGATGCAGTTGCACCTGCATTTAATGTGCAGAAGCACATTGTGCTGGTGCTTACCTAATAGCAAACACACTTTTAGCAGTTAGGTTGACCATGTAACTGCAATTGAGGAATGTTATTATAATGTGTTGTCATTATTCTCTGATAGCCATTGTAAACCACATAAAAATGAAAGTCCCAGGTTACTGAAACATTTATCATCAGCATTGCTAGATAAAGGGGAAATTGGTGTAGTCACCGTTTATGAGGTAAGGTAGAGACATAGCAAAAGTAGTACTATTAACAACAAAGTAGTACTATTAACAACAAAGACAGCAACAGGTGCATATTTTGTTTGAAAGTTGAATTAGCACTGGTGAGAAAATATAGTACGGAAATTTGTTTTCCACTAAGATTTTCAGTCAGTCTATCTTATTTTAAAGTATATCAGAATCAGAAAGCTGAGCTATAGCAATGAAAACTACTACAATAACAGAATGAACTGAAGTGTAGTATGCTTTCACCACATGTTTGAATTAAAATCAGTGAAAATATTTTTTAGATGTGAAATAGGAGATGTCTTCCTTCCTTGTTAACATCTCTTAGTTTTGTGCTACATATTTTAGCTTGGAACATAAGTAAAATGAAAACACTGTCAGGAGATATTAAAAAGTACAAAAGAATATTTCTGGCTTTCCTACACGTACAGAAACACTTCGGATAATTTGAATAAGTTTCCGATAAGCAGCCATATTTTTGGGTGCTCATTAGAGCTTGGTGAATAATTTATAACAAAGAATTTAGTTGATGAATTTTAACTCTCTTCAGCTCACAAATTGTCCATGAACAGATTGTGATTTTCCTAAATTAGCTCATTATTCACAATCATCCAGTGAATAATTCCTGTGACTAATTCTCTGTAGCTAGTTTGTGGCCAGTTGCTGTAAACAGTTAACTTTCAAGCTGTTTTGGTTTGACAGATAAATCCTGTAGAATATTTCTGCTTAACCAAAAGGTTTCAAATCAAAACATCAGGAATAGTAATAATATTAATAGCAATAATAATAAAATCCTATAAGATACATGCACTTTCCACCCTAAGTTTCAGTTCTGTGTCCATCACTGTAATATTTAAGAGATGTTCCGAAAAATAAAATTAATGTTCTTATATATCCGAAGAGAAAACAATCTTCATATAGTCAAAAGATCTAGGGAAGTTTCTGAACATGTTCATTCCTTTGCTCCCTTTAATTCAGTGTTCACCCATTCAATGAGTGGGCTACATCAGAAAGAATCATCTCGACGTTTGAAAGCAAAAGGATTATACTTGCAGTAGCAGAATTTTTTTTATTTTTTTTTTTCTACATTTTTAAGGATGGAGTAATTTTCCAAATTCAAAATAAATAGTATAAAAGTTTTTGAGTTTTACTTGTCTGTTTTAATCATGATCTTGAATTTTGTCATATAAAGCCAATGCTAAATGAAGAATTCATTTTAAATTTTAAAAAAAAATAAATTCACTCAGGGCATAAATCTCTTCTTTTGGGACTAAAAGAGGAGAGGAAGATGTATGCTTCTTCCTTACTTATGGCCTTGTATTTTCTTTATATTCTCAGTTTCTTAATTTTTTTTTTTAAATTAAGCATTTTAGTTTTATGAGTATATGACTATTATTATTCTAATATTTACTTAAGCTGATGGAAAAAACCTATTTTTTCATTATATTCTTTGTTCTTCTTTCCATTATTCCTTTAAAACTCTTTATTTTGAATGCTTTGTCAAAATGTTGTCACATATCAGTATTTTTTTAATGAGGAGAAATGATGAAAAACTAAGATTTTTTAAAATGACTCAGCATTTCTCTTTATTTGCAATATATGTTCAAGGTGGATTCACTAAACACAGGCATAATCAAGCAAGAGGAAACAGTTCCACAGTAATAGGTGTCTAAGCAAATTATCCATCAAAATCCCTTTTTCTTAGCTTCTTTCAGGAGCACTGATGGTTTTGGTGCTTCCTTACTGCATTTCGTATTCACTTTTGTCTCCAAGACACCAAGAAAAACGATCATTTTCCAGATACTAGAACCTTTACTTGCTATATGCCTACCCTGGAGAAATGGCAGAGGTCACAAGATTGGGGTTATATTTAAGTCTGCCTCTGTTCTCTGGATTTCAAACTGGTTTAGATGTTGCATTACGCGGAAAAGTTTAATAAATGAAACCTTCTTAAATAAGTTAGCTGTTTGAAAATTACTGCATACTGTAGCAGATTCCGCTACTCTATTCAGATTTTTCCAAGGTTTTATTCCTGAAATCAACTGGAGTTTTATTTGACTAACAATTGCAAGATCGTCTTCAGTTCTAAGTGATATTTTGCACATAACAGGCTCTCCAACCACTGCAATATTTAATATAGAACCATATAAGTATGCCAAACTGCAAGTATAGAAAGGTACCTATTAATTCGCACATATTTATTTTTCACATCCAACAACTTCTTGTACATTAGTTCATAGTCTGTATCTACCATCTTCAGAAAACTCAGGCAGTGCTTCAACTTTCATTGTCATTTCTTATTACCTCCAAGTGTTTACTTTGTTTTCCTTGTAGAACCTCTAGGAAGTTTCCACTGCCTAATATTACTTCTAGTAAAAAGGATGTTTTAGCATGTGTTATCAATAGGAAACTTTCATCAAGTTTTTGCACAAAGCCTTCATAAAGTCCTTTATCCAAAAAAAGAGGTGTTTTTTTTTTTCAGAAAAGCATCAGCATTCCCAGAAAAAATTGAATCACTAAATAAATAAATAAGATCAGTCATTCACAAGGACTATAAAATAATAACAGGTTGGATTTTCCAGAAATCACGTTAAGCTAATTTTTTTGAAATAAATTATCTGAACTTTATGTTTCATGTTGAATATTCCTGTTTCATTATTATTAGTTTTCCTATCTATATTTTTATGAGCCATGTCCCCTAGGTATTAATCTCAAAATAATGTCTAAAATATTTTTTTTGTGAGAATTCTGGTGTGGGATCCTGAATTGCAATGAAATGAACTGTGAAGTCCCAGATTTCTGTAGAGATTATGTCCAAAACTGTGTTCCCTAAAGAACAGAAATTCCACTTAGTTGTGAATAAGTACATGGTGAGGGTCCTAAACCTTCACTGGCACAGCTTGAAGGAAAGGGAGTTTGAAAGTGTAATAAGGTGGGGGAAAAAAAAGAAAAGAGACAAGCCGATAGGGTCTTGGTGAGAGCAGCACATATATAACCACTTAGAAATATGTGCCTATGGAATCTCTCTATGAAGCTTACTTTATATAGAACTATTTCTTTAGCCTGAGTAAAGGCATATATTTTTAAAACTTGCACTGAAGGGATGACAGGAAGTCAACAAGTTTTTAAGTAGTATACTTAAATAAGAGTTTACATTCCCTGAAGTCAACAAATATTTCAAATAATGAATGAGTGCATATTCCACTCTTGTCTTATTGTAAAAGGGGGAAAAATAAGAACATGAAGAAAAATTAGTTGTCAGGTTAGTTCCCAGGGCATGGAAATCAATGATTTGTTTTGTGCTTTTGCCTTGAATCTTTTAGCAGAAGCACTTGCTTTCTCCCTATGAATTGGAGCTAGACGGTATTATTGACATATCCACAGGAAAGCTGTAATTTAAAAAATATATAGTACTTGGAAATAAGTTTATTTGGGGGAGCTTTCAAATGTCAAAGACACTTGAGACAGTTTGCTCATTTTAGGCTGTAGAATTTCAAGACATGAAAAGCTGGGAATAGACATAAATTTGGGAGGTTTGTTTGTTTGTCGGTTTAGAGGGTTGAGACTTTTTTGCAAATGGCGCAATAGATTTTTTTTGCTTTCTTTCTTAAATTATTATGCCTAATAGTATTCAGCATACCTGTCTTCAGAAAGTCCCAGGTGATAAAGAAGAGCTGTAGTTTGTTGCAGCCACTGGGTCTTCACCTTTCAAGTCTGTGGTCTAGTATCGTATTCGTAATTACACAGTAACTTGCTCTAACAGCAGAGCATATTAGACAGAGTGCTATCCTCAATGTTCCATGTTGTTTACAGCAACAGGATTATTTTTTCTCAAAATATAGACGGGTCTTTCATTTGTGCCCAAAGAAAGAGTAAGAGGCAAAAATAAACCATGTGTTTAACATAAAATTAAGAAATTACAAGAGTATGTAAGATTTAGTAGGAGCCAATGAAAATAATGCAGTGAAAGAATGTCTGATTTAATATATAATGAAACTCTGTAGACTGTAGGAAAAGCTGGCACTCTGTACTCCAGAAAATCCAGCCAGCTGTGATTTGCTAAAAAGGAGATGTCAGCATAGTTGCTCACATTCACTACATAGCTAAGACATGAAAGTCAGATGTTCATAGTGAATTTTTCAAGTCACTAAGGAAAGCCAAAAGCACGTCCTATAGGCCAGGTCCAAACAGTCGTTATATAGGCAGGATCTTTGCTGAGAGCATGTTTTATCATTCAGGTTCTTTATTTTCCTAGCAACAATGTCCAAACATTTAAGTCTCATTAGTTTATAATGATTACTACTTCTGATTAATTAAAGCAGTTCATTTGTTTAATTGAAAAGGTTCTACTGTATACAATATTTCTTAGAGCTGTTTTAGAAAATTAAAGAGTTACTTAATTTCCTCTTCATTATCTGAATATGTTCATTAACATTCCTTTGAAATACTTGCTATTGTTGGTACCCCAGTGATCCAAAGAGTTTCACTAGTGTCAGAATCACTCTCTATTGACTGCAAGAGCTACCTATTGATATTTCCCATCCCAAAATTCTGTCTGTTGCTAACCAAAGGGTTTATTTTTCTCATACGAACACCTATTAAAAGACCTAATGCAGCGAAAGATTGCTCTGCACCTTGTAGCTATTATACTGAATCGGAGGATACCATGGGATATACATTTCATCACTTGGCACAACCCTCATATAGCATCAAATGCAGGAAAGACACTTGATTAGATTCAGAGTTATGAGTAGCAACATGTTTGGTTGCTGTCTTGTCCAGGTATCAGCATAATGGTTGACTGCTGTGAAGTTAGGAGAATATATTTTGTAAGGGTACACTCCTGACGCAGCGGTGATTTGTGTGCATCATATTAGATCAAAACAAAAATGACAGCATTCGTTATGAATAGTATCAGTTCTTTGTATTCTTCTCATTTGCTGTAGCCAGGGTCCAGTATTCGGTAAAGGAGGCGATACCAATAAACCACTGGTAGATTGCTTTACCTAATACAGCATGGGAGGTGGTCAGGATTCATTCTTCATTCATGGGTTACGTGAAACAACTTTGAAGGTTTTGGAAAACTACATAAATGCAATTATTCTGACTTTGAGTATATTTTGTTTGCTTCACTGGCAGAACCCACTGTTTGAACACTGATCAGAAAAAATGTTCCAGAAAAAGTTTTTTAAAATGTGACTTCCTTTAATCTCCCTACTTTCTCTAGGAAGATACTGTTGTCATGATAAGTATGTTTGCTTTTGTGCTGTCAAATTTTGGGTCTGGATAACGCAGCTAGAAATATAGAGGGAAAACAGAAATCCCTCCTATGTTATCTACCAGTAAAAATCATCAAAGATACACAAACATGCCTACATTTAGAGGAATTAAATTAAATTTTGAGAGTGTATTATACATACATTGTATACCATTATTCCTACATATTTATTCCTATTTTCTTCTTGAAAGAGTTACATTATATAACATTTTACTCATTTGATTTATTCAGTGTAGTATTTATCATAGTTCTTTGTGTCAAATAGATGTATGGTTTTCTAAAATAATCTTATGCAATATTTGACTCTAATACCCTGACAATAAGGTGTTCCATAGGATGGCTTCTTATAAGCCTTTTAAGAAAGTATAATGCAGTGATAAAGGATTTATTTATAATTTAGGTTCCCATTGGGATCTGTGTAATCAACAATATTCCCAAATACCTATAATAAATTCCATTTCTGTATGTAACTCTTCTGTATGTAACTGAAGCTAGCTCTTCCATGTTGCTTTGCGTCCCTGAGGAATAAAAGCAGTAATTTCTGACTATTTGTTCTCTCTGCTTCTTCACAATTTTATTTTTTTTTTTGGATCACCCTACTATTGAGATTTCAGCTTAGGACATGGCTTTCTTTGTTGTTCATTTCTTCTGTTTTAACTGATCTCTCATTACTGTGTTATTGAATACTTCAAGTGAAGTTCTGGGAGTAATTTGGGAATTGTCATCCCATCAACTCTGGCAAGTAAAAAACTTACATTGCCCTTACATTTCCTGTGGAGGATACACACATTGACCTGTATATGGAAGGTCAAGAGGTACTTCTGTGAACCATTCTTCTTATGTGTCTTTTTGAGGGTACAATAGCAGCACTCTAGGAACAGTATAGAGGTGAAGGACTGTGGCAGAGCAAATATCCATATAAGAGCAAGCATTTTACTTTTCCTCTCTGTTTTTCCCCTCTGTTGGACTCTGATGAGAAAATTTGGTCATTTGGTCATTTTAATGAATTTGAAGGGGCTTGTACAGAAATGCTTGCAGAGGCTGAGTTACTGATTAAAGAACAATAAAATGTCCATCTAAGATGGCATTATTTATTCCATGATGTACTAAGCATATAGATAACCATAAGAATCTAATCAAATTCACTTTGTGTGTCTGTGTAGAAATGTTTGCCTTTATGTTCTTTCTTATTCGATAAATCAACTTTCTCTTGTATAAAGAAATTGTTTATCTGCTTTTAGCAAAGTATTCTACAGAGATGGATGCAAATAAAGAAAATCTTCATGAAACACTGAAATATTTAAGCTGACTATATTTTTCACTGTTTGAAGTTGATTGAATTTGATTGAAGGAATCAATTGTTCTGTGATTTATCTACATTCTTTCTTTCAATTTTCCTCTTTTTTACCACAGAGTAAATGATAATAAATGATATGCAGAACTTGTTAACTCATTTATCAGTAGACATAATTTCTACTGATGAAATGCTTAAAATTTCTACAGTATTGTGAAATCAAAAAGCTGCAAATAAAAAATAAAGCCCACACAAAAAGGAAAAAGAACCCCCTACACTATTATTTACAGATTATGATTTCTATTGTATTGAATGAGTGAAAGAAATGAAGAGAAAATGAATAAAAGAAAGGTTTGGTGAGTTGTTATTTTCTTTCGTCACCATTCAAGCACACCAGACTTGCAAGTAGCTTAAACAGTTCCAAATGAAGTTAAGTGCTAATTCTATTTTGCTGAACTAATCATTACAGGTTTAGAAACATTTGGAGGTTTGCTCATCACTTTGGATTGTGGTGCTAAAACTAATGACACCAAACTTTCAGACTGGAATTTTTTTTATCAAAGACAAAAAGCCAGAACTCTATATTTTTTTTTTCTTTTTGAAGAAGAGAGGAAACAAGAAAAGACACTTCATTGTGCCTGAATAAAAAATTTCAGAAGGAAACCTTTTGATAATGTCTCCATTAATTTTCTTAATATTCTGTAATAGATATACTAGATGTAACCCCTTCTCTTTCTGTGATAACGAATCTTAATTCTGTATAGCCTCCTTTCCTACTACACTTTTACTTATCTATCTCGTTCTTCTCCAGTGGGTAGTAATTTTTACTAATGACCATCAGTTTCTGAGTAAGAACATAATTCATTTTGCATAGGGCACTGAAGAACTATCAAATCGTAATGATTTTCAGTCATTGCGGACCTGAGCCAGATTCAAGCTTAGTGACTCAGTGATGAAAGCCCCTGAATACTATTAACAATTCCCTGAACTGTTCAATGCCCATTAAATAAATGCACAATATATTTGTCATTTGGACTCCTATCTTCTCATTCTAATTCTCTATGTTAGAAGCTGTTGGTCTAAAAATAAAAACGCATTTGCATCCATCAGGTAATTTTTCCTTTAGCTGCAATGTTACCTCAATATGTCCACAGTTATGGTCACTTAACTTTTCCACTGAAAATGAGGGGTTGGAGGATTTCTATCTTCACTATTTTTTTCTAAATTCTAAGTGGTTTCTAGGTGTGATATTCATTCAATGAGAAAACATATTATAAAAATAAAAGAAAAACTAACAAACTCCATTTTTTTTTTACATGATCCAGTAAGATTGATAGCAATAATGGTCCAAAATAATTACGGTTAAGGGGTCATTTGACATTTCTTTTCATAGAATTATAGAATATCCTGATCTGGAAGGGGCCCACAAAGATCATCGAGTCCAAGGAGTACTTGTGGGTCAGCATCCTTTTGTAAGCTCTGTAAAGAAAAAATATATCTTAGCTGGTTTAACTAACACTGACACAGAAGTTGTAGCCAGATGCATTGTTTTTTAAAAAAAAAAAAAGTTAAAATAAATTTAAATCTTAATTATTTAAGCCATTGTTTAATAACCATATAACCATAAAATAATTATCTAGTTATTTTTCCATATAAACTGAAAGTCTTATTACAGAACCTGAAATCAAGTTATAAGGTAATTGCTTTTGAACTACTTGGTAACTTCAGGTATAATTGCTAAGTAATTTGCAAAATATGTAATTACTGTGGGCCATATGTTCCTATGTCTTGTGTTCTTCCCAGTGTAGAAGCCTGCCACAAAAGTGACTCAGAATACCTAAAAACAGGGTGAAAATACTTCAGCAGTATTAATATTAAAGTACCATGAAGAGAAATGTTAAGCACAATCCACAGTACTTTCACTGATAAGACACAGAAGTCATCACTATTGGAAAGGTGGGAGGAGTTAGCTAGGAAGTATTTTGTACCATATGTCTGCTTCACAACCCACTGAAGAAGTGTCAGAAGAACATTGCAAGTTAATATTGCCTGAGACAGTGATAACTTACAATGCACTGACAACACAGATTGCAGATGGCCAAATTACCACTACAAACACCTTCTGGCACCTGACAGCTCACCAGATGCTGGTGGGTGTCATTTGCTACTTAATCATGTACCTGAAGAGAGATTATGGAGCTCCTATCCAGGATCCTGTGGTATCCATGTTAGTAAACAATCGATGGTCCTGATGCAGGAATTCATCATGGTGCAGTGTAAATAGTGTAATGTATGTGTATGGATGCCCTGATGAATTTCCCCTACTGCCTTACAGAGCAAATGCAAGTCTGACTTAACTGATTGCTTGGCATTGGTAATCTTATTAGCAATAAGGTTAGAGAAAGCTCAAATAGCAAATAACACATTTAGAAAGTTGCAGAACAGAAAATCAAAAGCTTCTCCCACACTGGTTTTTGGAAATATCTCTATAAGTTGGAGAATTCTACTTCTTCCATCCAGAAACAGTCATAGTGTATTTGCATGTAGTCATGTAATTGGAGTTATTTGTCAGCTTTAGATTTTAATGTACACAAATTCTTACTACTGAATAAATAATCTTCTAAAAACCTGAGAGTGAGAATAGTACCCAAAGTATCCTGGGAATCTGTGTTTGCTTTCCCTTTTCCATTTTAATATTTTATCCAACCTTTTAAAAATATTTTAATCCTGTCTCCCAGTTGTGAGACTATTCAAGGTTTTGTCTGCCTTTAGCCATAAAACAAAATTTAAAAAAAGGTCCTGCAGACTTCATAGAAACCAAATCACATAGCAACAGATCACCGAGGTTTTCACGAGTCTTAATGCTTTCAATATGTACTCTCTACTGAGTCTATTTTATAGGTATTTACACTGACTATTTTAATATATGGTTTAAAAGCCTTCAAAATTATTATTCATCTTGCAGGGTAATAATGCATAATGAACTCTCAAGAATTTAGTAATGTACATTTTTGTCAGTTGCAGATTATTTTTCCTTTTCCTACCCTGTTTCCTAAGCAGCTACTATACTCTTTTCATTTAACTAACATTGAATAGAACAAGGGAAAGATGGGATCCTAGAACTGCTGCTTTATTAGCTGCCAGATGAGAAATTAGGAAAAAAAAATTGTAATTGTAATAATTCATGTATCGAACATATTACTTATATTTAGTTTATTATGGTGTTAATATAGACTCCAGTAAGACAGCCTGAAAGATGAAAAAAACAGGAAGTCTCAAGTGATAGTCAATTGAGAAAGTGAGAAAGAAAGTTAGTATTGTGGTGGACATGACAGAACCTCTGACTGGACATCAGATACTGATTTTGCTTAGCAAATGGGAACCTATATGGAAGAAAATATGAGGTTATGGGAGTGGAAATAAAAATGGAAGAATGGGCTCATCTAGTAACAGCAAGAAACCACACTGAAGCTGAGAAAGAGCACAAGGACCCAGACTCCTCTGCAATTATACAAAAGATTTAAATAGCTTTGTTTATTTGTAACTTTTCATATTTAGATTCTTCACAAATTTACTACAACCTGTACTTTTATGTGTTAAAATCAAACACCTAGTAACTGCTGACTCTGTGTCACCGAATTTTCTCTTCAGACTACCATTTTTAACTGAAATTATATATTCTCGTTGTGAAAATGTACTTGCCTAGCTATTTTCAACTACCAATAGTTGAATGAACTAGTAAAGTGAATGGTGAGTGGATTGAAAGTGTTGCCTCAGTCAGCTAGTGTTTATTAAGTGACAGGTTGTCTGCCAAACAGACAATGAGGGCTGGCCCATTTGGCAACTGGTGAGCTTTTGCACCATTGACTTCCCAGGTTACTGGTAGCATTCAGTTGATATATATAAAAGTTTGCCTAAATCTTCTGTCAGGGTAACTTAGTTTTGTAAGCATATTATGTATAACCATAGAGAAGGCCACACAACATAAAGATGAATTAAATTCTCATGTAAAATTCAGTGAAATAATCTAAAGTAATGAGCTGGAGAAAAAAATTAGAGGAAACTATATTTAGTCACGGATCCACACCTTACATACTTCATGCAGTTTCTGTCATCTAATTTTTAGTTCCTCTAGGACTTAAACTTGTACAAAATGCGGTAAAAAACATCTAGAGTGTGGGAAATATTCCGTTTGAAGAAAAAACCCTGATATTATTCATCTTCTGAAAAAGGTAAATGAAAAGAATAGAGATAATCTAATCGAGAATGGCACTGAGAAGATGAATTGTAAATAACCATTATGAATTTCTGATAACTGCAGAACTAAGAATACCATGTAGAATTTTTAGTCAGAATGCTTAGAAACACTTTCTGCAAAACTCTGAAATTTAATTATAATACTTACTATCCAGAGAAATAGAAAATATTCTGGAGTTCAGTAGGGAGATAAAAAAATAGCTGAGAGATCAGTCTATAGATTACACACTAAAATCCAGATGAAACTTTGGTTTTGTGAAGTTCCTAAATCTCTGCTTGCAGAAAGCAAAGAAAGGGAAACAGTCATTTAATATTTGCCCTGCTTCTTTCACCCTTTCTCTAACCACCTGTTCTAAGCTGCTGCTGAATATGTTATACTTGGCTAGGTGGGCCTTCAGCCTCATCCGGTACAGCTGTCCTTACACTGTTTTGTATTTATATACATGGTTGGTGTTGAATAATGAGTAACAAGAGGACAAATATATGATAGAACTCAGCAGATGTCTAGATTTAAACTGATTGTTCACGAACTGTTACCAGAATCATTGTTCCTAAGGCCTGTAAGAGCATTTTATGGAGTTAGAAAACCAATATCACTTTTTCACAAAATCTCTATTGCTATTATTAACCAGTAAATGATGATGATGATGATGATGATGATGATGTGTAAAGATGTCTTCTCCCATGATGGGATACATTTCATAATTGTATTTTAATAGTTGACCACATAATAGTGTACCAAACAAAGTTATCTCCAAGTAGGAAGACTCCATATGTCTCAGCAAAACCTGTCCCTGCACCCTTGTCTCTGTCACAGTAAAATGTGTTTCCTGTGTTTCAGTTTGAGCCCATTGCCTCTGGTTCTGTCACTGGGCACCACCAAAGAGAGATTGGCTGTCATGTTTTCATCCTTCGTTCAGGTATTTATAAATATTGATAACATCCCCCTGAGAATTCACTTCTCTAGGCTGAAAATTCCCAGCCTCCTCAGAGTTTTCTTATATGTGAGCTACTCTTGCAGCCTTTGTTGTACTCTCACCAGAATGTCCACGTCCCTTCTGTACTAAGGAGCCCAAGACCAGACACGAGACTCCAAGTATGGCCTCAGCAGTGATGAATAAATGGGAAGGATCATCTTCCCCCATCTGCTGGCAATACTTTGTCTAATGCAGCCTAGGATATCACCGAAATTCTTTTCAGCAATGCATATTTTTGGCTCATGTTTAACCTGGTGTCCACTAAGACATACATGTTTTTTTCTGTCAAGTCGCTTTCCACCTGGTCAGCCCGCAGTGTGCACTGATGCATGGAGCTTTTCCTCCCCAAGTGCACAGCTTTGTTCTTCTACTTGTTGAACTTCATGAGTCTGCTTTCAGCCCATTTTTCATATTGTTGAGATTCCTCTGTATGGCAGTTTATACCCTCTAGGGTATAAACCACTCCTTCCAGTTTTATTTCATCAGCAAACTTGCTGAGGTTTACTCTACTTCATCATCCACATCATTAAAGATGTAACACAGGACTAGAGCCAGTATTGATATACCCAGGGCACACCACTAGTCACTTGCCTCCAGCTAGACTCCCTGCCACTGATTGCCACCCTCTAGGCCTGGCCACTCAGTTGTTTTCAACCCCACTTCACTGTTTTCTCATCCAGCCCAGAAGCAGACTGCTTGTCCATGAAAGTCTTGTGGAAGTTAGTGTCAGAGTCTCTACTGAAGTCCAGGTAGACAATATCCACTGCTGTCCCCTCATATTCCAAGCCAGTCAAACCTTCTTTTCAGGTTACAGGACCAGCTGCAGAAACAATTAATTTGTAACGGGACTGAAAAGACAGATGGCTATTGCTTCTGATTTCCTTTTTCTGGCTCTTTCTTCAAACCTATAAGCAGTTAGTGGTTGGGTCTTACGGACTTTTTATTGTGCCAGATTATCCAGCTTTAGAGGGCAGAGTTTAAAAGCTCTAGTTTCTCTGAAGGACAAAACTGACAGATTTCACAGCTCTGCAGTAAACCTTGTGAGACTTCTGCTGCTCTGTTCACCTGACACTGTACGCTGCCTTCCTTCATAGCAGCAGAGCTCTGAGTGCTACCACATTCTAACTCCGTCAGTGAAAACCAGTAAAAACAGTTAGCGTTAAACCCATCATTTTTTATTCACCTAACAATTTTGTAATTGCAATATTTAAATTATCATTATGCCTACTGTGGATTCTTGCCTATTAAATTTCACTTCTTTCTGCTGTCTTCCTTTGCACATCTTCAACTATATTTTTTCTGACTGGCATTTTTTACTTTCTATTGAATTAAATAAACAACCAAACAACGAAACAAATACGTAAATAAATAAATGTATATATCAGAGAAAAATATAGCAATCACAATATCGTTTAGGTTGGAAGTGACCTCTTAAATTCATCTAGTCTGACTCTCCCTGTTCAAAGCAGAGTCCTGCTAGAGCAGGTTGTTCGGGACCATGTCCATTTAAGTTTTTTACTTTCTCCAAGGACGGAGATTTTACACCCTGCTTAGAATGTTTGACCACCCTGACAAAAGTAAAAAAGAAAAGTTTTCTTATGTTCAGATGGAATTTTGTGTATTTTAATTGATGTCCATTCCCTGTATCCTGTCAATAAGCACTACTGAGAAATGTCTGGCTTCCTTGTCTTCATCTCCTTCCTATCTTCATACAGATATTTAACATTGATAAGATCTCCCTGAACCTTCTCCAGGCTGAAGAGTCCTGGTTCCCTCAGTCTTTCCTTTCATGAAAGATGCTCCGGCTACTAAGTCAGTTTTTCTGAGGCATTACTGGATCTGTTAAGTCTATATCTTTCTTGTAGTGGGAGCCCAGAACTGAATACAATCCTGCAGGTGCGGTCTCGCTAGTACTGAATAGAGGGGGAGGATCACATCACTCAAATTGCTGGTAACACTCCTACTGCAACCGAGGAGGTTGGTGGACCCCTTTGCTCTGAGGGTGCTGGCCTGTTGTGCACTAGAATCCCAAGATCCTTTTTGGCAAAGCTGCTTTTCAGATGGTTGCACTCCTGCATAAACTGGTGCATCAATTTAATCTTCCCCAGATGCACGATTTGGCATTCACCCTTGCTGACGTGCACTCAGCCTGTGGAGCTCCTCCTGCATGGTGGCATAACTATCTGGTGTATAAACCACTTCACCTAGTTTTGTATTGTCTGCAAACTTGCTGAGACTTCATCCTTAACTGAGTCATTATTAAGGATGTTGAAGAATATTTGAGCAAGGACTAATATTCTCAGAGCTAGACTGCTAGAAACTGCCTTCAGCAGGACATGGTGCCATCAATCACAGTCCTCTTGGACCAATCATTCAGCTTGTCTTTAATTCATCTACTGTCCTCTTACCTAACCCTTACTTTGTCAGTTTCTCTATGATGATGTCATGCGAGACAGTGTCAGAAGCTTTTCTGAAGTCAAGGTAAACAATATCTGTTGCTCTGCTCTCATCCACCAAGCTATTCCCATCACTGTAAAAATCTATCAAGTTGGTCCAGCACGATTTCACCCTTGAAAACTCATGCTAATTATTCCTAGCTAGCTCCTTGACCTTCATGTGTTTAGAAAACCTTTCCAGGAGGTTTTTCTCCATCACCTTCTGAGTGACTGAGGTGATGCTGACTGCACTGTAGTTCTCCAAATCTTCCTTCTATCCTTCTTGAATACAGGATTGCTGGTTGTTCTCTTCTAGTCTTTGTGTACTTTTCCCAGATGCTATGACCATTCAAAGGTATTAGAGACCTTGCAATAACATCAGCCAGCTTCCATTAGTATCCATTGCCTTTTGTACATACATTTTATTTAAGTATTCCACGACTTGGTCATCCTCTGCTGGCAATAAATCTTTGTATTTATCATAGTAGAAACAGCATAGATAAATCTGTATGACCATGTAGTATAATATTTGCAACTCGTTTCTCTTTACCAACGCAAATGTATCTTTGTGGTATTTCTTTCATAAAGGTAGAACTGAGTTCTTTCCATTATCATAAACTATTACAAGGTTATAAATATTCGGTATGTTTCCTCTCAGAGTTGCTTCTATTGTCTTCTAAGAATGCCCATGCCTAAATTAGCAACCTTGTAAGTTCAACAGCTATTTTGATATTATCCAAATGCAATATGTTATAAAGAAGCTGAAGTAAAACATTTATGAAGCTGGAAATGTGATACCTGACATAGTGTCAGAAAGTGTCAAGACTGGGAACAGTCTAGAGATGAGCAAGAGGAGAGGAAGAAGGCTCTGAAACAACTACTGTATACAGAGTCCAAACCAAATCCAAAGGTTTACATTCCGTAGCCAAGAGCCTGTGAATGCAGCTGGTACCCAACATCTGACCTGCTATGATTATGACCAAATAGCTATCCCAAAGAAATCAATCTTTCTTTATTAGTGTGAAGTGTGGCAGGTGTTTAATTCACTACACTTCTCTAATCAGAGACCAGAAAATATTTTTTTTTCCAGTAATTGGTACTCGATGTTTTCAGTTATGATCAAAGCTCCATTATCTGTATTCCTTGCCTAACGGAGTTAGTATGTTACTTCTGTGGGAATTGGTGTCAAATTTTTTTTTTTTTAAAGTTAGAAAAGAATATTTTTCCTCTTCTGGCTCTGTTAGCCAACTAAATTAATATTTCTAATTATACTCTGATTCCTGTCTCAGGCTCAGATGACATAGACTTCACTGAGTTTTTGATTTCTATGACAGAATGAGTGATTTTCCTGTAAAAGGGCTTTGATGCTTAATAAATTCAGAGACTTCTAAAGCAAAGACAACAAAATCTTTCCTGGAAAAAAAGCACTATCATAATATGATATGGTACAGTCACTCTGTAAACAGAAACCCTATCTTGCAAGATTTCATTGTCTCACATAAAAACTCATATTAATAGTATTTTGTCAAAAAAAAAAAATTACAAATCACTTCTGAACTTTGCTTATTATATTTGAATCAAAGCTGCCTTTTGCTATCCTGGATGCCCTACTGTCTACTGCACATTCCAGTTTTATGTGCATTCCTTTGAAAGTCAAAAGGCGTGAAGTGGATTCTGTAATAATCATAAATCAACTAGAAAACCTGGATTTTTTTTTTTTTAAACATACAGTCTTTATTTCTTTTGAGGGTGAACGAGGCAAAAAAACAAACAGCTTCATTCTGCATCCCACATTACATTTTCTTTGAAACAGCATCTTTCCAGTGTGAACTAAGCAAGTAGTCTCTTTAAGACTAGAAGCTATATCAAATACTGAGAAAAAAAGTCTAAATTTTACCATGATATCTTCACCATTGTAAGGTTCAAGTTAAAGTCTTCCTCAGTGTTTAATGATTGGATTAAACCCTATGAAGCCTGAGATCTTTTAGGAATTTGTGTCTGAATCCTAACTTGTCATTTTTCTGAGAAGACTCTCACTTGGGAGGGATTCATTTGGACTTGATTTGTAAGGTGGTGTGATGAAAGAGGTTTGACAGGAAGATGAGTTGAGAAGTTAAGCCATTAGTCTCAAATTTCATCCTTGTCACTCCCTTCTCTAAAGAGCAGCTTTTACTTTCCAAAAGGTACTTTTTGCAGAATAATTCCATTTAGCTTTTCTTTAGTTTATCATTTCAAACACAAAGCACTAACCTCTGAATAGATCTTTCTCTACGACCTGTATTTTCTGTCTCTTTCACACTTATCTATATCTGTATCTCATACACATGTTTTCTGATACACTCTGGAAAACAGAGACTGCCAACCAATGGAAAAAGCAAAATATAGTGTCTCTGACAAAGCCTACCTCAATTGAAAGAATTTGGCTTGCTGCAACATAAGGGGAGTAAGTCTGTGAGCATTTGGAATCCATTCTTAACACACAGTAACACCTAATCCTCAGTGGATGTTTACAGACCTCTTAATCTCTATAGAGGCATTTTCCTTTCCTACTTTCCCACTGTAGGAGAGCTTTAGGAATTGAAAAACTAGAATGCACTAATAATTGTTTGACCTTACTTTCCCTTTAGCAGCTATATGCTCCATTGTTTACCTTTTGTGTGTCATATATGAGCTCGGTAAATTTCAGATGTTTTCAGGAACTGAATGTAGAAAAAAAATCGTGGCTCTAGTATTCAAAGGTAGCTCTTTCAGTCATATTTATTTAGAGCTCAGGTAAAAAACTTCTTGATTTTTCAGACGTCTCCATCATCAACATTCTCTTATTGACTCATGTTTGTGTGCTTAATATCCTGTTGTGGAGGGAGCCAAATCTTTAAAGGTAGGTATATATAAACCAATGTTGGAGATCAAAAAAATTAGATAAGACACTAGGTCATCAAATGAAAAATCATTAACCTCAGAAGAGAAAGGATAAAACTGTTCAGCAATATTAAATTTTTTAATAGAAACCTCTCTGTATTGTAAGCTGCCAGTATTATTAAAAAGTATTTTTAAAAACCCATGTGAGCAGTAAAAGAAAAGTATCAAATCCTATGTAGTTCAGGTCTTCTTCCATTCCATTTCTGATACATCAATCATAAAGTACAGTCCTATCAGTAAGGTACTAAATATGGATATTTTTTGTTCTCTCTGGCGTGAAAATGGTGCTATTTTTCCTTATCTCATCCTCTTCTCCTGAAATCTCTGCTAACCTGTTTCTTTAGGTTAACCTGTTAACCTCTCTCCTGTTTGTTTCTGACTTTTGAAAGGGAGTTTACCCATCAAAATCCTCTCACATGAGGATGGTCCACACTGAGCTGGCCATACATTTGCTGTGTGCAAAAGGTTAAAATTTGGAAGGCTTCTGAAGGCATCTAGCCTCACGTGGTTCATTGTGAGACTTCGCAGGTTTCCCTTGGTGTGTTCCTCAAGTACCTTAACCGCTACTGACAGAACCTCTGATAGGTCTGTTTCTCATGCTACAGAATAAGCACCTTCTTCAAATATATCTCTTTTCAGCTACTATTTTTTTTCTTCCAAAATCATACACACATGCTTATCGCTATGACTTCTGACCATACCAAGCTTTTCCAGACAGATATGCCTGGACCACAGGATTTTCTGAAGGTAACTCACAGGGGTCTCCTATCACTGGGCCAGGATAGTTAAGGCTTACGGGATACTGAACAGAGGGACAGGCATCAGAAGCTTAAGGAAAACACAGAGACTTTGCTTCCAAACACTCTTTGAGCAGTCCTGGGAACTGCTGTACTTGGCTATGGTTGGAACCAGTTGTCCTGCCTTTTAAACCCATGGCCAACATGTCGTTGGAGGCCTAGTGTCTGAAGTTTCTGCTTCCAGACACTCCAGAACATTTTCTCCCACTCTCAGCTAATATTGCTGGCCAGACACAGGAATCTGTGCTTCTAGTCACAGCTAGGGAATTGCTTATGAAGAATCCCAGCATCCCCCACAGAAGAGACTGTGCACAACACATCCTAATGGGATTGAGTTGTGCTACAGGCCATGAAGATGTCCCGTAATGTTACTCAGTGCCAGGACCAAGTGGGGCCAAACCGCAGGACATCAAATTCAGAGACAGAACACTATATCATCTAATTTTAATTTGCAACCTACTTCTCATGTCTCATCTCATTATCAATTATGCGTCAATAATTTAGGAAAAAAATTATCAAGATAGGTTTAGGATGTGATATCTCCCTGACCCATAGAACTTGAGATCTATCAGAAAATGCACAGTGCTTCATTTACAGCTTCTGCCCATTCCCCATGCAGCTGATTAAATCCCACTCAAAACAGTACATTTTTACCTCTATATGTAGGATCTTGCCGTCTTACATAGCGTTTGAGGAAGCGCTAAACTCTAGTCTTGCCTAAAAACAGAGCAAAGCTCAACAGCCCAAATAGTCCGTGTGAAAAGCTGATGTTTGACAGAGCCTGCACAGGAATGTTGCTTGACAGGGGTCAGTGATTTCTGTGGCCTGTTTGCCCTGTGCACAGCTAAAGAAGATGTAAATGTTCACCTACCAGGTGTGGTGTTCTTTACTTTCCTGCAGACTAATTTCCTTCAGACTTCTGTATTTTAAAATTTCTGAGTGCATTCTGTACCATGCTCTGTAGTTTCTGCCTCTTAGTTCCTCCTATGCAAACTGGGATGAGAATGCATTGCTATCTCTCAGAGGTATTTCATGGATAAATACTACGAAGATTTAGAGGTGTTAAGACATGGTAATTTGGAAGGTTTTGCTATCAACCCTCTTATTTTGACCTTGTAAAAGAGGCAGGATTGCCACACTGGATTGGTAGTACAGAATAGTATTACTAATAGATTTTTGTCTCATTTTCTCATTCCCCCTGAAGGGCTTCCACTTAGGAGATCTAAACAGCTTCTTCATGTTGCTAGTTTTATTCTCAATACATTAACAAGATCAGAGCTTGGAGAATATTAAGAAAAAAAACCAAAAAACACCACTCTTCATTTGAATTTTTAAATGAATTCACTTTGACTGAATTTGAATCCCTATGGTGTGTGCTCTCAACATACATTTTAGCAAATAGGTTAACAGGAAGACACATCCAGGAAAACAGGTAATTTTCAGGAACAGTTTTAGAATACATAAGGAAAATGGTACACAAATTCACAGTTGTTCAAACAGGAAGCAATTCTACAAACAGGAGGCAATTCTACCTTGGCTATAAATATTATGCTTCTCCAATAAGGTTACAGAATGTGTATCATGTGAACTACTGAGATTATCTGTTAGATTTAGAGCACTTAATGAAAGATGCTATTGTATACATCCCATTTCAGTACTTCAGGATTTTGGAAAGTTGACAAAATATTGTGTGAGATATCATTGACTACCTCTGGAAAAAAAGCATATATAATTTCTGATTCCTCTTAACTGACTATTAAGGTAGTGTCAATGGCAATTACATCTATTTTAAGGTCTGTTTGCAATTCAGAGCCATAGACAATGACAACACTATAAATGAGATTTGAATTATGGCACACAAAGCTTAAGTGAGTTCCTGAATCCTAGAAAGGGCTCGGGTGTGTTATACATTGAGAATGGGTAAATTATACATTTATAGACCTCTGAGGCCTGCATGCAAAATTGTTTCTAGTTTATTCAAAATGCATGCTATTCAGTTTTTGCTTATTCCAATTGTGTTTAGTAAACAAGAGTCACTTGTGAATGATATGTTCTAAAATGAAATTTAAGGGTAAACTTAATTACGTTCACAGATGGTGAAGCATAATTGATGACAGTATGTCAATGTAAACTGGAACTGGCTGTGTCTAAAAACATATCATCACTATCAACAACATAACATTATGAATATTTTAAATGACTACTTTATGAAAAGGACGAGCTGGTTAATTCTGGTTGCCTCCATACATGGCCTAGTGTATGTCAACTATTTTTGTTTATGTGAGCTTCTATTGCATTTGTTGCTACACATCTTACTTTTTATTGTTGCTGCAAAGAATCAACAGGGGAAATATTTTGGCAGCAAAAGAAAAGTACATAGACTACACTTTTCATGAAACAATAATTGGGGCACTGCCACCTGAATTTCATGGGGATTTAGTAAGTAAAATACAAGAATATAGCTTTCTTTCTGCTTGATTTACCATCAGCAATAGTGAAATTCTGTGGTTTTATTATTTCATTTGATAGAAGCTACTTCCTGTTTATATAAGACAGAGTGAATCCAACTGTAGAAGAGCATTGGCACCTTCAAAGGAAAGACAGAACATTTGTTCATTATATGACCACAGTTCTTAAAGGTGGAATTGCATTTCAGTGGTCTGGACATTACGTAGGATTACCAGGTTTACATGTTTCCGAAAAAAACTTTCCCAATATTTTTCATTTATTATTGAGATCTGAAACTTGGAAAGATATGTTACTATTCATTTTTGTTTTGTTTTCTTCGTTTTAAATATAGATTTATTTTCTATGGCAAAGTATTTTAGCATTTGACTGAAGACTGGTAGAAGATGAGAACACTGATTCTCGGATAGTCTTCTGTTTGACTAGTGGGGTGTGTGCATGGCCTAGGGTGCCTGTCAAGGAATTTAAATGTCACCCAACCCTAACTCTCTAGGAATAGAGTCTTAAATATACTTAATCTCAGATTATTCTTTTCTGCTTAGGAGATGCTTGCAAAAAGCAAATAGACATTTACAATATTTGTATAAAGTCCCTTCTAATTTAGAGAAATCAGAGGGGAAATAGAATCTGCTTATTACAATCCGATTATTATTATTATTATTATTATCATCATCGTCATCATCATCATCATCGATTTTTAGACCATTGCAAATGTGATGTTACTTTTTCACATTCTCTTGTATAAATAATTGAACAAAGCAGAGATTCCCTCTGTAAGGAACCCATGCAAGGGAAGTCCATAAGAGTGGCATAGAGTAGAAAATATGAAATATGAGAAAAAGGCAAGGCTGTGCTCTTATCTTTGAAAATCTATCTGTCTATCTCCATCACTTCCCCCCAGGCTTCCTTATAATTGGACCCATTGTCAATACAAAAGATGTTTGTCAGTATCAAAGTGTCAGTGCTTTGGTGCTATGTAGCTCTGAACCAGCTGTTGATGTTCCCAGGTGGACAGTAAGATACACGATGGGGAAAATGTTGCCGAGGAGGTGTTTTTTGTAAGCTGCTATTGCCCTTGCAAGTTGTTACAAACAACTAACTAACAGTGACATTCCTCCATCCCTGCATTTCCATTTGCTGGGGCTTTATCTTTGCTGCTAAAGGAACAGAAGAATTTTTCGTGGAGTCTCTGGCATACAGCAAGGCTTCAGTAGTGGCCCTCTCCAAACGCAGAAGACACAGTGGGATGTGTCTGTGGTGGTTATGCATAAGTGTGGTTAGGGAAAGAATGTTTTAATTTAAATAGATTTTATGATTTTTTTTATTATGATTAACTGTATGCTTTTCTGTACATTATGCTTCTCTCCTGACAGAGAAAATTTAGATTTCATAAAGCAATTACAAGAAACACTGAGGCAGAAATAGGTTAACAACAAAATGGAACAACTTTACAACACTGAATAACTAAATAATAAAACAGAAAATAAAAGAAATTAATAATACTTGTGCCATTAAAATATAAGAACTCTGGAAAAATCATTGAGGAAAACATTTCACGACAAGAAGAAATTCAATAGGCTAGTGCAATTTTCTCTGAAGAAAGCATGTCCAATCACTGCTATGCCCATTCAAGCATATCCCTGAGTTCTCTGTGAGTTTAAGTTTATGCATCTTTGTTGAAATGGATTTTTTTCTAGGGCTGCAAAATAGCAGCAGATCAAAGCATCTATCTCATATGTTCTACTGTGTTATGCTATGACTATATCAATTGTGATTTGAAAAAATCCATTATGAAATCTATGTTTAAAACAAACATAGACACCGCAACATAACAGGTCTAAGTCCATTTTTATTACCTAACATTACACATTTAAAAGATATCATTGTTTGATGCTAAGCTATGTCAGAAGTAGAGCAATAATATTTGTTCTAAAGTAGAGATTAAAGCATCTTTTCAAATGTTTATGGATGCATTTAGTTTGAGTCAAGCTTTTGGTAGCAGTGGGACCTGTAAGGTGTCCTCTATGAGAAGAGACCAGGAGCTGCTATCATGACCAACAGAGATGGCCACTGCTGGACAAAGCTGAGCTAGTGGCACTTTTACGATAAGATATTTAAGAGTAAAAATTATGCATAGCAGCTTGTGAGGAGCCAATTCAGTTTTGTTTTGCCTCAGCAATGGTTGTAGGAGGCATGTGGAGGAGGGGTGCACATGTGCCACATGCAGGAGGCAACTCAAAGAAGCTTTGTCTGCAGGAGGACTTTGCCTGGCAACACCCCACAAAAGGCAGGCAGAGGGAGACACTGTAGGGGGGGCTTCTCCAATCAGGTCACGAAGAGGTCTCCAACAGTGGACGGCACAGGAAGGTTGGGCTGGACCAGTGGTTCCCTGTTAAGAGGGTAGGCTTTGGGAGGGGGCGGGGGTTATAAAAACCAACTGTGCTGTTGCTTGCTGGGGCTTGTTACTGTTTGTTGCTTCCTCTCGACCTCTCCTTTGCCCTGGCCCCAGCCTGCCTGCCTTCTGTCTCTCCTGCCCTCACTGGCTCGCCCTCACACCTGTCCTGCCTTCCTGTGCCCCTGACCACTTGCCACTTCACCCTGCGTCCTTGCCTGGACTGCCCGCTTCAACCCCTGCCGCCCCAACCCAGCCGGTCGCCATGACCCTGGCCAGGCTCCTGGTCCTCCCGTCCGAGTGCCCACTCACCTTGTGTCTGGTGCCATCGCCGTGGGATCTGTGCCGGTGGAGCCGTGCCTGTCTGAGAGCTGCACAGCCTCGCTGAGACCCAGCCCATCCACAGGCAGGCAGCATGCACAGCCCCTGACCGCCGCCCAGACACCGACAGCACTGCCCCGATTCGCTGGTGGTAATGCCCTCTTTTTCTCTCTGTCCCCCCTCTCTCCTCTTCCCCAGTCCTTTTCCATTTTCGTTTCTCCTTTTATGTCTCTTCTAGCTCTCTTTCCCTTGCGCAACTCCTTTTCCTTCTCCTTTTTGTTACCAATAAACAGTTCTCAGATACATTTGCCTCGTTTAGGCTTCATTTCATTCCCGACCATCCATTTTTAAAAGAACTCTCTGCAGTTCCCCATAGTGGAACACGACACAGCTGTGAGAGACGACTAAGAAAAATGCGATGGAAACAGCCACCAAGGAAGAGGGAGAAGGTTCTCCAGGCACCAGAGCATAGATTTCCCTGCAGCTGCAGCCTGTGGCAAAGACCATAGTGATGAAGATAGTCCCTCTGCAGCCTGTAGAGGACTGGGGTGAGGCAAGTATCCATATTGCAGCTTCTGAAAGATCCCACACCAGAGCAAGTGGAGATGACCTGAAGAAAGCTGCAGCCCAAGTGTAGCCCATAAAAGGGTGAGTTCCTGGCAGAAAGGAAAACAGCCCACATTGGAGCAAGGTTTTGTGTCAGAACCTGTGGCTCTATAGGGAATCCGTGCTCTAGTAGTCTATTGTTGAAGGATTCTATCCATGAGAAAGACCTATGCTGGAGCAGATCATTAAGGCATACAGCCTGTGGAATGACCCCACATGCAAACAGTGGAAAAATGTGAAGAAGGAGCAACAGAGTTGAAGTGTTACGTGATCACAGCCCCCATACTCCATCCCACCTGTGTCACTCAAGGGGAGAAGGAAACAGAAGAGTCAGGAAGAGGAACAAAGGTGTAAGGATAGGTTTGATAGGAGAAAGGTTAAGAGTGGAGACAAGGTATTGTTAGCATTGTCTTTGTTTTCTCACCATCCTACTGTATTTTTAATTGCAATAAATTGCATTAATCTTCCCCAATCCACAACTGCTTTTCCCATGATGGTATTTGATAAGTGATCACCTGATCTTTATCTCTGCCCACAAGTTCATCATCTTATTTTTTCTATTAATCTTTCTTCTGAAGACAGGGTGAGGCAGTTGGTGTTTTTCAACCTGGAGAAGAGAAGGCTTCAAGGAGATATTATAAAAGACTTGCAGTATCTAAAGGGACCTATAAGAGAGCTAGAGAGGGACTTTTGACAGGGGGCTGTACTGGTAGGACAAAGTCTAATGGCTAAAAGCTGAAAGAGGGTAGATTTGTATTAGATATTGGAAAGAAATTCTTTGTTTGTAAGGCATTGGAAGAAGTTTCCTAGAGAAGTTGTGGGTGACACATCCCTGGAAATATTCAAGGCCAGGTTGGATGGGGCTTTTGAAGTCTGGTCCAGTGGAAGGTGGCCCTGTCCATAGTGGGTGAGATGATGTTCAAGGTCTCTTCCAACACAAATGATTCTATGATTGTCTCCATGTCCGGCTGAGGAGAAGGACGTAGAGATTGGCTTGGTGGTCATATGGCAGCCAGTCAAGTTTAACCCATAATGGATCATCTTTCGAAAGCAATATCTCTGATACAAAGTATATGATCAAATAGTCTATTTACTGTGGTTTTTCTTCACTGTGTCTGTAAATTCAGGTCAGTTTATGTATTGAGATTGGCTGAGTTACCTCTGGAGCTTCTTAGAACTCTACTGACTTTACAGGGAAGCTACAGTGATGAGTTTTTAAATGATTGAAGTTGCAAAGAGAATTTGATGAGTCTTACAGTTTCTTTGTAGAAGTGAACAGAATCGTTCTGAAATTACTACTATCTCTTAGGAGACTGTTGGACTTTTCTCTAAATGGCTGTCTTCTAGTGGGTGCTGCAGTGTTTTAATCTGTCAGATCTCTTTTGTTTTGCCTGACAGCCAAAGGCGTTCTGATCAGAATGTCTGAGATGGGAATTTGAGTGCTAACTTAGTGACAATCAATTCAAACAGAAGTTTAGGAATTTCATACTTATGTATGAGACATCCCATCCAACATTTGTGAAAAGGATTTGAAGTAAAAAGTTGAGCTTATTTCATCTTTCTCAACTACTTCTGAATGTTCATTCATCAATATGAGTTCATCGTGGAGCTGTCTTTACTACTGATATCCAACAAGTTGAGTGCTCTATACTTTGTGTGCTTCGGGCAATGCATGAAAGACAGTGTGGTCCACTGCAGTTAGTATCGGGTTACGAGATCTTGACACCAAATTGCAGCTCTCTTAAAGGCTTGATTTGTGTCCTGCAACAATATTCTTAACACTGTCAGGTTCTCAATAAGAATCTTCTCTGAAAAGGCTAGCAAAAATTTTTTCTCTTCCCAAGACTCATGTGAAGATATATCACCTGTAATTTGCAAAGCGTTTTGGAACTAAAAATTGATAATCTAGAGTACAAAAGTATGACTATTAGCATGACAGCTAAAACTAGTGGCATTTCATCCCTTTTTAATGAATTCACTAACAGAAACCTGGATTTTGCTGAGATCTCACCTATCCAATTTTGTATACTCTGAGGTGTGTGTCAGAATACTGGGAGAAATTTTCATTACTAGATTCTCATACTTAGCTAAAATCGGGTTATTCTATGCAAAAAATTTGAGTAAATTTAAGCAAGTTAAAGATGAAAAGAATAAAGAGACAAAGAAGTTATTTGATGAACTATTATTTGTGGTACTGTGGAAAAACAAAATGTTTTCACAATTGGAATTTAAACAGATAAATTTTTGAAAAATGTCCAAAATTTCATGAACTTTCTACAATTCTGTTGCATGATTTAAAAAGTGCAGGTTCTGAAGTGCTCATTTTTTGCATTTGGTATCTGAGATAGCCAAATTTAATTTATATCTGCCATTGACTTTGGCAGTGCTTCTTCATTTACAAGCCATTATGTAATAGCTGTTATTTGATAAAGTGTCATTTCATGCTTTTCTGAGATAACTGGAGTAACTGGGAAAGAAAAAGGAGATAGAACAGTATCATCATATGTGATGAATACATTTTGTACTGCAAGCACAGAGACAGCAACAAATAAAAGCACAGGAAGAAAGGCTTCTTTTCCAAATCCAGTAATTTAAATAGTTTAATGTATTAGAATATTGTAACTGAAGCCTAATTCCTAAATTCTAAGTAGACTATGAAATTTGGTAAAGCCACAAAACATTTTGAACTCCAGAGTTTTCCTGTTTTACAGACATTGAATGTATAGGCCTGGTCATAGCCACTTGCTAGGATAACTTTGTTAGAAAATATTGTGTTTATACTATTAATTTTTATGGTATATATATCCCTTGGATATTTACTAAGGAAACAATAGCATTGCCAGTCAGTCAAGCGAGGGGATTGTCTCAGTCTGCTCTGCACTGCTGCAGCCTCACCTTGGATATTGTGTGCAGTTTTTGTCACCACAATATAAGAAAGTCATGAAGCTATTTGAGAGTCCAAAGGAGGGCTACAAAGATGGTGAAGAGCTTTGAGGGAAAGGCATATGAGGAGCAGCTGAGGTCAATCGGTCTGTTCAGGCTGGAGAAGAGGAGATTCAGGGCAGACCTTATTACAGTCTACAACTTCCTTGTTAGGGAAGAGGAGGGGCAGGCACTGATCTTTTTTCTCTGGTGACCAGTGATAGGACCCAAGGGAATGGCCTCAAGTTGTGCCAGGGGATATTTAGGCTGGATATTAAGACAAGGTTTTTCACCCAGAGGGTGGTTGGGCACTGGAACAGGCTCCCCAGAGAAGTGTCCACATCCTAACAGAGCTCAAAAAACATTTGGACAACTTGAAAAATGCTCTCAGGTACATGGTGTGACTCTCGAGTCCTCTGCAGCACCACAAGTTGTACTTAATGATTATTTTGGGCCCCTTCCAACTCAGCATATTCTGTGATTCTATGATGGTAATTAAGGATTCCTTTTGATTAAGCTATATGGTTTGTTTTAAGCAATTTTCATCTATCCAATCAAAAACAAGTAAAATTTTCACAGTTTGTCTTGTGTGACCTGCAACCAACTGACTTTCATGAATCCAGACCGAAATGGTCAGTATTTTAAGCAACAACACTGTCCCATCTTTTCTGGCAGATGCATTCTATTTTTCTGGTTCATCTATTACTGTTCTGTTCTGAGTTCATGACTGCCTTTTATGTTCAATACAAAAGCTAATTATTGTGCTAAGCAGCTTTTCTAAAAGCTTTGCTGTTGCATCTTTGATGCTTCATGAACAGAATGGCAAATTAAAACATAGATAAATGATCTAAAATTGAAAACAATTGTTCTACTTATCATTTAATAATAGACACAAGGCTTTTTTAGGAGAACATATATATACAAAGACATTTACAAGTCTGCTATTCTACAACTCATGCATCACCTCCTCTCCAATTTTTTTTGCAGTAATAGCTGTGTAATGAGTCTGTTTAGGATACATCTTACTAAATGGTTCTAATCTATATAGGTTCTCACTCCACACTCATCACCATAGTATCTGAGCAACTTCCAGCAGTGCATTAAGCAATGTGACTAACATCTGTCACATATTTTGGTCTCTCATCATTTCCCCAGAGGTAGATCTATGTGCACTGAAGTGTTTTGTTTTGTATTTATTTATTTTTCAAGTGGTCCATGACTTGGGGATTAATTAGTCCACACAGGGTCACGCACAAAGTAAAGATTACTGTTAATCAGAGTAAAATGTAAACAGGGAAATGCTTGCCCTGAATTGAGGTACTGAAATTAATATCGCAAACATTAAGGTGTACCGCTTGATAACTTTTCATGTGCACATACCCAAATTTTCTTTTTCTGCAGCATCTTCTTAAGAAATTTTACAATATCTTACTCCTAGAAGTGTGTGAAACGAAATCTTTGACACTAAGCCAACCACAATATACACCTGGAGCTTTTGTATTTCACATCTGAGAGCTGATCTTGACAGTTTATTTGTAGGTTGTCTAAAAATAACTAGCAATAAACTTAAGCAGCTACTTTGATTATACTGCCAAGGTAGGGACCCAAGTCAGAACCACACTGACAGAGTGTTTTATGTTTCTTTCCATCCAGGACCACATATAAACTTAACTATTGGCTTTCTCATTTGAAGACAATAAACGTAAAGCAGATGCCTGCAAGTAAGAATGTGTTTAAGTACTCTCTTGTTTCCATGAATCAGGGCATAAAGACAGTAAAAGACCTATTTAGAACCTTTATCCCATTTCTCAGACCATGTGCAGTTCACATCTGCTTCCCTCATGGCAGATTTGATAGGGTTTTTTTCTTTTCCAGTTGTTTGAAGTGGTTCAAAGTAAGGTTCATTTGCTTCAAAGCACAATTGCATAGCTTAGCCAGCCTTGGCTGACTGGCTATTCCCTCTGAGTTAATTGTCTTTTTTTCAGTCTCTTCTTAGTTTTCTTCAGTGATAAAGCAACAAATTCTTAAAGCCATGCATTATTTTTTCATCTCAGGGTGCGGAGGGACATTAAGGTGAGGAGACACTTTGATGCATATGTTAGAAGGCTAAGCTCTTGGCATCATTCTGTGTCACCAGACGTCAGGTAGGGCGGGAGTTACCTTCAGTACTGTGTGCTTCCAAGGTCTAATCAGGCCATCCGAGGATGTGAGTTAGAACTGCTCAGAACTGCCCTAAAGCCCACTAGACAATCCATTTACTGTTTTACTCTTGGATGATAAAAACACTATTTGGCTTATGTATTTAATTAGTTTAAAAAGAACACATCATTTATTCCCTCCCTTTCTCTTGGCTGATATGTCATTTGCAGATGGCTTTGTTTGCTCACCACCACGTTCCCTCTTTAAGTGCTCTGGAATCAAATATGGTTCCAATAACAGGGAGGTTGTGGGTTCAATCTCTGTGAGGGCCTTTCCCTTCAGAGTAGGACTTGATGATCCTTGTGTGTCCCTTCCAACTCAGAATGTTCTGTGTGATTCTGTGTGAAATATCTGACTCTCTTACTAAGTGCTATTGTGCCTTTGTGCTTTCTAAACCATAGAAGGGCAGAAAAAAGGGCAGAGACAGCTTTTAGTGTAATGCTTATTTGAAAAGAAATTTGGTAAATTTCTGGATGTGTATACAGCAAATTAAAAGAATGAAGAAAATAGAGTCTTTTGAATCTAATGATTATTTAAGATGTGGTCCATTGTACACACTAATAAAGCATCATTGTTTTTTATTAATTTAAGTAAAATTTATAGCATCGCTGATGATATTTATCAGCATGATATTGCTATGGAAATTTAGCTAATAGGAAAAATAATGAACTCCTGTGCAGTTTCAAATTACTTAGTAGAAAAGATTTATTGCAAAATTTCAAATTTGTTTTCAAACAAGATAATGAAAAATGTACAAAATATTTTTATACTGATTCCTATATTTAGGCTTGAGTTATATGTGTTGAAAAATCCAGACTTATTACTAGTTTATTTAAAGAGGTAAAAAAGAACCAAAATTAATTAATGTCAGTAGTCAAAATAAATCATGAAAGTACAGATATCAAAGGAAGCCATCAAGAGCTGAAGTTGGGATACCTAAGAAATCTGGAGTGAATTAGACATGTTCAGGAAGGTGTCTACTTCAGCTCTCTTTAATACAGGTTTTTTCAAATGAAACCTATTTGATCAAAGCTGTTGAGAATGGCATTTTGACATAATGTGAAGTGCTTAAAAAAAGATGGAATTGGAATATTCCATAAGCATTGAAGGATACAGTCAGCTTGCCAGGATGAAGGCCTCTAAGAAGTGGACAAAAGCCTCAATAGAGTGACAGAACTCGGCTGAACACAACAGATGAGCTATGAATACACCTGAAGGGAGGAACACAAGAGAGGGAAAGAGAGCAAATCCTCAGAAATTATTTGTGTGGCATAAATTTGCCATATAAAATTGTCCCCATTTGTGTGTTAAGTATACTATATGTATATATATATATATGTATTTGTTTCTAAGTGCACAAGTATGTATATACATGCATGTATGCATGTATATGTGCACACATACACTAGGCTATATACTAAGCTTTTTTTGGAGCTATCACAAAAAATCCCCATTTTAATGGGATGAATGACATACCCTAAGGAAATCTCATTTTTGTCCTTGCTCATGACTGTCTCTTGGTATTTTATAATTTTTCTGAAAGTACTTGCTTTGAGATGATTATTCACACAGCTACAATGGGTGGAAACAGAAAAAAATTCTTTTCAGTTCCTTGATTATGCTTAGTCAAGCTTTATACTAAATTGTGGTCTGCAGTGTTTTCACTAAGGGTTGGTGTGGTGTAAGAAAAGTGTGTTTCTGGTGTAAAGTAAGAAATCATTTGAAAGTTCTTGGTTTGCTTTATATGTCCTGCAATATATATATTGTCACACAGTTCAAAACTACTGTTATAACTTAATAGATCCGGTGATGACGCACAAACAACCAGAGGCTTTTCATCCAACCTTATCCAAATAGAGCAAATTAATATTAGAAAATATTAGTATTTATATTTGGTTCATGCTTTTACATTAAAACTGATACATTTTCATTTCTTTCAAGGTAGTTTATCAAGACTTTGATTTTTCAACTCAATCATGGTAAAAGAAAAAGGTTTTGCTGCAATATTAATCTCTTAGGAAATTTGCTATGCTTTCTTGAGTGATTATACCACTAGAAGGGATCATATGTCATTTACTAAGGTCCAAATATATTATTTTCCATACAAACCTGACTTCTTGTGTGTTACAAAAATAAAGGTAGAATAATGAAGTTTAGATTTAGAGATCAAAAGCAATGTCATTTTTAACATAGAAGCAATTTCAGCTGCAAAAATTTTACACAGAAGTTCAGAAAAATTCAGGCTTGATCAGGAAAACAAGAAAACTGAACCAGACCAACCAGCCAACGAAAACTAAAAAAAACAAAAAAAAGAAAAAAAAGAAAAAAAACATTTTCATTTTCAGCATATATTAGAATCATAGAATACTGGGTTGGAAGGTACCACAAGGATTGTCTTGTCCAGCCTTTCTTGACAAACACAGGGTCTAGACAAGACGGCCCACAGCCCTGCCCAGTTGAATCTGAAGTCTGTTGGGGGAATCCACCACTTCCTTGGGGAGATTATTCAGATGGTTCATTGTTCTCATTATGAAAATGTTCCTCCTGCATTCAATCAGAATCTCCACAGGAGAAACTTGTACCCATTATGCCTCCTCTTTGCGTTGTAAAAAGGGAGTCCCAGCCTTATCTTTAGCCATCTTTTAAATATTGGAACATGATGAAAAGGTCTCCTCCAAGCCTTCTTTTCTCTAGGCTGAGCAAACCCAGTTCTTTCAGTGTTTCCTCCCATGCCCAGCTTCCCAGTCCTTTTCATCATCTCAGGGGCCCTTCTTTGGGTCATGTCTTTTTTTTACAAGGCTAGTATCAGCATTAGCTGAGCAACTTTGAAAGTTCATTCTCATTTTTTGACTTAAGAAAGCTGCAAAAAATGCTGTCTCATGAAGCTCAATATGTCAAAGGAGAGATTCAGAATCAGAAAATGTTCCTGGCAAACGGTTTTCTACTAGTCTGCATGTTCTCAGTTTCCATCTTTGGTACTGGGGGTATTACCAGGATATGCAAGGACGCCTTTCTTATCTCAGGTAATGTTCAGCACTCCACTTAAAAGAGATCTCTGATGCCTTTCTATTTATACAATAAATCTTTCCTTCTATCTTGAACCTCAAAGGGTGAGGCTGACAAGAAATAGTGTGTATGGCCAAGTAATTTCATACCTCTCGGAGCTCATGACACATTCTCTGTACAAAACAGCAACAACAAAACCCTAACAAAAAGGGAAAACCAACCTTCTTTCCTCAGAAAACAGGTGTTTCTCTTATGAAATACTTCGTTGTTTGCACGATACCCAGAAAACAGGAATTAAAACGTTTGTTGAAGTCTGTGCATTACTGTGCTAAAACAAGCAGAGCTTCTTGACAACTTTTTTGTATGCGAAAAAGGATCCAGTAAGACAGAGATTGCAACTAATTTACATATTCTTTCCTGGAATATGCAAGGTTAGGGTAGTTTCTGTGAGATTCTGTCTGCTCTGGTCCTATCCCTTAGGGCTCCTGTAAAATAAGGAATATATTGTGTTTGTGTTACCTTCCTTGTTCTGTTTGGCTCACCAAGCAACATGACAATATGGGAACAAGCATCATCAAAACAAAACCTGAAAAATATTCACCCCATAAAAAGATATAACAGTTAGTACATACTTCCTGCTAGGGAGTTAAGTGTGGGATTCAGCTTTTCTGAGGCAGACAGTCTTCTTATCCACCCATGGCATTTTCAGATGCATGACTCAGTTAAGTTGCAGATGGTATACCTTGGAAGGCTTTGTCTTTTGAAGGCTCTGTATTTTGTCATTCTTCTTACATTCACTCGCCTTCCTATGTTCACTTGCCACTTTTCCCTTTTCTTTACTGCTTTATCCTTTCTTTCCCTCATCCTGTTAACCTGATATTGGTGCAAAACTTAGTAGCATGTTAGTAACTCTTAGCTGCTTGTTATATTTTGGATGACCCAAGTGGAAAACTTTGGGTTTAATGGCTGGTGAATAATTTTTTCTATCCAGAATGGAGAACTATTAATACAGTCTTATACAGCTATTAAATGAGTTAATTCGAGAACAAGCTTATGGAAGAACAATTCATTCAATGCAACGCAGTACAGTATCAGAATTATGACTGGCAAAGTTTACAAGCTGAGACATTGAACCATGTTATGACAGAGATACTGATATTCTGGAGTAAAATAAGTTGTGCCATAAGGTTGAAAAAAATCTTTACAAATCCTGAATCAGAGATATCTGTTTCATGCACTGTCTCAGTAGATGGCATTCTGCGGCATTCATCAGTCTGCCTCTTCAAAACATATTAGTCTTTACTGCTGCAGGAATGATAATCTTCATCCCATTCACTTGTGTCAATTTATCCTGGGCATAGGAGCTTCTTTTCCTCTCTTTGCTGTGTGCCAGGCTTCTGCATATGTACCCAAATGTTGTCATGACGCTGTGAAATCCCTTGGCTCATCCTGAAGAAAGATTTTGTGGATTTTCTCTGTGAAATTACTTTTTGCATGCACGTGCATGGATGGATGGTTTTCTTTTCTTTTTTTTTTGTGTATGCTTTTACTTCCCTATAGTCATGAGGAGCCCTTAGTGGACCTGCTTAATTATGGCGAGGATCCAGTATAGATGCTGAAGTTTACAAAGCCAAGGTGGCATGTTGACAGATGAATTGTGATGGCAGCTTGAGGGCTTGGTATATTAAACATGCTGAGGGGGTGGGTGAGGAATGAGGGTCTCTGTGAATTGCACATCCTTCATCTGATCCCTTAAGCCTTACAAGAGCAAAATTCATTAAGGAGATTAAGCACAAGACCAAATGTCTGGTGTGACAAGAGAGCATAGATGAATTTTTTCGCATTTGTCCAGCTCTGATACCTCAGTATTAAATTGATTAGGTCATAGAAATGGCCTTATAGAACTTGTAAAATATTTAAAGCTCCAGTTTGGTCACAGGGCAGTCAGTATTGACACATTCAGGACAGCCTCACAAGATCAGTCTGCACCTGCTAAAGTACCACTTGTCTGGCTGACACAAAAGTTTGAAGAGTGCATGTTTAAATGGCCTATGTAGTACATGCTAGATAATAAACTTTTCAATCTGTTTGAAATAAGACTGTAGCACCTGATCCCGCACAAGTCTTGAGTCTTCTGAACCCTTTCAAGGCTGATTCCACACAGTTTGATTCTAATTAGTGGATTAAAAGTGAATAAAACAGCAGGGTTTTCAAAGTATTCTGCTCTTCCCTGTTTTATTTCACATGCCCTCCAACTTAAATTCAACCTGTAAGCTTTCACAACTCTAGGCGGATATATCAAGTATGAGATAGATTCAACATCTACCTTGAAAATATTAGCAATGATGAGACCAATCTCTTACTTCTTGAAGGCAATCTGTAAGTCTGTGTTCTGTTTGTACACACTTAGAAAATATTTTATCTAGGTTTGTTCATCTTACTTTTTCACAGGCTAGGTAATGGAATACATCAAGTTTGATCCCAAGCATGATATGTCATATTTCCCTCTTTCCTAATTGTACCCTGTATGGATCTTTAACAATGTACTGTATCTTTGAAGCAGGTTAGTTTCCTGGAGATAAAACAACTCTTCATATCTGTTCTGAAGGAAGAAATTATATAGACATGTTTCATCTGTATGGGAAGCACTATTATGTTAGACTAGATATGCATGGCTTTTATGCAAGAATAATTGGAGATAAAACTCATGTAAGGGCACTGAAAATTTCAGATGTGATAGAAAAAAAACCACATCAAAAGAAAAAAGAAACCTGTAGTCTGTGGAAAGCATGATGGCAATGAATAGTTTTCAAGGTTGTTGGTTCGTTCTAGTTTTCATTTATTAGAGGCTAAGATTCATTTGACTCAGGTTTAATAGATTTCCAACCACAGGGGCACTGAGGGATCACCTTCTGAGGTGCTTACTGAGGTCATCAGTGAGACCTTTGAAGAGGGTGTCTTAAATTACAAGTGCTACATGCAGCACTGAAATCAAAAGGGTGGTGGTGAATGTAGATACTGAGAGGTTCTTATCAAAGCCAAGTAAAAGATGAAAGAGGGGACCAAAGACATTAAACCGTTTGATAGGAGAGACTGTGACAATTCTGATGCTCAAGATTATATTGGCAAATATTTAATAAGTTACATTGTCACGTGAGAAGTAGTAAAACAGCTCAGCTTTTCAAAGTGTGTGGCTTCAGTATCAAAGAAACATGGACCATTTGCTACTTCTTTGGTATTGCATTGAAGGCAAAAGGAAGGAAAAAGTGTCACAGCAGTGTCAGTCTTATTTATGTTCTTATTCTTTTATCATTAACCTGCTCTTTGGAGCAGCCAGTGGGGTGCACTGCCTAGAACTTATTTCAGAACTAGGATAGAGTCACTGTGGAGAAAGAGCCGTTTATCCTGGTTTTTTGGCATTGTTTTATGCAATCTGCTCTTTGTTTGGTGTAGTTATAGGTCCTCTATGTTAAAACACTTTAAGTTATAATTTAGTTTTTAGCAATTTCTATTAGTTTTTCTCAGCTTTGTGTAAGACATCTGAATGTTTCAAACATAATTTGAAATATGAATCATTTGAAAAAAGGATAGACAACTGGTAGACTCAGATAATCTAAGTTATAAAAGAGGGACTTTCCAGCTCTGGGTACAGAATACAAATTGAGTGACTGGCTTCTGATACACTAATCAGTAGTCTGAGTAGTGAAAATATACACCAGTGATGTTCAAGTGGAGTAGTGTCTTCTCCCAATGATTCCACATAGAGTGATATTTTTCCTTGCTTCACACAACACTTCAAATTCAGATAGCAGACATGTCTGTACCTGTGCAGCCATTTCTCTGGTGAACACGTTAAATATTATTTTGCTCAATATCTGTTTGGAATTTCTAAAAGTGTCTGCAACACTGTTAAGAGTAACTGTGCTACTCAGAGTCCTTGGTAGACAAAGAAGTTCAGCTGTTAAGGGATGCCAGCTAAGGTATTTTAGAATTAAAATTCATGGATAGGGTTATACTTTCTCTGTGTCTTGTTCAGTTGACAAGACTGAGGGAAGCTAACTTATCTCCAGCAAGGAAACCTCACTATCTGAGACAAGTAGCAGACCTTTTGTGCTGAAACGATAAACTTATTTCAATGTGATGGTATTTTCATGTAACAGAAGTAATTCTGTTTCTTCAGTCACTTCATTCTCATGTCTGAGTAGTTTTATCAGGTTGCTGATGGCTGTAAACATATTCTTTTTACCCTGCATGGAGGAGAGCAGTGGGACAGAGGACAATGCTCTTTAGATATAGCCCAGGGCAACAAAAAGACATTTATTCAATCACCAAAGAATCTGAATGAGCTGTTTTAGTATTGAAAGCATGTTGTACCTAGGCAATCTAACTGGTTTATTTGCTAACCCTCCATAGCTTCAGAAACGGAACACAAAGTTAAAACCTATAAATTACTCTTCTGAAAATTAAAAAATATATGGTTTGCCATAAATTCTGAGTGTAGGACAGCCTCAAAAACAGTTAAAAATATGGATTGCTTTGCTTCCTACTTACCTCTAGTCTACACAACTACAACTAGATATTTAGACATACCTAGCAGCACCTTAAGCCACATAAAAAACATATATCCTATTTACTTAGAGGTGATGTGGTCCTGAACAGCCATGAATCACACAACTTTGGTATGCAGTATTCAGAAGACCTCAAAGCTGCCCTCATTACACAGTATAGAGAAAATAAAATTGCAACCACTCTCCCTGAAAGAGAAAATGCATTTTGTTTTTTGGTTTTATTCCAATCAATTTAACTAGAATAATACTGATACCACACAGCAGAAGAGAATATGGTCGGCTGGAGATTCAAAAGCTTTAAACTTCTTTCGAAAAATTGGGAAGGGGAACTATGCCCGAGACACCCTTGCCCAATACTTACTAATGAATTGCTGTAGGGTTTGCTTTGTATTTGCTGTGTGTTAGGAGTCAGATTTCTTTTACTCTGCAGAAGGCACCTGTTGATTGCTATCACCAGTCTTTCATTCTGGTATCTGCAAGTGGCATATCTCCTGCTATTCACTGAATTTAGAGTACTGAGCTAATAATAAAACATACCTCTATACATCACTCATTTGCTACTGAATTGTCACATAAAGGATTTATGTGATTATATGAGCAAAACTAGGAATCTGAGCAATGTTCCTTTTAAGATGCATCTTCTGTTGATTATTTTATTTTATTTTATTTTATTTTATTTTATTTTTTGAACAAACATCTATTTTTAGTCGTGGTCATGTTTCTGATCTAAAGTGAAACTGCTCTGTCTTTGGTTAACTTGGAGAGAAAAACACTAAGTGCTACTTGAGAAAAAAAAAGAAAAAATGTGGTCACCTTTGTTCAGAAATACAAACCACAAAATTGAAACAGATAGCTGTGTGCCCAAATAGAGATTTCTTTAGTTTGCTGGGCTTGTTTCTTAAAAGGTACATGTTCATGAACACACATTAAAGCAAAATAAAATTTTCTAGACGAATGTCTTATTAAGCTGATGACACTGATAACCATGTTAAGGATTAAAAAGTACTTATGAAATTTTAATTTCTAGAACCTGGAATAGTTGCAAAGAACTTCATATGCTAACTTAACTTACTGACACAACCTCAATCATTTAAAAGCTCTGGAATGAACACTAGACCTTTAGTTACTTTCACCCTGTTGGTTTCTTGAAACAGAGAACAGTGAATCTTGTGAATTGTCATCCACTATAACTTATAAATGTATTTTATTCTCTCGCACCACAGTCATCAGCCCAAAGAGTGGTGATGATTATAGTTAAATACTGTTAGCAAACAGTCACAAGTGGCGTTTTCCAGGGCTCAGTTTTGGGGCTAGTTCTGTTTAATATCTTTATCAATGATGGGGAAGAGGGGATTGAGTGGACCCTCAATACTTCTGCTGAGGAATGGGAATGTTGATCTGCCAGAGGGTAGGAAGGTTTTTCAAAGGGATCAGACAGGCTGGATCAATGCACAGAGGACAACAACAAACTAATGTTTTTTAACCAGGGGAAAAGGAGGCTGAAGTGAGACCTCAGTGCTCTCTACAGCAACCTGAAAAGAGGTTTTAACAAGGTGGTATTGGGCTCTTCTGCTAAATAACAAGTAACAGGACAAGAGGAAATGGTCTCAAATAACAACAGAGGAGTTTTAGTTTGGATATTAGGAAACACTATTTCTCTGCAAGGGTTGTCAAGCACTGGAACAGGCTGCCCAGGGAAGTGGTTGAGTTGCCATCCTTGGAGGTTTTTAAAAGATTTGAAGACTTGGCTGTCCAGGACATGGTTTAGTGGTGGACTTGGCACTGTTAGATTGAAGTTGGATTTGTTATTCTTGAAATCATTTTCCAACTTTCATGATTCTATGTTTCTAAGATTTAATGTTTCTGAATTTAGATACATATGTGTTATACTTCCAGCATTTCCACTAGCCATAGTGGAAGTTCAGAAACCTATCTCATATGTAAATATGAATATGAAAGTGTCATGCACTGAATCCCTTCCAAAGAGACTTAAATTATGTAATCTCCAGCTACTTTGCAACTTCAAATTGTCTCAAGAAGGGGAAAACAAAGCTGGGGAACCAGGAAGTAAAGTCACTTGATAAAACAATTTCATATTAAAGAACATTTTAGCAATTAATGCTTCCTTAGAAACCTGAGTCACTAATCTTTGCCTACCTTTGAAAACACATATACATGCCCCTTATGCAGCAGTCTTCATTAATGTGTTTGCAGTGCTTTGTTAGCTGAAGCCTTCATTTAAGTACAGCACTTCTACTTTCAAAACAAAGACAGAATTGGAACTATCACAGCCTTTTCTGTTATGTTTGTCTATGCAGAATCTGAAGGCAGGCTTCCTCTGTCTAAATGTCGACATCTCCTTCTGAATATCTATGCCAAAACTAATTTCCCCAAGCATTCTTAATATATTCCTTTATGCTCCTAGAGAGAGAGAAAGAACCAACTGTAGAGAACAATTAATCTCAGCTTAAAATAGAACGAACAAATTGCTTCCTAAAAATGCCTCTTTGCTTCACTTGGAGGAACTATAAAGAGATTTTAGTGAGTGTGTCTCAGATGTAGACTTCCGCATTATAGACAACTCAAGTTAGGTGAGATGATTTTCAATCTGCATATCAATATAAATAGCTGCATCATCATTTACATGAATAGCTGTGCACAAGGAGCCGGTATACTTAAGTTTAGGTACACTAAAGACCTACATAATGAAATTATAGCATTTAGATGAGAAAGTTATGGCAATTTCATAGCAAAGCAACTTTCTAAATTACTTTGATGTGAAGCAGTAAAAGTACAGTTTTGGTTCTAACCCAGGATTTTTTTTTCTCCTTTCACAGCCCGCATTGTTTATAGCTCTCATGGAGAAAGATAAGGGTGGAATGTCAGTTCAGTGACTTTTCAGAATTTAATAGCCACTCAGTTCTAATCTGCAGCTAAATGTATAAATATATCACATTCCAAGACAATACTTATTACAGTGTAGAGATCTCATCTATAAATCCTTAATTACCTAAAATGAAGGCTTTGAGAACACATTAGAGGCATAATCAAAGACAGAAGTGGAACTAATAATGTTGAAAAGATAAAATTGTTGTTTTTTAGAAATATTGAACAGTTTTCATTATCTGAATTCCTTCAAAATTTTAACTAATATTTGAATATCCTATGTGTGAAACTTTCTCCTGCCCCACATCAACCTTCTTCCTCTCTCCCCCCCTCCCTACCTCCCTCCCTCTATTTTTTTTTTCCAATGGATTCACTGAGGATCGGAGGATCATAGAACGGTTTGGGGTAAAAGCGACCTGAAAGATCATCTAGTTCCAATTCACTTGCCATGGGCAGGGAAGACCATCCACTTATATATGTTGCTCAAAGCTCCACCCAGCCTGTCTCGCATACTCCCAGGAATGGGTCATTGTCTCAGGTTTGCATGGCAAGATTTTGGTAGCAGGGAGGTGCTACGGGCGTTACTTCTGTGATAATCTGCCAGAAGCTTCTCCCATGTCTGGCAGAGGCAATGGCAGCTGGCTCCAAGACAGACCCACCACTAGCCAAGGCCAAGCCAATCAGAGATGCAGCAATGCCTCTGTGATTACATATTTAAGAATGAAAAAGGTTATTGGGCAGAAGTAATTTCATCAGAGAAAAATGGTGTGAGAATATGTGAAAGAAAAAACTTTGCAAACACCAAGGAGAATGAAGCAGGAGAGAGAACGTGCTCCAGGTGCTGGAGCTGAGATTCCCCTGCAGTCAGTGGTGCAGACTGTGGTGAGACAGAAGGTGCCAATGCAGAATGTGGAGGTCCGCCTGGGACCAGAGATCCACATTCAGACCATGCAGGAAACCCAAAACTGCAGCATGCTGTGGATACTTGAAAGAAAGCTGTGACCCTGTGTGAAGTCCATGCTGGAGAAGTCTCCCTACAGGACCTGCAGAACCACGGGGAGAGCAGTCAGAGAAGTTTTGCTGGTAGTACCGGTAACCCTGTGAGGGACCCATATTGGAGCACCTGTTCTTGAAGAATTGCACCCCATGAAAACAGCCCACACTGGAGCAGCTCATGAATGATTGTCTCCATGGGAGAGATCCCATGCTGCAACTAGAGAAGGATGGCTCAGCCTGAGGAGATAGGGGAAGCAGCAGAAAACAACATGAGGTGAACTGACCGTAAATTCTATGCCCCATCTCCCTGTGCCACAGGGATTGAGGCAGAGAATTCGGAATGGTGTTAAGCCCAGGAAGAAGCGAGAGGTGGTGTGATGGTGTTTCTGACATGTTTTTTCTTTTCTTTTTTTTTTTTAACTCTCATTACCCTGCTCTAATTTTGAGTGGTAATAAATTCAATCAACTTTTTCAAGTCAAGTCTGTTTTGCTTGTGACAGTAATTGGTGAGTGATTTCTCCCTTTCCTTGTTTCAACTCACGAGCCTTTTGTTATATTTTCTCTTCTCTGTGCAGTTAAGGATGGAAATGATGGAGCAACTTTGGTGCACATCTGGCATCCAGCCAGAGTCAAACCACCACAATCATCCACAACTTCTCTGGGCAACTTGTTCCACTGCCTCACCATCTTCCCAGGAAAGAATTTTTTCCTGACATAAACCTACCTTCATTCAATTTAAAGCTCTTATACATCATACTGATGTTACATGCACTTGTGAAAAGTCCCTCTTCAGCTCTCTTGAAGCCCTCTTTAGGTACTGGAAGGCTGCTATAAAGCCTGCAAACTCTTTCAGCTTGTCATCACAGGGGAAGTGCTCCAGCCCTCTGATCATCTTTGTGGCCTCCTCTGGATTCACTCTGTCAGGGCTACATCCTTCTTATGCTGGAAACCCCAGAGCTGGATGGAGCACTCCTGGTGCAGGGGTCTCATAAGAGTGGAATAGAGGTGTAGAGTCACCTTGCTTGACCTACTGACCCCACTTCTTTTGATACAGCCCAGTATACAACTGGAAAATTTTGATGATGCTAAATCTTTATCTCACATTCCTTAAATATAATCAGATTTGGCTTTTATTGTATTGGTATTTAATTGGTATTTATCTGTGCAGAAGTTTGAAAGTGGGCCCACTTCTTCAAAGTACTAGCCATTCTAGCACCACATTAATTTGTTACCAGAACTCTCAGCGAGTTTCCTATAGTCACTCTCTCTCCATGGTTGCTTGCATGACCACTCGTCTTGTCCTCAAGGAAAAAAAGAAAACATGACACAGGTGTCATCCAGTTTTATTGTTCGACATTTTCCTTCTCTTTTGTTATCACTTTTTTTTTTTTTTTCATTTTCTTCTTTTAATCTTACCAAGGCTTGTCATTTTCATTCTTTGTCCAAATTCTGCTTTTCTTATTCTGCTTGCAGTTGGGTTTTTTTTTCCCTTGGTTTGTTTTGTCTCTTAATATTGCTATGTTTTGGTTTTTTTTTTCTGTTTTTTTTCTTTTTTGTGATCTCCACACATATGACATGAAATTTTTAACTGCTTTGAGCATATGAACAGGAATTGAATTTTTTCTTCAATGGGCAGGAGAAGGTAAACTGAATTCTCCATCAAAGCAAGGATATCTATGTAGGTTATGTCAATATTTATGCAGGTATTATGTAGGCATTATGTTAATGATTATTATAAACACATATTTAATCCAGAACTCCCTGCATTTGAATAGATAGAGGGTTCTGTACCACTGTAAACTGATGAGTTTTGTAGTTCTGTACCACTCTAAACTGATGAGTTTTGTATTTCAAAATGTCTTTTACTTATTTCACTAGTACTGTTCTGACCACAAGAAGTCTTGCAGTGAATAAAGACAGGCATAAAGCTGTGAAGTGGATCTCATCTGAAAGACTACCATTCCTCAGAATCAGTGTATCAAAATACTAAAGCATTTTAGACCAATACACTGACTCAGCTGCCAATACCACGCTTTTGTAGGTACTACTCTAATCCACTGCCCTGCCATACTGACCGATGATGTATCATGCTGCTTCTTGGATGTTCAGAAATCCTGCAAAATGGCACAATGACATACTGAGCAACTCTTCAGCAAGTAGCACATAGGCAGTTTTATGTGTCCTTGAAGCAACAGATTCACCCTGCGTGTGACATAGAATCATATTGTACAGGCAGAGTATATCGCACAGGTATAAAACATCTTCAGCTTAATGTCTTTCCAGCAGATTTGCGACGACATGCATAGAATCAGCTCCTTGAAAATCCTGTATTCATCACAGGTTGTATATTCTGTTGCTACTACTGTTCTTAAAATATAAAGAATTTAAGTAATCTGACAAAATTTATGTAGGTTAATGTCAAATAAGATTCCTGATGGTGATATAGTTTAATTTTGAACCACAGTTTTATCTCTATCTCAAGGATGATCAGTTTTGATGACACTAAAGGACTCATCACCAAAAAAAGTGTGAGCTTTATTTTGGTTGTGAAGTTTACAGCATTAAGCTGAACACACAAATGTTCACCTGAAGATACCTGACATTAGAGAGACAGGATGCAAATGTGAGAAGTGTAATAGTCAAAGCATATTGCCCATGGGAAACATCCAATGAACTGCTTGTTTCCTGAAGCTACATGCCTACATCTCAGGTTTGCAGGTAGGTGTTTCTATGAAAAAAAAAAAAAAAGAAAAGACTAAAATACCATCACTTTTAGGAAAATATTGCAATTTTTGTTTAAAGAGATGTCTTGCCTCTTCCACAGTAACTCTCTCTGTTTTATCCAATTACTGTTTCGAGTAAAATTCATAAACAGCTCGGGAATGGGAGTACTGATCTTTTCCCTCACTAAAAAGACAGCTTTTTTCCAATCTCAACAGTTGGGTTCCTTCTAATCAGTTGTCCTTTGTGCCATGTGATTTTGTTGCTTTCTTCTACAAGATTTGTAAATTTGATTCTTTTACCTTATGTTGTAGGCAGCAAACAAAAAAAACAGCCTACAGATCTTCTTGAATGTTTCCTTTTTCACCTGTTCTGCTTTTCACAGAGTGATTAAAAGATCATAGGTTTAGAGAGAGGCAAAATAGATGTCACTCTATAATCTCATGGCACATGACTATCGTCCTGCTTCCAGATTAATTTTTAATGCTGATTAGTTTCAATGGAGATTAAGGGCTTTTGAAAATACTATTGGGGACTCTAATATTTTAGCCATTTGCCTACACTTTAAAATCTGACTTATGATCTCAGTTTCTCTTAAACAAGAACTGGGATTCTGATATTACAGATTTTTCAGAAAAGGCTACATGAAAGTAGAGTAAAGTACAGTTAGGTAAATTAGCTATGAAGTAAGGATAAATTGTAACCACAGTCACAGTGATATAAATCTACAGTAGTTCTATTATATAATTATGTTTTGCTGAATTTACAGTGCTGCTTTTTTTATGCCTTCAGAAATATTTACTGTTTACAAATACTACGAGTTTTATATTACAGCAATATCAGTTGTATGAGAGACCAATTACTTTTTTTCAGAAAAGACATTCAACCTTACCTGCACAGCTACTTTTTACTGAAGTTTGATATCTTGTGGGAGCAGCACGTCAATGTGACAGTAAGAATATTATTTTCATCTTTAACATGTTAAGGGAAGAATTAAAATGGCTTAAATTGATATTTTAGAGGAAATAGATGATAAAACTATGCATGTTCATAATTTTTTTACCCCAATTACATTTTTAAATATTATATCTTAATGTCGTCTTAATCTCTAACATAGAGGGAATTTCAGTGTAAAAGTACATGTTTTTTCATAGCATCACTCATATCTTACAGTATGGATTAAAAGCTCTTTCTAAGCATCAAGGAAAATGTGTCACAGTGCGTTGGCTGTAGAAAGAAATTTCTACTGTACAAGAGTGGACTGACAAGAAAAAAGAGTTATGGTAGACAGAAAGAATCACAACTGTCTTGAACTTTCAAATTATCTCTTTAGCAGCAGAATGATTTCCATAGCACATCACTGTTGCCGTCGGTACATTTTTCTTTCTTCTTCACTTCTGTTTTGTTTATACTTTTTAATTTCCACCTGCAACAGGGATTTGACTCTTTGTTGACATGGAATCTGATTCTAGAAAGACAAGAACAAGCTAGGGCTGGCAGAAATTGAGAGTGCACAGGTCTGCACAGAGAAAGGGAGTGCATTAGAGATTAACTGGACAAAACCTATATTTTACGATTTTCATCATATTGAAAATAGAATGGAACCTGATTTAAACCAGACTGTTCCACTTTTCCTCCAGCGAAAGTGCAGTACACTTAAAGTTTGAATAATAGAGTGATGAATCAGACCTTTCAACGTTAGAAATAAAACAAATGCGGAAGGCCAGGGACTTCTAGATTTATGAACAGCTATATACACTGAACTTGACAGTTATACCATACTGGACATGCAACAGTACACATGCGAGTTAAGCAGAAAAATTTACTTTACAGTAATTTTGATACATATTTAAAGTAAGGATCTGCCTCTTGCTTTTGTGGATTTTGTGATAATTTCTTTCGATGCCTATTAGCAATCTTTTCCTTTGTTTTTTATTATTTGTTTCTTCTTATTTCTTGACAGTCAGCCCCACAGCCTGCCTCTTACTCTTACATCAGTATCACAGTGTTCCAGCCGTTAATTCCACCTCTTTGCCCTTGCTCAGCACAGCTATCCTCTGTAGACAGGAGGCTATGCTGAAGCCTTCCAGGCAGAAGAGCTGAAGGTGGGGTCTTCCTGTGATGCAGAGAATACTGGGAGATTTATTCATGTATTTTACTTCAAGAAGATATGGTACCTCACGGGAGTCCTTCCTGCGGTAATGAAACACACAGTATGAATTTTAGGGCTCAGCCAGCTAATACCTATTCCTCTAAAGCAAAGTCTAGAAACAAAGAAAGATATCATTGCCTTACAAGAAATAAAAAAAGAAAAGAGTCCCATTAAAAGCATTTTTTCCTCTTCCAGGAACATATTACTGTAAATTTCTGAGCCAGGCTTCTCATTGTTGTGAAGCATCCTGCCAGTCTTTTTCAGGCTAAGTATGCAAGGTGAGCATGATTGTCATCACAACAATGAATGTGGCAAGTCAGGAAAGTCTACACTGAATCCCTTGTTCAGGCTAAAATCTTAGCTAGTTATTAAATACTGATGGGACTGGATGGATTCTACTGGTGTAAAACCTTGTTCTGTTTTAGACAACATTTGCAGTTTGGATCAAACTGTTTTCAGTGAAGTAAAGAGTAAAATTCCCCTTGACTTCACAAAGATTGCATTATGCCTTTTGGTCTCATAAGTCAAAATTATTGTACTAAGCCCAAGAGTTCTAAATATCTACTAGAATTTATTCATAATTTTGGGGCATATTTTGACAGTAGTTGAGTAAGTGGTACTTATCTGTACACATCTATGTTCTTCTGTCATCTCTGCCGTCGTACTAGAAGACAACGTTTTTCCTTCCTCTCAAACATCGCCTAAAGAGAAATAGTAATAACCACAAACACAAGAGTATCTATTTATACCTGTATGGAGTCTAGTTCAACCCAACTCGTTTTCCACTCTCAGAAAGCCACAGTAAAAAGAAGGGTGTAGAAACATCAATATTAGGATATTCCACATCTTTGGCAGAAGTAGAGTTATAGAATGGTTTATGTTGGAAAAGTCCTATAAGATCATCAAGTCCAAACGTCGACCAAGCACCACCAAATCCACCACTAAAACATGTCCCAAAGCATAATGTCCTTATGATTTTATGTACTTCCTGGGATGGGGAATTGAGTACTTCCCTGGGCAACATGTTTCCGTGCTTGACAACCCTTTCTGTGAATAAACGTTTCCTAATACACAATCTGTATTGACCCTGCTACAATTTGAGGTAATTTGAGGCCACAAGGATGATCTGGAGGGGAAGCCAAATGAGGAGCAGCTGATGTCTCTTGTTTTGTTTAGCCTGGAGAAGAGGAGACTGAGGGGAGACTTCATTGCAGTCTTCTACTTCCTCCTGAGGGGAAGAGGAGGGGCAGGTAGTGATCTCTTCACTCTCATGTCCAGTGACAGGACTTGAGGAAACAGCATGAAGCTGAGTCAGGGGATGTTTAGGTTGGATAATAGGAAAAGGTTCTTCACTCAGTGACTGGCTGAGCACTGGAACAGGATCCCCAGGGAAGTCATCACAGCAACAGCCTGTCAGAGTTGAAGAAGAGTTTGGACAATGCTCTCAGGCACATGGTGTGATTCTTGAGGTGTCCTGTGCATGGCTGGGAGTTGGACTTGATGATCCTGATGAGTCCCTTCCTACTCAACATATCCTGTTATTCTACGATTTTATAACTCCTTTCAGGTGGTTGTAGAGAGCAATAAGGTCTCTCTTCAGCTTCCTTTTCTCCAGGCTTAACAGCACAAGTCGAACCTTATCCAATTGGCCTCAGTTTATTGATCCAGATCCCTCTGTAGACCCTTTCTACCCTCCAGCATATCACTACATCCTCCCAGTTTGGTGTTATCTGCAAATTGACTGAGGGTACACTCAATACCCTCATCCAGATAATTGATAAAGTTTCTAAAAAAAATTGACTGCAATACTGAGCCCTGGGGAACATCACCTGTGACCACAGGGTTTAACTTCATTCACCACTTGCCTTTGGGCTTGGCCATTCAGAGAGGTTTTACTGAGTGAAGAGAATACCCACCAAAGCCATGAAGCACCAGCTTCTCTGGGAGAACACCGTGGGAAGCAGCATCAAAGGCTTTACCAAAGTCTAGGTAAAAACCATAATCTAAGCAGTCCACGTTGTCATCAAAGATGATCTACTCCATGACCTTCTCTGGTGCCAAGGTCAGACTGGCAGACACGTAAATCCCCACAATCTACTTCCAGTCCTTCTTGTAGGTGGGCGCCACATTTCCTAACTTTCAGTCATGTGGGACCTCCCTTCTTAGCCAGGACTGCTGGTGAATAACTGAAGGAGGCTCAGTGAGCATTTTCACCAGCTCCCTCAATCTCTTTGTTGTGGATCCATCTGGTCCCATAGACTTGTGTGTGTCTAAGTGGTGCAGCAGGTTGCTGACCACTTCGCCTGAGATTATGAGGGTTTCATTCTGCTCTCTATCCCTGTCTTCCAAGGGTCTGAGTACCCAGAGAACAACTGGTATTAAAGCCTGAGGTAAAGAAGGCATTAAGTACCTCAGCCTTTTCCTCATCCTTTGTTGTTATGTTTCCCCCCACATCAAATAAAGGACAGAGATTCTCCTTATTTATTTCACTTCTGCCTTGCTCAATTTTATTGAATGGATGTGCTGAAGTTAATTGGAGAATTAATATACAGCAATGAAGAATGGTTTGGTTTTATTATTTCCCTTTTCTTCAGCTTGTTTCAGCTTTTAGGAGGATGTCATAGAAGGAGAATGTCCTTATTCATGCAGAAGTGTAAAAGCTGGATTAGATCCTCACTTGGCATTTTTAAACAATTGCTGTAACTCAGATGTTTGTAAGGGGTGAATGAGATTTATCCAGGTACTGTTTTACTAACTTAATAAATAATTTTATGTGGATGCTATTTACTAAATCTTGAGAGGAATCAGTGACTATTTTAGAAGATTATATTGAGAAACAGTAAATAAAAATTTTGTTGGCATAAACTTTTTAAAATTACTTTTATTTTTCAGATCAATGAACCATTTTTTTTTAAGTGAATGAAAATTTGAAGTCATCAATTCAAGGTCAGTTCTGATCAGGCTGACACCTCGAACAGCAAATACATCTCATCTTGTCTATAAGGAAGAAATATTTTCTTTTTTTTTTTTTACAATATAAAAGTAGTTATAAAGTTATTTAATATTAAGTTACAATGAAAGATTGTCTTTGCTTCCCTTAAAAATTTTTTTCAGATCTACAAAACCAGTCTGTAATAAAATGTGTCAATTATGTTAGGTTATACATGGGAAAAAGCTAAAGTAAATGTTGTTATTGAAGTATGTTGAAATGAGGAACTGAGAAAGGCAAGTATGTGACATGGCTTCAACCAGGGTTAGCGTGGGAGTTTCACACAAATGGCCAAGCATGTGCCTCTGATCAGTAGAAGAGCAATCAAACATAGTCTGGTGTTTTAAAGGCTTGGTTTAGGTTTCATGGAAACCAGTGTAAGCTGAAAATTCAAATAAGCTGTAGTTCATGGAATTCAATAATTCATTTCAGTAGTGTTCACAGAGTTATCTACAAGTTAAGGTGATAAAGTTATGCCTGTCAACACATCTTGACAGTTAAAAGTACCTGGTCTTTACGAAGATGCCTCTATGAAAGAACAGTGATATGAAATAACTTGAACATATGAATGCCACCTGAACATTTCTGGCATCTCCCAGCTTGTTAGCAGGTGAGGTTTTCATAATGTTTTTGGTCACGTAATGATCATCCACTGTTCTCTTAATTTCCAGGACAGGGATCCTATAATTTTTACCAAATCTAATGAATATATATACTGGGAAGCTCAAGTACACCTTGCAGAAAAATGTTTATGACCTGGGAAATTCAGGTGTTCCATGCACAAAAATGTATATGACAATGTCTAGCAACATGTTTTGCGGTTATGTGCTTTGACTTGCATTTATGCAGTTGGTATCTGTTTTCCCACTTTTTTCAAATCCGATTTTAGCATATTTATAGGATAGAGATGTTCTTTAAAATACCCATGATCTTCAGTTTTGATGCCCAACACTTTTCAGAAATTGAGGTCCAGTTAAATAAAAAGTCAAAAGTAGTGTTTTGATATACAGCATTTTTGATTTCCTGTAAAAAGGAAAGTTACAGTTCCATCTTCATACACAGCAAAATATCTGAGTCCCTTCTTTAAGAAGAAAAATTAGCTCAGCCTTAACAACAGAATGCAATAACTTCTAAAATGTGGAGTTTATACTAAATTTTTAAAAGAGAACAAATTTTATTATGTTCCTATCCTTTGGTGGGTATGAATCTTGGCTGTATCTGAAGGCTGGAATAGCCTGAAGATTGTATTTTTTCTTACATTCATTTTGAGGTTAGATGCCCAAAACAATATCCCCCTTGTAGCAAGTATGATGTAGTCTGAGTCATACATCCAACTAAGGTCTCTCAGTGGTGCAGTTTTTGAGAGAAATAGGTCAGGAGGGAAGCTGAGAGTGAGAACTGGTCCTAGTGATTTATGTTTCAGTCACTGTTGCTATGAAGTGTTTCAGTTGGGGAAGACAAGATACTATTTTCTGGATGTGTCAGACCAGTAATTACCATTTAATACTCCTTTCCCTGAGGTCTCTTCTATGGAACAAAGGGCACTGACTCCTGTGAACGTTAATAATCGATATGGTTTATTCTATTCACAGCAATTTCAGTGGCTAATAAGGTTACTGCTATTGGTATTTCAGTACCAGGTTTGCCAGTGTAAGTAACATTTAGCTGCATGATTAAACAAGCCCTTTGTTTGCTTCCCTCTCTCCAGATGGGAACTTGGCTCAGTATGACCCGAAAACAATTAGGTAAGTGATGTTGCTCTGCTATTTACATCTGACCTTAGATGTCAGATATCCTGTTTGCCAACACTGAGCTCAGATAAGCCTATACACATTGTTCGTGGACCCTGAACTCTCTTAACTACACTTCTGATTCCCCTTATGGAATAGCTAAAGTCCTGTTTGCCCTGTCAAACCATTTAGTTTTGCTGCCAGACATGATTTTTACATGCTCGTGAAGAACTGCTTGGAAAGGGAATAAGGTTCTGCTCCAAGAACATGGGAGATTCACATGAAAGTTCTGGTTAATTGAACCAAAACCGCTAATTGAATCTGCAAGAGTTGGATCATTGACAACTAAAGTGAAGCCAGATGCCAGGTTTAATTCAGCAGTCTCTTATGAACCACTCACTTAACGTGTGCAGCTCCTACACATCTTCTGGATAAGACACAATATCTGTGGAGGCAGGTAACACTTGTGCAGCCTTATGTCTAGTTTGCCCTAAGTCTAGATTCTCTGCCATACCCTCTGATGGACTCAGGAAAGTGGAAGAAATTGTTTCAGTGAGGCTTTGTGCTCGAGAAAATACTGTCTACAAGAACCATAAACCAAGTGCAGGTTTTCAAACAGTTGAAAATGAAACTGTTTAGATCTGCAGTGACAAGTTCTTAAAGTGTAACTTTATACTCAACTTTGGAGCCAGTCCCTTAGGAACAGCAGATCTTAAAATTCTGGAAGTCCCTCAAAGCCTTTGACTTCTGTGAAAAACTTTAATCTATGAAAATCATGCTATAGATCTTTCTTCCTTAAAATGTACTTTGATCTAACATTTTAATTTGGTTTTCCTTGTAGTTATAATAGCTTCATGCATGATGTATACCATTTTCCTGTCTTTTTTCCTTTGTTTTCCTTCATGCTCTTTTTCTGTGAATCCTCATTCTGTCACAAACTAAAACACAGTTCAATTATGGTATTGAGTAAAGGATGCTAGAAACTGCCACATTACAGTCTACTAACGTTCACATCCCTCTTTAATTATGTTGCTGTAACATCAAATTTAAGAGCAACAAGCCCCAATATCTGTGTTCAGTAAGTTACTTATCTTTCGTTGAATGAGAGACTACATAATAAGGAAAATGGCTGTTGTCTCAATAAGTGAAAATTTTCTTATACCAAGACCAGCATTTAACAATATATGATCTATAATACAGGGGTTTTTTTTTCCACCACAGATTATAACGCTTCCATTTCTGTAAGAGAGAAGGAAATCAAATAAATAAAAGCTTTTCCAGTCATGCAAACAAAACCAAAGACAACTTCTTTTAATAAAACTGATTCCATCTGGTCTGTTGGGGTTTTTTTGAGAGAAGAATCTTCACTGGCTTGTTGTTAACTTCTGATCCCAGAAGAAACAACTTCATCTTACTTCTTTCCTTAATCTGTGGCAATTGAATTTCGGATAAGGAGACTATCTCCTCATGACCCATATTTAGCTAGAATAAATCTGTTTTATAAGAACATGCAAGAAATCTTATTACAGTTCTTGGATTATGATCTGTTGCCATGCCTTTTCATTCTCAAACTGAAAAAAAACCCGTTTTCTCTTCATATTTCAATCATATGTAAATAATTTGTTGGATTTATTTCCCTTCTCAGAGTACATTTGTTCATTAAGCTTTAACACACTGTCTGTGTTATTCACCACAAAGCATTTACTTTCCCTTTGTGTAATCAAAAGTTGGAGGGTCCTAGGGTACCTGCTATTTATGTTGCTTTTTTCATCTCATTAACTTCCTTTTCTAATTTACACTGGTACTCAAGATATACTTTTTGTATTGCCGCTGCAGCTAAGCAAATTATTCTACCCCTCATGACTTCTTTGGCAGCTTCCCACAAAACACCCAGGCTAGTTTCTTGCTTTTTATTGATATTAATTTATTCTGAAATAGTCTTCATCTGTTGCACAAATGCTGCAGCTTTAATTAGAGAGTTGTTAAATCTCCATACTTCAGATCTCCTATAATTCAGTGTACCATCCAGAGACATAGACACCAGAAATCAGGCAAAGCTGGATTTGAAATACCAGATGGTTACACATTACAATGTATCCTCATAAATAAATAAGAAGAATCCCAGTTTAAATGTAGTTGTACTAAGGTATAAAAGGTAGCCGGCCTGTTTCAGTGTTGCTGTTGGCATGAATCAATGAGGACTAAATCTTTGTGATATCCTTTTTCACTTCACTTTTAAATGGTTATTTTGCTAAAAAAGGTCAAATCTCACATCCCTTTGTCAAAATAAAGAATAATTAAAATCTTCATCTATTACAGCCCCTGTAAACTTCTGCCATTAAGTAAGAAAGGATCAAGAAATTAACTAAAAATTTCAGCTGTTGGGAACAAACAGATTTGCAAGTATAACAGGGCTACAGATCCAAGTGTAACAGGACTGTGGTAATCCTTTGCATTATTACTTTTTTTAATAATAAGTTCTTTGACCAAAAGAAAAACAGATTCTTCCACCCAATACTATTGTTTAAATCATAAACGGTGTTAAAACAATGGACCTTTTTCATTGTGGCTGAAAATAAGCAAGGTGACAATCAAGCATAAGGTCAATGACAACATAGGTGAACTTTATGTCATCAAAAACTTCAGACAGTTTTTCTGTTGAATTTGTTTTGCTATGCATTATACTTTTTATTCTTAATTTACAATTCATCCACAGTAGCATACTATGCAATCTTAATTATGGGTTCAAAGTATGAACTAAAAAACCACTAGATCATATCATCATATCTATTACAAAAATTATAAATAAATAAAATATAGAAAAGAAAAGTGAAATAATTAAGATGTTTTGGAAGTGTTCTGAGGGTAATGTTAAACAGAGGAGAAGTACTAAAAGGTAGGAAGTAATTGCAAGAAATACTCATATTTGTGCTTCCAAAATTATTTTTAGTATGTTAATCCTATAGTATTAGAAGAATAATTAGAATACTACTTCAGAACAAGGACAATTAGAGAAATACACTTTAAACATCAATAATAATAAATACAAATATCTTTATAAACTACTGAGTATTCATGCCACGTGGATTTTTTTCAAACATACTGTGTATTTAAGCATATGCTATCTTTTAAAAAATCTCTTAGGCTTTAACGTAATTTGTTTATCACTTCAGTTAAAGCAAAGCTCTCTAATTTTTTTATTCATGAGCCAGTGTAGAACAGTGCATCCCTGAGATGTGGCAAATAACAGTGCGAGCAAATACACTGAGAACAAATACACTCAGTGTGAACAGAACCCCATGACATTCCAGTGGAGAATTGTTATTATTGGCCAACAAGAGTAAAGCCTGAACTTTAAGTTTTAATGAGTTTAATTTCAGAAATGTGGATCTCCTGTATTCAGTCAGAACTATTTCACAATTTCTATGGAAATCCTCTCGCCTAATTTTGCTTTCCTAAAAGTTTCTCATCTAGCCTAAATTGTCAAGCTAGATGCTTTTAGTTTTGTTAGAGGAAAAAAATGTAACTTCAGTAGATAATTCATCCTGTATTGGGATAGAAGACAGGGCTCCTGCATGTGGCTCTCACTTTTGACCCATTAACATTATGTTCAGTAGTATATAAGAAATTCAGACACAAATTTAGCTGTTTGTTCACAGTTACCTAAGATCGTTCAAGATACTACATTCATGGTATTCAGTATACCATCAGGGAGCTGGCACAGGATACCCTTGTAAGACATCAGAGCCTCCAAGGATATCACAAATGGCACCAGGCTCCTATGTGAAGGCAGTTCAGTAGTATTCTTGGATTTCAACTCAGGTGGGATGTCTAATGCTTGGATGGCTTAAATTGCATGTATTCATGTCCACCCAAGAAGAAAACTGGAATAGGTTATATGCCTTCAAGAAAATGTAGTCTGTAAACTAAGTTAATTTGAGTTTGAACAAAGTCAGTTGTCATATCTGTTTTCACAATTATCTTCTATTTTATCAGTCCTCAGAAGTTCGGGACCTGAGCTTGCCATTCATCATATACAGGTGCACGACATCTGTTGTGCATAACTGTGACCTAGTCTGTGGGTGGGTATTTATAGTCTTAAATGCCCTTATGAATTTTCTGATAAATGCTCAAAACAGCAGTTTTAGGTACTTCTCACATTAACCACCTCTTTTCCATATAAATATGATGCTACAACTACCGAATGTATCACTATGGATTCTAACTTTCGAGATATAATTTGTTCTGGATATTCTTCTGCTTAGAGATTCTCTGGTTCTTAATCTATCAGTTTGATCACTATTCATTCCCTCTTATGTTATTAGTATTTCCAGTTTCATGTCTGCAGGGGTGGAAGATGACCTTCATCTGAAGAAGTTTATTTCTTGAGAAGCTTTTTGTACTCTGGGGTGTACTCTTTTGAAAGGAAGTGAACCACTGACCAGAGAAGGCAAGCTTAAATTAGTGCATATCCTCAGGGCAGAACTCCTGTTCTCAGAACTTGCCTGAAGCCAACACAGTTCTCTTGTTTTACTTAGTGGTGCAAACTAACCCGATTTCCACCCTCATGTATCTAAATAGCATCTAGGCAAAGACATTTCTCCAAACTTAGTGTTTAAAACTTTGGCTAATATACATGGATCTACCACTATGCCAGCAGAATTATTTTGGCTTGAATTTAACATAATTAGTTGATATTAACAAACATGGACAATGTTAACTTTTATGTTTTAAGAGTAAACTATCAGCAATTATTTATATATACACATATACATGGAAATAAAGTACTGGGAAATGTGATTTTGCTGCTAAGTCTGGTTTGTTTCTTTGAAAGAACTTCTGGTGTTGTTGCAGGTCGACACTAGGAATTAGGTATGGACGCAGGTTTCATACACACGCCAAGGTCTTGGGCTAATGGGCAAAAAGCCCGGCCCTCGTTTATTCTCACACTTATATACATATGTACAGACAATCAACAATTGGATGAAGAGGTTAAGCCTCTCCAGATTGATAGGATATAGATTCAGTCTATCACCTTTCTCTGCCTCCGGAGAAGGAATGCAAAACAATTCTAAAAGTACAGCCTAGAAAAGATTCGTTACAAAAACATGGACATTGTTTATCTTACAACTTATGAGAAAGTTTTTCACTGCTAATGCAAACAGAGCATGCAGTGAAAAACCAGGGCAACATGGTGTCACAAGATATTTTGGAGCATTTTCTTCTGTATCTAAAGGGGAAAAGTGGAGCTAAATATGAACTACTTCCTAAAGGTTTGAGGAGTTTTTCCAAGTCTGATAAGTCAACTAGTACCTTTCCATTTTCACATTGCCTCACATCAAGGGGTAGTTATTCAGGATATCTGCATGTCTTTGGAAACACCTCAGTCAGCATACAAGATGGTCAAAACCTTTAGAACACCAGCTGACGGTCAAGTAGAATACCTAAAAGCATCTAAGACAACCACCGTACATTAAAATGTCTAAATAGAGCTTGATAAAGTAAATGGATTCTAGGAAACTGTTCAGCACAAAACACAGGTGTCTTATACCAGGGACAGGTGAGTAGCTCTCTTAGACTTCACTTCCTGTGTTGACTCAACTGCGCTAGAAACTTAGATGCCTGAAGAGAATCTGTAAGTAAAATAGGCATTTGCACTTGAAGAACTTCATTTAGATATCAGCAATCTTGAGTTAAGTGCCATCCTTCCTGTCTCAAAAGAAAAGTTCTTAGGAGAAAATGTCAGAAGTCCCTCCACAAAAAGATTTCATTTCTGAAATTCTCTGTTATGTGAGCCTGATGAGGGCATCAAGTAACATGAAATTTAAGAAATTAAATATTAAATTGTTCAGACTTTTTGCTCACCCGCTGAAAATACATTGTTCTCTAGTATTTAAAAAATGAAATACTAATGTTTGTAGAGGAAATTTCAAAGAATTCTCATGTTTTATACTTTTTTCATGTTATGAAATATAATGAAAATGCAAAATCTCAAAAATTGAAGTGTGTACTCTGGAATGAAATAGGTCTAGCAACAGTACTCTTTATTCATTACTCTAAAGAGTGAAAGTCTTATATATTTATTGTGGTGTTTTTTTAAAGTAGTTTTCATCTGCTAAATGAACAAGGATAAAAGTGGACAGTAAAGACGGAAGATGTGAACAAACCCAAAACTGTTCATTTTCTCTTTATCTAACTAATTTTTCCAATATCAATCAACTCGGGAATTATTCTGTAAATATATTAGTCATGTGCTGCTTGAACAATCGACAAAATTGTCTCATCACAAGAAAAGTATCAGAATTATACATGTAGACATAAAGTTGACACAGTATCTACTTCAGTCATACAACTCTAGAATACAAGACTTTTTTTTTTTTTAACTTCCTTCCACTGAAGTGAACAGCAAGCAGCAATCAAAAAATCTCTTGGGAGGATGAGGAATCCCAAATGTGCACTGCACACAAAAGCAGTATCCCACTTTCTCCTTGGAGTTCAGCACTGTCAGCCAAAGTTACATGTTTGAGAGACAGTTCTATTCTGGGAAGTATTCCAGATTCATTTACGAGAAAGGGAATCTCTCTATGACAAGTGTATTCTAAACAACCTATTGTGCATGGGATAAGTGCTATTTCTTTTCATAAATCCCTTCATAAACTCAAATGAACAAATGCACATCATATACAGAGCAAATACTCCTAAAATAGCGCACAGAATCATCATAAAACATTGGGTTGGAAGAGACCTTAAAGAACGTCCAGTTTCATCCCTGGCATGGGCAGGGACACATTCCACTAGACCGGGTTTCTCAAAGCCTTGTACAGCCTGGCCTTGAACACTTCCAGGGATGGGGAATCCACAGCTTCTCTGGGCAACCTGTACCAGTGTCTCACCACTTTCACAGTAAAATTATTTTCCTGATATCTGATCTAAACCCACCCTCTTTCAGTTTGAAGTCATTCCCCTTTGTCCTGCCACTACATGCCCTTGTGAAAAGTCCCTCTCCAGCTCTCTTCTGGTACTTGCAGGTTTTCCCAGAGCCTTCTCTTCTTCAGGCTGAAAAACACCAGCTCTCTCAGCCTGTCTTCATAGAATAGGTGCTTCAATCATCTGATCGTCTTTGTGTCCTCCTTTGAACCGAATTCAAGAGATCCACATCCTCCTTATGTTGGCTTTCCGGGCTGCGAGTTCGCATTGTCGTGCCATGCTGAGTTTCTTCCCAACCAAAACAAGTTGCCTGTTGTACTTGAAGCACAGGCAACGCAGAAAAAAATGGAGGTCTGAGTCAGAGCTCCAGTTGAGGGAAATGATAAACCCCCTTTTATTTAATTACAGGCAGGCCTTATATAATCCCTGCATTGGTCTATGGCAGGGATCATTGGTCCCTGGTCCAACCACCTCTCCAAGTGATTGGCCAGACCCCACACCACCTGTTTGACTCCTAATAGGACACCCCTGCAAGGTGTTTAGAAAACCATCTTGCTTGGTGTGTTGAAACCAAGGACTTAACAGAATACTTGCAAAATGGTGGATTTTTCTCTGCCAGCAGCTTTTCAGCATCCACAGTTGCCCTCCTCCGGGCTGCTGTCAACCCATTCTCTGGCCAGCCTGTACCCGTGCTTGGGATTGCCTTGACTCATGTGCAGGACCTTGCACTTGGCCTTGTTGAACTTTATTAGGTTCACACAGATTACAGCATTGAACCACCTCTCTGAATGCATCAGCTGGTGAGTAACTCAAATTTAGAGCAGGGTCGTTTGTGGTTGTTTGTTTATTTTTTCCTCAGTGCCAGTCACAGTGTACGCTTTCCTTACCAATACATTAAAGGATTTTCCCTGACACTACCAAACCTTTTATTACAGGCAAATAATAATGAAGTAATTTGATTGACTGAAAAGAGCAGCCCATATTTGATCTAATGACAGAAGGTTCAGTCTTGTCATATGCTCAATTGCACTCATAAATTATGCACTAATACTGAGCCACTTGAATGGTCACAGTGACTATCACAGCCTCCTTACTTGTCTTGCACCTAATTTCCAGAAACTTGAACATATTTTTGTTATCCATACAGTGCACTACCTCAACAATAAAGAACACATATTCTCATCCAGCTTTATTCTTCCAATTCTTGCCTGTTTTTCCCAATGCACCCTGCCTCAACTCACACTGTACAGTTCAACTCCAAATTACTTATCCATTAAAAGCACTGAAAATATTTATTAAGATTCTTCAACATTTTTTTTCTGGTAGGAAAAAGACAGTTACCTCACAGCTATTTCAATGATTGTAGGTATGTGAATTGTCTTTGTTTCCTTGTAATTAAGGTTCAGCATCACAGGCCTCTATTTCAAAATTTATGAAGTTCATGCCATCATTCCAGCTGTTTTTCTTCCAAATTCCTTTATTACCTCTCTCTGTGTCAGAAGCAGTCTTTTCTGACACATGGTCTTTTCAGTACTATAAAAACTAGTAAAACTGTACCAAACCATTGATTCAGCTGCTTTCTTCCCTGCAACCCACTAAAATCCTCTTAAGGGTTTTATGCTGCTGAAAATCACTATAATACCAAGCTGCCTTCCCTTATATTGTCTAGGAAAAGGGAATTTTTAATGGTCTTTTTAGACTTTTTAAGTGTGATGAACATAAATCTATAGCACCTTGACTTTTAAACTGGTGAAGAGATAATCAAGCTATCCATTTCCTTTCTCTTCATTCTAGGTCTGAAAGCAAAATCTAGGACTGCAAATAAATAAGTTCGGATAAAGAAAAAAGTCATGATGGTAATTAATTAGTTTTAAGAACAACAAATGTAAATTGATTGTGTATTATATCACATGGTATGAAAAAGATCAAAGAAAAATATTATGAATATTGTGTCCTTTCCATGGCAGTTCAAAAGCAAAGAGAAGCAACACAGCGTGAGTTAGGCAAAGGTAAGCTTACTCATGTGATTTTACTTATCAAAATGTCAAGCATAACCTGAAAACTTCCTGTCAGCAATCCCAAAATGTCATAAAAAGAAAAGTTTGCAAGGCAATGTGGAACCTTTTCCTTAGACAGAGGTGTGATTTGAGTTCAAGCCTGTGAGCAAAGAAATAGTGTTTTAACACAAACTTTGAGCCCAAATATCCTTTGTGGTATTAGAAAGAATCCTTAATCCTCTGCAGCATTTCCTCCAGAGCAATATGAAAAGAATAATGTCTACCTGAAAATGCTATTACACGATCACTTATTTTATGGGACAAAATAATTGTAGGTCTAAGCAAGCAGAATTCCATTAATGTGACAATAACTGCACTTGCTTACCACAGCAATGAATTTAACATTGTATGGACAAGTTCCTCAGACAAGTAAGGAAATAAATAAATGTTAACTTTCATTAGTTCATCCTTCTGTGATACATTCAGACAAATGCAGTCCAAAACACTGACTCTACTTGCAATGAATATACAAGATACAGATCAAAGAAATGGAAATTTTTATTTAAAAAACCTTACTGGTATTATTTTCCCTGTTTCTAAATTGCTTACAAAAATAAATCAGAATTCTTTGGCATTTATTGTCTTGAATTATTTCTATAAATAATTCTTATTCTCTTGGTTTAGTGTGACGACTTCATTTCTTGTATCATCAAGTCTGATGATGATACTGAGCCATTTTTCTTGATCTCATTACTCTTTCATGATATTGTTTCTATTACTTGACTGGTTAAATGAAACATTAGGGAAATAAAAACATTAAAGTGTGTTTATGCATTGATAAATGAACTAGACACAGGTATTATTGAGCATCAAGCTCATCTGCTCACCTTAAATATTTGGAAATTGCCCTAAGCCCTGCTAGACATCTTTGTCATCTTGTTTACACAGCAAAGAGAAATAGCAACATCACCAGGAAGATCTTCTGACATGCCTTAAGGTCATGCAATCATGGAATCCTAGAATCCTTTAGGTTGGAAAAAACTTTTGAGACCATCTAGTGCAACTGCTATCCCAGCACTACCAAATCCACCTCTGAACTGTCCCTAAGTGCCACATCTACATGTCCTTTAAATACCTCCAGTGATAGTGACTCGACCACTTCTCTGGGCAGCCCATTCCAGTGCTTGACAACCCCTCTGGATGATGAAACTTAAACTTCCCCTGTTGCAATTTGAGGCCATTTCCAGTTTGAGGCCATTTCCTCTTGTCATATTGCTTGTTACCTGGGAGAAAAGACTGAGTGCCGCCCCACTGCAACCTCCTTTCAGGTAGCTGTAGAAAGTGATAAGGTGTTCCCTGAGCCTCCTTTTCTCTAGGCTGAGCAACACCAGCTCCCTCAGCCACTCCCCACAAGATTTGCTCATCTCAGATGAAACTGTCTTCTAGAAGTTCTCTCCACTGAATAATTGAATCTGCAACATATATAAACACACCTGTTTAATCCCATTTACGCATTGAGCCTCCTGTGATCTTGTTGCCAGTCCAGAAGAGCACAAGTTAGGTTACATACCTTGTCTGCCAAAGCTATGAGAAAATAATGCTATAGAACCTGGTTTTTGGCTCGGTACGATTAATTCTGCTGCAGACATCAAGCTCAGAGATGAAGCTGATGATTTGGAAAGATACATCATATTTTATTGAAATATATTTACCCCAAAGTGGACACATAAAAAAAATCTAAGTCAAATTAAGCTCAAAATTTACTCAAATACCTATTTAAGGAAAAAAAATCTGAAATACAATATTAATACAGAAGTAGTCCAGTTTTAGGTGAAATATGATGTTTGATGAGATTTATTGATAAGAAGCTGTATTCTGATAAGCACTATACAGAGTGAAGTTGTTTAATGGACTACACTAGTCTGGCATACCTTTGTCTTTTTCTTCATTTCTAAAAATCATAATTTCCTGGTCTCTGAAGATTAAAAGCTCAATTACAAATGTTTGTCCCACACTGAAGAATATGTACTTCTTTACAATCTGTATGAGATTCTAGACTGAGAATTGCACGCAGTAATAAGTTAGGTTTGTGTGGAACAAACACCATAGCTCTTTTAAAGTTTATTATCTGCTTCACGGAACTTTGGAAATAAGTCAAGAAATAAATTTCTCTGTTTAGAAAAGCAAGAACCTGTAATGACCACCAAGAATCTAATTTGAAAAAGAATGTAAATCTGAAGGAATGGTATTTTGGAAAATGCTGTATTTTTTGTATTCCACATTTCTCTCTGAATGTAGAACGTACTCATACATCCTTTATTCCTCTGTGCTTAATGTATTCCTGGCAGTGGATTGTTGCAATAAATTCTGTCTCCCTCAGGTGCTGCTGTTCCATAAAGAAGCGAAAAAAGGGGTTAGCTTCTTTCATTCTTCTAGACAAGAGAATAAAACTGACCACTAGAAGTGTATTTAGAAGGTAGCCATCAGCTTACTTTCTCATTTTATGAACAGTATCTCACTGGATACTAAAGGTTTTAATGCTGCATGAAATATACAAGAGGAATTAGCATCTAAAGCAGCTTGAACTCTACTTTTATTTCTGATTTTTCTAATTGCCTATTAACAATTTCAATTATACAGGAGTATTTGAGGGGAAGTCAACCCCTGTGTTATTTAAGCACTGTCCTTTTACTGATAAGCAATGGAAGACTGTACGTTATTATTTCCTTGACAACACTGGACTGAAGTCGTGATGGTGACTAGCTGACAGGGCAGCAGGGACATCTATAATCAGATGCATAAAGCCTTGAGGGATGGCTTGGGCGCTCAAGCCCCTCCAATATTTACATTTGGTATTAAACACTTCAAGTGAAGATAATGATTTTGGCTCATTGCCCTTTCCCAATATTTTGAAACAGTCATGCACCCGTGGTCATAATAAAGGCAAAATTAACTCCACTGCAAAGAGAGAGGAACGGTGGCTAGTTGAAAAACGGTAATGTCACACTTAAAACAGCTATTTTGACACTATTTTTTAAGGAACATTTTCATGTATTCACGTCTGTCTTCTACTCAGGGGATAGGCAGATAAATTAATGTGTTTTTTCTGATCTTGCAATAAATCTGCTAAAAGTAGACAGAAGGCCCTTGCTAAAAAAGAAAGTCAAGTTCTGCAGCAAGGGTAATAGTAATCACAACTCCACATTTTGGTAGTTTCTAAATTAGTTACTAATGAATAAAAGTGCCATGAATTAAAGTTAAGCAGATTTAATTACCAAGGTTGTGGTAAGGTATTTTAAAAATAATGAGAAACCAATTGGTCATTGGGTTTTTGCCCCCAGTCTCAACTTATGAGAATCCTGGTACAGATAATCCAGCACCTTATGAAAGCTATCAAACTGCTTATCTTTACTTGTACAAAGTTATATTCACTAAATAAAGAATTTTTAAAAATTCCTCTAAAAACAGAATTGTGTTTGACTACTACCCCAAATATTTTACAGACTGAACTTGAGACGAAACTGTCACAGGACTAGCATTGTCAAAGAAATGGTGTCCTTTGTAACAGAATTTTAATTAATTAGAATAATATGAGGAGAAGAATTGTTTAGCTTATAAACAAGAATGTGAGTTCCACTAACACTTTTCCCCCCTCATATACAGAGCTACCAGCTCCTTTTGTCGAGCTGTAGTCTACTTTACTGTAGAGATTGGAACACAAGGTAGAGTTCCAGGAACTGATGAATCGTCAGCCTTTGAAGTAAAGAAACAATCGCGTACTTTGTATTCATCTCTAGAAATGTATATCATTATGTCTTGAAAAACAGCCTGCAAAACAAATTTTCTAGCTTTGATTTCCAGAATTATGATCTCTATGACAAGATGTACCTTCCAGTGCTTAAAAATAAATAAATGAGTAAGTAAAATTCTCAGAAAACAGAGAAGCTGAGGGTTTACTGAACCAAAACCGAAGCAAAGACAAGCTTTTCTATAGTTTACAAATAGTTATTGTAATAAAGTTGTGACTGGTATAAAAAGTTCCATATTGTTGAATTTTTTTTTTTTTTAAAGGATGTATAGTTAGGACGGTGTGTGAAACCCTAAAATTAAGGGTATTAGCTTCTAATTATTAAGTGCTAAAGAACAGTGTTAAAGACTCTGTACAGTGGGGGAATTTTCATTTTCTTTTGAACCACAGAGGGCAGGTCAGTATCAGTGATACAATATTGAAGCAGATAGGTTTCAGATGCCATCTTATGTAGCAGCTCATACGTTCCTTAAAGCTCACATATAGATCTCATAACTGGTTCTTTTTCTGCTTTAATAAGAGCTGGAAATACTACTGGATCTTCTAAATGACAAAGCCCTGTCAGAGTTGTGAAGGCTTGAATTCCACCCATACAGCTCATGGAACTGAACAAATAACCGCTCTGAAATGACACTGTAGTCTCAACACTAAATCCTGAGTCTACTAATACAAGTTTTGTAGGTTAAGCTTTAAGATTGATTCCTGTATTCCCCAGACATTGCTATGCTGAAGTAAAAGAGGCATGAGGAGATGAAACAGTTCATTTGTAACGGAATATGAAGAGACCCCGACACAATTTCATCATCCAAGAGACAGAAGAGCGTCTGTTCCAAGCCACTAGCTCGTCACCATAACATTGTTCTGTGATGGGTTTACCAGCTCTAGGTAAAAATAAGGAAACAAACCCTCAGACTTAACTACAAGAAAGAAATATTTTTGAAAGATCAATTAAATAAAATTTTAATTGAATTTTTTTTTATGTTCCAAATCAATTGACAGCTGGTTTAAAGCCAAAGTTTGATTTTCTACTTTGTGTCAATAGAAACGCAATTTAGTTTTGACCAGAGTCAAAACAGTAGGTTTCATTAGGGTTTTCAGAAGAGTATTGCTGAACTGTACAGAAGTAAATATTATACCTTCTGATTGGTAAGGAAACATCACCATGTTTGAAACAGAAACAAAGATGTCTTCACTACAGGCCTCTGGAAATTGCTTGGTTTGATCTACGATAAATATTTATCTTAAGGTGAAAAATTCTGACTCCAGATATTTCATTTTTCATCTTCCTTAACTAAAAAGAGAAGAAAGGCGGTGATGATCTCAGTCACGGATGTCTAACTTTCTGAAGTTTAGAGTTAAATGAGTTGAATCCTGTCCAAGATGTACATTTTAGGTAGGACTCATTAGTGATTCATAGATACCTACAGTGTAGACATCTGTGTGGAAGCTAGCTGACTAGCTGTCTGCATAAAACATTACCTAAAAACTTGGACAGAAGGAAATTCCTCTCAAATAGGCTACAAAATTTAATTTTGTAGTTACTTTCTAGATACCTAGAACAACAAACAAAGAACAACCATATTTTTATCATATCTCAAACTAAAATTAAGACTATTTCTGCAAGAATCTTCTGGTGCTCTTATCAGTGGTCACAATAAAACTTCATATTGTGGTAGCTTGCAGTGGGAAAAAATCCCTCCTGTATATTTGGCTTAATCTTTGAATATTTCCCTGTGTGTTTAAAAACATTTTGAATGGTTAAGATGCAAAAAGTTCTGACTGATGCAAAACAAAGATGAAGAACTCTGTGCCTGAAATTATTTTGTTACTTTTTTGACATTAATAGAAAATTCTAGACATAGACAGTCATTCTGAAATATGAAGAAGACCAAAGAATTCAATTGCATGAATTCAAGAGCTGACTTGCTAAAGTTTTGTTTTGCATATATGAAAAATTAATAGAAATTGAGCCACAACAACAAACAAGATACTCAGAAAAAAATATATGCAATATTATGCTTCATTCCTGTAGATTTCAATTCACTTTCACAAGGTAAGCAATGTCAAATATATTGGATGGGTCCTCTAGACCTGACTCTGCAACCTAATGTTCTCTTAATTTCATAGAATATCAGTTAAGAGAGGTTACCGCAGAAATTACGAGAGAAAAAACTCAAGTGAGTTACTTCATCATATTTACAAATGGCCCTGTCATAGAATAGCTCCGTTTGGCCTTGGTTTCTTTGCATTTATAAAGAGCCATCACAATAAAACATTGACTTACTAGACTTTTCAAAAACCCTTTACTGTATTTTATGACTTTATATTACACACATTTTATTATAAGAACTTTTCTTACAAGTCTATGGCCCTCTACAATATCCCTTTGGGGATATTGTATATCTTATCTCAAGTTTATGGGAAGATATATTTATATATATGCATGAATACATTTCTGTATGTTTGTATTCACCGACTTACCTCAGTCTGCCAGCCATAAGATAATCAACTTGGCCCTTGGTTCTCCAAGTGGAATATCATGCTGCTCAAGGCTCAAAGCACTTCAGATCTTTGGATCAGTCTCTTCAGGACAAGTCTCCTCCTCCACTCCTTTATGCACAGCAAAAATCTTTTTATAGCTGTGCTTTCCTCACAAATTAGTTGAAGGGATAGAGGTGTTCAAGGTACCACCGAATCATTTCAAATTGTCTCATTGCTGAGGTGGATAAAAGTGATGAAGTTTTACCTGTCATGAAACATGGTCTCCTTTGCAAACTGAGATTAATTTAAACTCGTCAGGTATTTCTGCTTTCATTTTTATTTACGCTGTGAAAGGAACAGCTAATGAATACTTTCTGCCATGGCTTTTTTTTTTTTTTTTTGCGTTACTACTGAAAAAGCAAAGTATTATGGGGAGCAAATGATATACTCTAGCAGCAGTGGATCAGCTGTCATTGTATTGTGAAGTTCTATGCTGAATTCTATTGTTTAGTAGTTAACTAAATTTCGAATTAAGCCCTGCCTCCTTCCCAGACTGTAATGAACGACAGAGGTTTTTTGGGGCCGGTGATGTGCCTGGCTTTCGCTTGTTCAGCCTATGACCTTGGACAATTTGCATACCACCATATTACTGAGCATTTAAAATGAACAAACAGAATAAATATATACAAAAATAAAAGCATTTGGAAGCAAACAACAGGAACAAATCAGCATTGTTTTGCTGTGTTAACAAGATGTTATTCTTTTAAGGTTAATTTGATACTTCAACAGGAGGCCTAAGTTAAAACAGAGACACATACTGTAGCTGCTAAAGTTCAAGCCAGGATGGTGCTCTGAAATAAACAAGGGTGTTGGAAATATCCCACATTCTGTAGCATATTGCAGCAACAGCTGAAAGATTCAGCATGCTGATTTTGGACTGCTGAGGACAAGTGTCTGGAACAAGAAGCCAAGGTCTCTCTTCTGTTTATGGCTCTCTTCAGTGTCTGGCAAAAGGGAAAGCAAAATCCTTCCAGAAAAGTTTGAAGGGAGCAGATTTCAGCTTCTATGAAATCTTTGTTGAGAGTAAGTGTCTAATTTCTACATAGTACAGGCAAAAAAAAAATCGTCTGATTCATTCACATTTTATAAATGGGATACATTACTTAACTCACGAAAACTGTTATTCTGTATAGGTTAGGCCCAATAATAGTTTCTAAGCTCATTAGTCATACCTAGTTCAAGAGAAAGAAAACTGACCAAAACTGTTATCCAAAGCAATATACACCTGGAGATGGAAGGCAGGGAGAAATATTCCTTGCTTTTCCTACTGTGCAATACATGTGCCATCATTCAGTCTCCTTCTGGAATTTCTACCACATATGTTCCAAGTTCCTTGTTCTTGAGAACAGTCTTTATTAATTTATTTACATCTATTATTATTTGAAGAAAAGCCAGGCTAGAAGACAAGTAGAGTCATACAGAACAACCAGGAAGATACTGTGATGTTATCAGTTATTTAAGCAATGATATCAGTACTGATTCTGTTTCAACTTATATAAATAAATCTGAAAAAAACCCAAAAATTCCAAATTTAGGATGCATGAATTTTATATTTTTTAATATCATTTCTAGGGGTCTCTGACTTGCAACATGGAAAGACGGAAGTTCATGACTTCCTAAATCATTCTATTGGCTGCAATTCTTGATTTGCATTTGTCCTTAAATAAATTCCTTTAACTTACTCTTACTTGGACAAATGTCATGATCACCATGAAGAATATTGTTACAGGATGTCTTAAGTGCTGGTGTGCAAAGCTGTTCACTTCAGATTTGTAGAAAGCCTTATCTATCACTGGCATGATAAATATGAAAAGAAAATAAATAACAAGCATCTAATGGTGCGCTGTGAAAAATATTTTTATTACCGTTGTTTTGTGAAAATTTCTTTCGTTTTCTTTTTTCCTTTTTTCTTTTCCTTTTTTCTTTTTCTTTTTCTTTTTCTTTTTCTTTTTCTTTTTCTTTTTCTTTTTCTTTTGCTTTTTCTTTTTCTTTTTCTTTTTCTTTTTCTTTTTTTCTTTTTCTTTTTCTTTTTCTTTTTCTTTTTCTTTTTCTTTTTCTTTTTCTTTTTCTTTTTCTTTTTCTTTTTCTTTTTCTTTTTCTTTTTTATTTTCCTTTTTCTTTATTTTCTCCTTTCCCTTTTTTATTTTCCCTGTCTTTTCTTTTGCCTAGGCTTAAAGGTTTTTTCTTAGCAGAGGAAAAAAATGAGTCTCGTAGTTCAGCCACGAGATCTAAGGACTAAACGTCTGCCTAAGTGCGTGAGAGAACACACACAGATCTGTTTCAGTTGGCTCAATCGCCTACTGTGTCAGTGGCTTAAAGTTAAGGAAAAAAGGAAATGTACCGAAACAAGATGTTAGCCTACAAAAGGAAAGAGTTTCATTCTCACTGAAATACTGAAAGGAGCAACCTGTAAAAAGTCATAAATACAGACCGGCCCTGTTGCGGTTGATCCTGATCTCCAGTGAAGCAACACTCGTATTATTATAGCAGGATCATTGCACAAAACCCTGGGTTTACTTTTCTGTAATATTTCTTAAGAGCAGAAAACCCTTTTCTTATCATTTCCATTATTCTAAAGACAACCACCTTTGATTATATGGTAACTTTTATTTCTGACTACCAGCAAGCAGACCAGTTCTCTCAATTGAGCTGGTGTTCTTTCAGAAAGCGAGTGTAGGAAGATAGCAAGAACGTTATTTTAGCTATTAAAACAGCTTCTGGCTGTAATATGAGAGGAACCAAGCAATAATGTCAGGCACTTCCCGATATGGGAAAAGTGTTAGCATTCCATCAGCTTGTTCCATTCCTTTCTTTTGAGCTATTAACCATTTGGAAACACAAGTTCATCATCATATAAGAGATTAAATAACCCAAACAATACAGTTATTCTCAGCCATACTGCACCAATTCTAGGTGATCTATTTACCCCTATGCCTCCCACTTTCCGTGCTGTGGCAGATACTTTACACTTTTTTTTCCAGTAAGTCATCATGCTGTTGACTCTTTACAATCATGTTTTACTTCTGTCTTTGCAACTCTATCAGCAGCTGAAGTAGCAAAAGTTGTAGTTCAGTGTTCAAACTCACACTTAAAATTATATCTTTACAAATATAAAATTATCCCAATTATGTGTCATGGGTTTATGACACATAAAAGCTCTTGGTTTTTCAACAGAGCTTTGTGAATAGGATATACTTGCTACTGCAACTCCATTGGATTAGAAATGTGATTCAATAGTAATAAGACTACAAGTAGACACATGTGATAAGATTACAAGTAGAATTCAACTGAAGGATGAGCAAAGCAACTGTGCCAAGCCTACCTTTTTCTCCTGAAATGAATGGCAGGTACTTCTGTATTTCCCAAAAACTGCAGAGTTGACCAGCAAGCTGGTCCATGGCTAATGCCTCTGAACAGCCTGTTGAGCAGGAAATAAATGGCTAAGAAAGTGACAGTGCTTAAGAGAAATGTATGTCTCCACCACTGGTCAGGGTGAATTCACAAATAATTTTCCCATGTAATCTATGAATGATGAAATCAATGCTTAGTAGTGTAGGAGGTAGAAGTTTTGTTGAATGACTAAGCAATATTTATCCTCTTCTAACTACAGATATTGAGTTGATCTCCTTCTATTACATAACTCTTTCATTAGCTGTAAATCAGCTTTTCATTGTACCCAGCAAGAAGGATAGCTACTCTAGAATATTCAATATTCTGTGAATTTCCCTATTAGATTTCCTGAAATTAATTAAAGGATGAATTTATATCTTCAAGCTATAAAGCCTAAAACATTCATATGCCTCACTTTGCCTGCTCAAAAATTAAGACTTGTCTGTAGAAGGGACGGATGGTGGGAAATGGGGAAGAATGTACATACGTATGTGTAATGCATGTACAGAAGGAAAGAAAGGCGCCACCCAGAGCTTTGAATCACCACCTGATCAGGTTTCAACTCTGAAATATGAAGTTGTTCATTAGAGTCATGACTGAGCTGAACCTGAAATTGAATCGAATTAAATTCCTTCATCCCAAGTAAGCAGCAAGCTTGCGTTTTGGATGGACATTATCAGCACATTTAGTAATTTTTATCAGAAACCAGCAATACACTAGGAGCGGAAAAAGGTAGTCTTTTCCAATTTCAAAGATAAGTTAAGTTAGAGCTATTAAGTATAAAACAGCTGGAAAAACAAGGTAACAGAAAACCACCAAGTTAATTGTGAAAAAATTCTGTTCCTATATTAGTAGTATCACAGTACCTCATATAAGAAGCATTTTTTTAAATTTATTGATTTTTTTTTTCTTATTTTATTTGCTTGTCTGTTTGTTTTCTGGCCTAAAACATGGCATATAGAAGTGGAAAGAATGAGGAATTGCAACTTGCCCAAATTTCCCAAAATACTGATCAATGTCATATCACAGAACACGTGGGGAAAATTCCAGTGAAGTCAGCTGCTAAAGAAACAGAAACAGTTGCAAGGAACACAGATTACAAAAATCCAAAGTGCCAAAATATAAGACTCTGTGTGTTATATCAATAGTGACAGCTGGAAAACAAGAATTACATCATGCATGCGTGGAAGGTAACTGTGACAGGAAGGATACAGTTTCACAGTCTTTCTTGAAATCAGGAAGTGCTGTTTTCAACGGAGCCTTCCGGGACGGCTTTCTCAGCTGGAGAAAGTAAATTTTTGGGGTCAAAGTGAAAACAAGCAGCACATTTGGCATATCCAGTATGGTCTTGGCTGAAAGAAGCTCATGTGCTGCAAAGGAAAAGGTGAAAGACTGTTTCTATCAAACAGCAAAAGAACATGAACCATATTTTCATGGGCTGTATTTGAATGCCTCATTACTTCTTTCTTACAAAGGGAGCCTTTTCTCACACATAAAAGCAATCTCAAAACTACTAATTTTAATATCAATTTAACTCTCACTTAAATTTACTTTGAAAATTTCTTTTGAAGATTTGGGATTTGCTGACAAAAGATGAATTTTGAAAAAAAGTCTACAGCCAGCTCTACATTTTTAGTAACTCTACTACTTTCTGTAGACATATAATACCAATTATTTTTCATTCTCAGCTAGACTTTTTTCCCCCCAAAATAATTGTTTTATATTCATAGTTCCACTCCATGAACGAACTTGATAATAAAATAAAAAGGATAAACAAATGTTTAGCTCAATTTTCTGTATTATTCCAGCATTGTCCTTTGTAGAGGAAAGGGCAAATGTGTCGTGCACACTCTCACACAGATGTATATATAACAACACAGGAAAAGTATTACTATGTGTGTTCTGTGTTGATGATGATGGTGATGATGATTAATAATGATAGTAATATCCAAATACTTCTGAATTAGGGATGTGTAATTAATTTCCTCTTCCCTTGCACCTGATTGTCTTTTGTGTCTTTATTTCTTCAACATGAATCCTAGAACTGCGAATTTTCCTTTAAAATGGCAGTAACTACAGAAATAATCTGAACTATTAGTTCCTAAGGTTCATGATTGAACCTTTGCTTAACTTCCTGGTCACTGATGGAGCTGAGGCTGTATATCCAGGGAGAAATTTAGTGAGAGGGGAAAGGTACTGTTCATATTCTTCTGCAGAATTTGTGAGTTTTTGCCTCTGGCATTCAGGTTAGGATGTCCCTTCTTATTAAGGTCTGCTGCAAAACTCCTGAGGATGTGACTGTACATTTCAAAAAGCAGAGAAAATGACTGTTACTTCAAATTACTCCTCCACTTTCAGAGTTATTCTAGAATAATGAAGGAAGCTGAACTAACACCTTTTCATTTTAACACTAGTTTGATATGCCTGAGTAGGACAGAGAATATAAAATATCATTAAAAACAAAAAAATAAACAACTCTTACTACCCATAATTATAAAAATGCTTTTAAAAAAACTTCTAAGATTGTAATTTCTTCATTTTTTATTAGGATTTTTGAGCAATTTGTTTTTCACTGGATGCTGAAGGCTCTTAATGATCTGGAGTGACTTTTCTCTTAGCAATCCCCCTTAGTAAAGCCTGTTTCTAATCTACTTTTCTGCCGTTTCTCCTATATATGGCCCAATATGTGGACATCCTGGAATTTACAATCCAAAGAAGGGCTACATTCTATTCTGTCCTACTTAGGGTAATTTATTAGCTGACTGGAAGAACTGGTTATCATCTTTTCTATAGTGTTCATAGACATAGTGAAAACTGTGACCTTAAAAAACTTTTTCAGGTGATAGTTCATCTTTCTTTATGCAAATAAATGAAATATAATCCAGTTCTGAAGAAATACATGTTTCCTTCATGTAGTCCATCTCAAAATTCCTGTTTCCTTCATCATAAGAATCTTTTCAGCACAGAGTTTTAAAGAAAAATAACAATTTTCCTTACTGGTCACTTTAAAAATAAGCAGCTTATCAGCAGCGAATACAGATATAATAGATATCCAACAGAAGAGTAAATTTAAGTATCTCCTATTCTGTAATGAATTTTGCTGATTTTTTTTTAACCTTTTCCCAGGCCAGTCTGAAGTGCCCCAGAGTGATTAGACTGCTATGATAGGTTAAACACCAGTTGAGCATGATATAAACTAGTAGAGAAATTCCCAATAAACCATATAATGAAAATAAAAAGAAAAACCTGTTTACCGTCAAGTCTGACTGATAAATATCACATTGTTACTACTTGAGGGAACTATTATGCGAAGAGATTTCAGCTCATGCTGGCTTTAAAGAGCATAAACCACATTTTAACTTTCTTTGCATGATACTTACATTACAGATTGGGGGGGAGTCTGTTTTATTTTAATAATTTTTCATTTTTAAAGTGTTACATTTTTATCTTCTATGCTAGAATTTAAAATGGAAGTTAGAATAATCCTCCCCCTAGTAGCTGCTGAAATGTAATATCAAGGGAGTTCTTGAAGAGTTTATAAATGCTTAATGAACATATATTCCTCCAGTTTGCTTTGCTATTTTCCCCCCTTTTTAAGTTTTGACCTCCAACAATTTGTAAAATAAAACCAAGTATTTTCCCAAAAATTATTCAGCATTAGTCAGGTGCCTTTGAGAAATGTGCAGATTGGCTTCATCCACTTTTCACTCATAAACCTTTACAACTGGGGCAAGTCTCTGTTAACCAGAAAAATGCAGAAACTGTAAGCCTGGTACAAAGTTTGTCACTCAGGGGTACATGAGAGTCAGGCTTTCAGCTATTTAGTGGTTCAGCAGACAGCTCGACAATACCAGAAGACAAGTGAGAAAGTGTAGATTTTAGTGGACAGCACAAATCGCTGTAACTTAATTTTGTGAGGCTGGGTTACAGTCCAATTT